>CM032407.1:2027280-2431110 GCA_019049475.1 Eueides isabella
ATGTCTTGTGTCACAACAGGTCATAATTAAATTTACAAGTTTAAAATTAAATTTTAATCGTTTTATAATAATTTTAGTAATTACATTGTTATATATTTCATTAGAATGTCTTTTGTTCTTTTACCGTCACGTGCCTTTAGCGTTTTGCAAAAAGAAAATGAACGAGCTGAAGCTGGAACGGTTTTCCAGAGGCGCGGGTTCAAATCCTGCTTCGTTCAAATTTTTTATACGCTATATAAATTTAAGTTAGTAAGAAAATAAAGATTTAAGTCTGATTTCAAGTTTATCTTACATACTAAAGAGATGGGAAATAGGAATTATTTAATCCCCTGAAATGGAATTGAACCTACGAGTATAATAAGCGTATACGTACAGATGCTGTTCCACTGCGCCACGATGGTTTAATCTTGTTTTCTAGTTTTTATTTATTATGTTGTGGGTTCGATTCTCGTAAGACAAAATGCGGCGTTGAGATGCGCAAATTAATATTATTATAAAATTAATATATAAAAGAAAAAATACTCACCAAAAATAGATATTAAATTTGATTATGTTTACTACCACTGTTCACTGTTTTGTCCGTATTAACTTTATACATTTTGTTCACCATTTTTGAAAACACACTTCAACAATCTTAAGGCACAGATAAAATAAATAAATAAAAAGTACTTAATTTAATGAATATAATTTACAAAAGTTACTTTAAAAATATTTATTTTAAAATTAAATTCTTTTTTTTTTTATGATAAGGCGCGGCACTACCGCCACTGTCAGATGCGCTTGAGCACTGACAGGGGTGTAACGGTACACTTATATATGACATCGATATTGATATGTAATATCGATTTGGCACTATTTAGTTGGAAAGTATTTGTGTAGGTATTTCAGTTTGTTTTTTCCTGTTACCAAATAAATAGTAATAATATTTTAATGTAGATCTATAAATAGTTTTGTTAAAATGCAATTGTGATTTTTGTTTATTTATTTCCTTGTAATTATTTTAGCTGTGTTGTGTTTGGATGGTACCAAAAAATAAATAATAGAAATAATATTTTTCATTTATTTTATCTAACGTTAAATTATGTAATTAAAAAAATGTCACTCACTCAGCTTCACGCTGTATACCGGACAAGGCAGGGTAGGCAGAGGGAACTTGTGAACCTAGTGTTTTGATTTCTGCCGAAATTGAGGCATTGTGTGTTGAGTGGCGGGACTCAACGCCGCGCTTTGCCTTTTACCACAGCGAAGAAATGAAAACATAAATTAAATATTTAATTTCGAAAAAAAAATTCTATCATTGATAATTGGAATGTCATCACTTCAGTTACAATTGAATATTTATTCATTGCTTGTTCGTTCGAGTTCCACCACTTAACACGTAATGCCGCATTAGAATTCGGCAAAAAAATGGGAATGAGAACGGAGTGTCTAATACTGTATTACAAAATTCAAAATACGATGATTTATTTTTTTTGACTTATATTTAAAAAACATTATTTTAAATGTAAGTAAAATTCTATTAATTTCATGTCCCCAGTCTTGTTAAAATAAGCACGGCGATTAGTACGCGCATGCATTTCTCCTTCCATACCCTCAAGCGTCTCCAATATTTCCTCCCTCGTAAAACCAAAATTATGCTAGCGCAATCTCTTCTCCTGCCCATTTTAGACTACGCCGATGTCTGCTATTTGGATGTAACCGAGGAGCTACTCAATAAGCTAGAACGTCTTCAAAACCTCGCCATTGGCTTTATTTATGGTCTACGTAAGTACGATCACGTTTCTCAATTACGAACTCAGCTGAATTGGCTCCCAAACCGACTTCGCCGCGACATGCACATCCTTTCACTCCTTTTTAAAATCCTTAATTTTCAAAATTTTCCTCCTTATTTACGCTCCCGTTTTACAGTACATCCTTTTCTGTTTATGCCACATCCCTATGGAACCAACTCCCTAAATCGATTCAGAAAAGTAATTCCATAGTTTCCTTCAAGCATAAAATTTAAAAATATCTACTGGCTACTTTAGACACTAAGACCTCAGACAGTGGTGATGAATTCAATAATCGCATTATCATCTCATAAATAAGTATAAGTTATTTATCATATGTATATGTATGTATGTTATGTTATATATGTATTCTGTATATATTGTTTGTAATATATAGTATATAATATATATTATATTTAATAGTTGTATATTTACATATTGATATTTATATTGATCATATATATGTTTTTTTTTATATTTTAATTTTTAATATTTATTGTAGAAATATTGTTTTTTTTTTTTCATAAATTGTACTTGGTGTTTTCTTTCCCGCTTAATGTCACTCATCCACTTCACTGGTTGGCCGGAAGAGATCTCTAACAGAGATAACTCCACTTTTGTACACTTTTATTTTCACGTTACTATTTCTTATGTACCTATTTAGTACAATAAAGTATAAAGAGTGGAAATTCAGTGACAGATGGAAACTCAATAGTGAATAGAAACTTCAGTAGAGTGGAAATTCAGCAGAAAGTGGAAAACTTATTCTCGACACAACAACCTTGTGTTTCTTCAGCTATGTTAGACAGATGTTTTTTTTTTCTAAAATGTTTTCCTTAAAAGGAACATAATACTGACGACAGTTTCCAAGAAAGATCTTTGAAGGAGTGTGTGCATTAATTTCTAGAAATCGTGATATAAGCGTATTTACTAAATTAAAGTATTTATAAAATATTAATATCGTCACTTAGTGTGAGATTATGATATTCCGTTTCCTATTTTCCACTGAATTCTTGAGGCGTTGCTGTTCAGCAGCGGAACTCAACGCCGCGTTGTGTGATTAAAACGAAAATATAAAAAAATAAAAATGAGAGCGACGAAATGAAAACTCCGTCGACCCGTAGTACATAGTTTTTTAGAAGATTTAATTACAAACAACATCTCGAAATAAGGAAAAGCGGTGTTAAGATCGGGCACTCAACAAGCAATGTTTCAAGCCTCCCTCTGCCCAAACCGTCATATGAGGGATTCAGCGTGAAGCTAAAATATATATAAATTAGAATATATATTTTAATTTTTAATTATAACTAATTAAAAATAATAATATGCCAACGAAAACTTATAATATGAATCCCATGTAATCATACCTCTATTAAATAATAATTAAAAGGAAAGTGGAGAGCGGAATAGAGTTTCTTAATACTGGTTTCCCAAGTACCGTGTGCCTACTCTACTCTACCAAAATCAGCGGAAATTGGGAAAAGGAAGTGTTTAGATGGACACTGAGTGACTTAACAATAGGTATTTCAGGTTCCTTGTACCTTCCCTGCTTTTTGGGGGATACAACGTGTAGAGATATCAATGGTCATGTTATTTATGAACACAGTTTTATGCTGTATCCCGCACATGGCAGGGTAGGCAGAGGGAACTTGGGAACCTAGTTTTAAGATACTCCGTTCCACTTCCGTTACCCACTTTCCGCCTAATTTGAAGCATTGGCATTTCGTATTGAGTGGCGGAACTCAACGCCGCATTTTGCCTCGTAACAGAGAGAAGAGATGAAAATATTAAAAATTTTAATTGAAAATATTATATATTTCATTTCCTCGAGTGGGAATGGAACCCACAACCTGTCGGTTACAGTGATGTTATTTAAGAGAAAGTAATATAAGTCCCTTAGAGGAATCCCCGTGCAATAAGAAAACAATTTCTTATCTCAGCTTCGGAGTTGAAGACAGTGACCGCCCGTGACTCGTTGATAACGGGGCTTCATAAATCTACGAAGTACTGGAGTTCTATTTCCGGGTGAGTAAATAATGTTTGTATTGGTGATAATGTCAGTAGTGACATGAAAGCGTCGTGGCTAAGTGGGATATCGTTTGACTGTAAATACGTGTTGTGGGTTCGATCCCGGACGGGCCATATTTAATTTATTATCATTACTAAAGGTAAATTTAAAAAGCGTATTAGAATTTTGAACGAACCAGGATAATATGATAAATCTTATACGTTTTTTAAATAAAAGTTTAGTATTTTCTGTCCTAAGTGTGGAATAATACTTTAAAAAATAGTCAAATATTATCATTATTTAATGAGGCCTGTCATGGCGCCGGGATAAGCGTATGTCTTTAAACGCTGAGAGTTTGATATCCATTCGAGGAAATGAAACATTTTATATTTTCCAATTACATATTTAATATTTTTATTTCTTCGCTTTGGAAACATGGTAAAGCGCGGCGTTGAGTTTTACCACTGAATAAAAAATATTTTCATTTTACTCACTACAAACTGGATAAAGCGGCGTTGAGATCCATCACGTAATACACAATGTCTGTGATTTAAAATATATTCGAATTTATTTACAATATTCTGAAGTCTATACAGATTATTAAAAAAGTAAGGCCGTCAGATACAGATTACAAAAATATACAAGAAAATTGAAGTGTTCTTCGCAAATTGTTTGAACAATTGTAAACGTCCTTTCTCAAAAGATCAAATATAAAATATTTGCTTTTTACAAATAAGTACACGTCCTTTTAATTTTTCTCTTATAGCAGGATAGACAGAGAGACATAAATCAATAGGCGGAACTCAACGCCGCCATATATCTCATTTTCAATAAGCCAAAGTAGGCAAATAAAAATACTTTTTTTGACTAGAGATGGAACTGACGCCCCTCGCTTACGGTACGTGTTTAAATACGTAATGTTATTAATAAATCCAAATAAATATTTGGACCAATTACGAAGAATCGATTAATGAGAGAAAATGAAAGCGAAACTGTTTCTCAATAATCGTAATTCCTTATATTAATATTATATTAGCTATCAACTTGATTAATTTATTAATTTAGAAAAGATTAATAGTAAGAAATGTAAGAGCTAAGTTATTTTTGTTTTCATTTTCACCAGGACAGTCTGAGGGAACCTGGGAACCTAGAGTTAAGTAACTTGCGTACTCCTTTTTCAGCCGAATTTGAGGCATTGCGAGCCAAGTGCAAATAGTTAAGTATCAAATATTTCATTTGCTCTAGTGGGGACCGAATTCATAATCTTGGAACGTCAAGAGAACTTTAAGAGTAAATTCATACAGAAAACAGATTTTTCCTCTTTATCGTAACTCGAGAAAATGAACTGCTTACTAGTTTTATATGTTGACTCTGGAAGGCAAAGTGCGGTGTTGAGTTCCGCCACTCAACACGCAGTGTCGCAAATACTTACAACTAAATATATTAACACTAGGTTCCCAAGTTCCCTCTGTCTACTGAAAAAAAAAGTCCCAGAAAAAAGTTGCGGGCATTGCTAGTATGTATTAAGTATGCTGAGTAAACACTATGGTATCGGTAATTTACCTGGCACACGGAGGACGTTAACCGTACGATTCGTAATACGAGCGACCTTGTGCTCTTCTTCTTTTAAATTTACCTTTGTATTTATTTACGACACCCTTATGGCACGGGAAGTTAGATGGTAGTAGATTCGAATACTATTGAAACAGATAATATATTAACACTTGCTATTAAATATGTTTGTACTTATTGTACTTATTGTACTTATTAATAATAATTATTTGATATAAAATAATTCTAGTTAAGTTCTGATTGTGAACGAAAGTGGGGAACGGAAGTGGAACGGAGTGTCTTAACACTAGGTTCCCAAGTTCCCGCTGATTACCCTGCCATGTGCGGGATACAGCGTGAAGCTGAGAGACAGAAAGTGTTTGAATATTATTTCTTAAAGTGGGTAGTTCTATTTTAGAAATTGTATAAAATAGCGTGTATCGATCGTACTGGGTTCACGAATATTGTAAACTTGGAAATACAAACATAGCTCTTTACACTGGTTTTTTTTGCCCCCAAGCTTAGAAAAATGGGAAATAAAATAATATACTAAACTTAAATTTAAAAATTCAAATACACATCACTCTATTGAAAAGAAGCGGGATTTGAACCCGCGCCTCTTAAAACCTTTCAAGCGCTCTGACCAACTAAGCCACCCGTTCTCTTCGTTTAAAATTTTTGAGAACGGATGGCTTAGTTAATCAGGACGCTTATACGGTTATCAAGAGGCGCGGGTTCAAATCCCGCTTCGATCAAAATTTTTATACGCTTTTTAAATTTAAGTTTAGTATTTTCTGTCCTAAGTGTGGAATAACACTTTTAAAAATAGTAAAAATAATAAAATAATAATTTGAAAACACGACTGTACAACATTGAAAAAAAAAACAAAGTCATATTGTTTATTAGGATTGACAGTCGGAACTTATTCTTCAACTAATTAAGTATTCACAAGGAACCTTGAAAAAAAAAATTGAAATTTTAATAAAATTATTATTAATTTTTAACACATCACTCTATTGAAAATTGATTCATCAGTTTGAACACTACAAGCTTTTTTGGGGGTAGCCAGAGGGAACTTGGAAACTTAGTGTTAAGACACTTCGTTCCACTTTCGTTCCCCACTTTCTGCCGAAATTGAGGAATTTCGCGTTGAGTGGCGGAACTGAACGCCGCGCTTACATTTAATATTTCATTCCTCGAGTGGGAATAGAACCCACAACCTGTCGTTTACAGCCACAGCCGCTGCGCCACGACAGGCCTTAAATTTATATTTTACATTTTTATGTGATATTGTGATTCTCATGATAATTATTTTATTTCTAACATGAGATAGCGATTGTTTGAGAGGAAGGCTTTTTAATTTTTGTTTATTATATATTATGTACAGCTTGAAGCCTGTTACAGTGTTAATATAAAACTTGTAGTCATTATTTATAATATCGAAGTAAGCAGGTACTTATAAATCAATATGGAAAAGGGAAAAATGGTTTTAACTGTATTTTACGTAGGTAATACATGTATTGTTACTGACATGATAATAAAAAGTTAACGTCATACGAAATTTGTAATTTGCAGTATACTAAATGAGGCCCGCAGCTTCGCTCGTGGCTTAAAAATCTGAACGAGTACGATAGAAATTTCTACACAAATGTCAGTCTGATGTCTGTGTGTACCGCTTAAACTTGTATAGATGTTTTGTATGTGTGTATTTGTAAATCGAAAGTGTATCGACATTGTGTCCGAACGGAAAACTAATTTTATCCACCTTAACGCGGGGCAGTGTATACAAAATGTCAGACATGATCGATAATTTCTCAATTACACTAGACACTTGGAAGAGACACTGATTACCATGTCACAATAAATTTTCCATATGACGTCACACACCACAGTCATTAATACAGAGACACTCGATACACTAAGTCCAAAGTGGCGACACTGTGGACTTCATGTATAGAGTCTACCAGCAACATACTTATAACAACTGTATAATAGATCAGCATACATACCGTGTAGAACATATTTAATGATACCCTGAGTAAGATATCTTACAATATTTAAATCATTTAAATAAATTATTTCAGTTCTTTGACAGTCGTACCATGATCATAATAAACTATACTATTGTAGTGATAGTGTGACACCGCTGCAATATTTAAATAAGTTCTCCATATATAATGTCGATAATATATTATAATTATTTAGTTCTTTGACAGGAGAGACCCTGATTGTAATGAACTCCACTATAGTGGTGTTAGCCATACATGTTCTTTTTCATTTATTTTTACTTATTTTAAAAAGTTTTCCGCCCGTATTAAAATCACAAATCAAAAACAAAATCTTTCCTTTTTTGTTTTTTTTTATTATTTTCAGCTTCACGCTGTATCCCGCACATGGCAGGATAAGCAAAGGAAGTTGAAAACATAGTGCTAAGACACTCCTTCTCGTTCCCCACGTTTCGCCGGATTTAAGGCATGCACGCATTGCGTGTTAAATGATGGTACGCAACAGCGCACTTTGCCTCGTTGCCAGAGCGAAGAAATGATTATCGGGTGGTGATCGAGTCCTCAGCCTGTCGCCTTTACAGTCACACGCCACGACCAACCTCGAATTTTATAATTATTTTATTTGATTAATAAAATAAAAATAATTTATATAATTAAAAAAATATTTTCGTAACGTAACGTATTTCTAAGAATAATCATCTAATGAGCAATTTATTAAATTATATATTTTTTAAACTGCCAAAGAAAAATATATTTTAATCAAATTAAATTAAAATATTCTTTATTTACATAGGCCATTACAAGTATTTTTGAATCGCCAAGTTACATAGAAGTGTGTGTAGTGTCAGTCCTACAGGAAGCTACCACCGGCTTGGAAGGCAGGTCTGCTGAGAACAGTCGGCAAGAAACTCAACAGTTGCTCTTTACAAAATATATAACATAATTAGCTTCCTAAGTGAGTACCAACAGCATTTAACCCCACGCATTCTTATCACGGTAATAATCAAAACAAAGTAGTATAGTTTTTACATATATATATATATATATATAATCTGACTCACTCAGCGTCACGTATCCCGCACAAGGCAGGGTAGGCAGAGAGAACTTTGGAACTAGTGTTAAGACACTACGTTCCACTTCCGTTCCCCATTTTCCGCCCAATCAGAGACATGTATCAGGGCGAAGGAATGAAATCCTAAAATATTTAAAATTGAAAATATTTAATATTTTATTTGCTCGAGTGTGGATCGAACCCAAAACCTGTCGGTTACAGTCACACTCTTGTGCTGCTGCGCCACCACAGGCCTCAAATTTTCTATCTATTTTCCGAATACGTACTATAAATAGAGCAACTTAGCGCCGCAAATTGTCTGACTCGATCTAGGAAAATTGGTGATTATATAAATATAATTAACATTCTCTTGAGTGTTATTCCCAATTACAACTGACACGTAATTACATCCATGATCCAACTGCGCCACGGCGTTAGGAAAAATATTATATAAAGTAAATAACATATATAATTTTAGAACTAATTTATTTCATCTGAGTAGGATTCGATATCATATCGTGGAGTTCATTAATTCTATGGTGATCAGTTCAAATTCCACGTCGTTTCTATTCCAAATCGTTCCTATAGCTATTATTTTTACACATCACTGGAACGGTCTACCCGCGGCAGTATTTCCAGGTCGATACGACATGGGTACTTTCAAATAGCGCGTCTACCTACACCTCAAAGGCCGGCAACACACCTGTAGCTCCCCTGGTGTTACACGTGGCTGTGGGCGACGGTGATCACTCACCATCAGGTGATCCGTACGCTCGTTTGCCTTGTCTTTTCCATATAAAAAAATATATATTATTTCAAAAGTATAAAAAATATACTATAGTTAAAATTGAATATCTATATGTACTTGGCCTAGTTAAAGAAAGTGTAAGGTTGACCAATGCACGCAAAGTGTGTGGGTAATTAACCAAAATCGCATAAAGAGTGTTGCATGTAGATACATTTAGATAACAGTTGATAGTTTAGTTTCTTATGTTTACAGCGTCTGTCTGTATATGTGACGGCTGTTTATATATATATATATATATATATATATATATATATATATATATATATATATATATATATATATATATATATATATATATATATATATATATATATATATATATATATATATATATATATATATATATATATATATATATATATATATATATATATATATATATATATATATATATATATATATATATATATATATATATATATATATATATATATATATATATATATTGCCAAAACCTCCTCTATTTTCCAGTGAAAGTTTTATTTCAATCGGCTCATCTATACTTGAAATAAGCCCGGACAAAAAAAGGTAAAATTAATTTAGCATACAATCGAAATTCACTGGCTGGTCAGTCTTTTTTGTCTATATTAACTTTCATATTTCCATCGAAGTCCTAGAAAATCGTTAATATATAAAGAAAATGACCTAGCAACATACATAATATGTACAGTACCGTAAGGCTGTAACCAAGGTGATTCCCAGCGAGTTTTCCTCAAACATAACCGATAACTTATAACCTTCGATAGGTGATAAATCAAATAATTTATATGTATCACATTTTTAATGGTTAAATATTGAATCTAGACCTGAATTTTTTGCCTAGATTTTATACTAGTATATAATATAAATTATTTTTTTTAGAGTCACGCTGTATCCTCCACATGGCAGGATGTGCAGGTACTTCGGAACATAGTGTTAAGACACTCTGTTCTCATTAAGAGAAACTTCCATTCCCCCTTTCCGCCGAATTTTCAGTATATAAGTGGCGGAACTCAACGCTGCGCGTCAAAAGTGTGTTGGCATATAGAATTTTTTATTTTTGTCCATACTCACTCCACTATAAGCTTTGTTCGAGCAGCAACAGTCACTCTAATAGACAAAATGCGGCGCTGAGTTCCGCCTGCCAAAGAACAATGTCTCAACTTCAGACGAAAATACAACAGTAATACCAAAAATTACTTATATAAATTAATCTCCCGTATATTACATAATATGCACATTACAATGTATTGGTATGTGTACTAATTATATAACAAAGTATTCTGTTGGTGGCGAACAAATCAATGATATCAAATAGTTTATTGGCAGTCAAGGCTGAGGGCTGGGAATCATTGTGATTGTCTTTTTTCTATTAAATAATATTAGTTAAAAGTACTTTATGTATTCGTTTGCTCTTCTTCCGCATATGGTGGGAAAAAAGTTGTGTTAAAATACTATTTTCTCTTCTCTTATATCCAATCATGAATCTCCTATGGTTTTTTAAGAAGAGAGAATTGAAAATAATTCGAAGGCATGCCGTGGCGTAGGGGCACAAACGTGTGATGTGACTGTGAGCAACAGGTTGTGGGTTCGATCTCCGCTTGAAGAAATGAAATATTTAATAGTTACAAAATCAAATATTTAATGTTCTTATTTCTTCGATCTAACAAGGCAAAGCGAGGCGTTGAGTTCCGTCATCCGAGCCCGCCATTCATTACGCAATGATTCAAATTCAGCGGAAAGTGGGAAACGGAACGGAATGTCTTAACATTAGGTTCCCAGTGTGTCTCTGACTACCCTGCTATGTGCAGGATACAGCGTCGGCAGCATCTGGGAAAACAAATGAAAATAATTTGAATAGAGAAATTGTGAAAGAAAATCATTATTCACTATTTTTCACAACTTCATTACAATTTTTAGTGTGTATCTAAAACTGTGAACATAATTATATTATCTAATCTACAAAAAATTGAGTTCTAGGCAGGAGTGGCTTACTGGTAATCTTTGTAGACATCCACTATGAAGGTCCTGGCTCCACCATCAGACCAGCTCGGTAATACCCATATCATTGAATTATCACTTAATGTACACATACTTAATTCAGTTCCTTAGATTTGATTAAATAGTTACAAGTTGAGGCCGACGTGGCTCTGGCCCATTTTTTTATGGAAGAGACGGCAAACGAGCGTACGGGTCACCTGATGGTAAGTGATCACCGTCGCCCACGGCCCCGTGTAACTCCAGAGGAGCTACAGGAACGTTGCCGTCTTTTAGGGTGGAAGGGCACCGGCGCCCGGCATTACCTAATGCGAAACGCAGTGGCCAAAGCCACTACTTAACGCCCGTCTTAAATGCCGGGGGTGGTAACAATCCGGTCGAGTCTGCCCATGCGTGTTGTCATTGCTGGCAACGTGACTCTACCACACGCACTTTAGTCGCCTCTTACGACACCATCAGTACCAGGGTGATCCTATTCTAAGCCGGGATCACACGGCATAAATTGTAGGCGTGATTCTGACTCGGGGAATTTATATATAGATCAGTGTCTGTATATGGAAGTATAAAAAAATATTACGAAACAAAGCATAGCGGTAAGCTCCGAAACTCATCGCGCGGCGTCACAAATTACAAGTAGACTGAATAATAACACGTTAAAAAGCATAAAGCTCTGCTTTTTTCACCAAAACCGAGTCTTAATTGAAATATATTTTCATTTCAAAATCTGCGATAAGTACTGAGATTAAAGAAAAACACTCTTCCATGAGGGACAATCGTAATAAATCCTCTTATACGTATATTGTGAGGTAGATTGAATGTGCTTGAATTGAAGGGATTATTTGCGCTAGAGGAGCTTACCGTGGCGGATGGGCTCAGGTGCGACTGTAAATGCGGCAAATTGTGAATTCTATTCTCACTCGAGGAAATATGTTCGACGAAATATTGTTATTTTGTCGTTCTGTTAACGAGGCACAGCGCGGCGTTGAGTTCTACCACTCTTAACACAATGCTTCATGAATACGGCAGAAAATTGGGGCAGGAAGTGTTCCAAAATTTTCTTTATCTATCCTGCTATGTGAGGAATAAAGCAATAAAAAAGCCACTACAAAGCAAAAAAAGCCACTTCCGCCGCTCAACACTCAATACCTTAAATTCGGCGAAAAGAGGGGAAAGGAAGAGGAACGGCGTGTGTTAGTATTAGGTTCCCAAACTCCCTCTGCCTACCCCTCTATGTGCACTGCACGATACAGCGTGAAGCTGAGTGAGTGAAAAAAAAAAGTTCCATAGTAAAATAATGGTCTTCTAGGCCTAAATAATGGCTTTTGAGACCTGTCGTGCCGCAGCGCCACGACAGGCCTTCTTCTAGATTGTCTCTATAATTAATTTAGCCAGATATATCTTGTTTATTATAGGAAAAAAATATATATCTAATATATCCGTTGACCTCAATTTTACAGCCCATTAAGCATAGTTATCGGCAGACCTTAGTTTTCTTACTTATCTCAATTTATATGAGAAATAAAAATAAGACAAAGGAAGGCAGTGGAAAGTTACGTAGTGTTAAGTTATTTTGTTCCCCATTTTTGCAGAATTTCAGAGATATAACGAGTAGACATTCGGAGCTCAACGCCGCTCCTTGCCTTGCTACCAGAATGAAGAATTGAAAATCCTCAATATTTCATTTGAAAATATTAAACATTTCATTTCCTCTAGTGGGGATCGAACCCATAACCTGGCGTTTACAGTCACACGCTTGTGCCTCAGCGCCATGACAAGCTACAAAAATATTATACGATATTTTAAATAAATATGTTTCTTTTTTAAGCGTGGAATGTTATGTTAAGTATGTTAAAATAGGAAAAATCATGTTTTTTCTTATCAGTTAACTGATAACAGCTAATTTAGTACAGAGTGTTTAATTATGTTAATCCAGTTTGCTCTAAAGATTATTTTCCTTGAGGAAAACGAGGGAATTCACCACATCTTAAAACATATTAGCTTCAAGCTCAGATCGTGATCACTATCTAATTTTATTCATGTAAATTAAGATGTAAGGCTAGACGAAGCCGTTGTGGCGCAGTGGTAAAATACTGCGTCTGGTTGTAAACGCGATATTTCTGGATTCGATTCCCATTCGGACGTGGTTTTTTTTTGTTCTGGTAACAAAAGAAAATTTAGTTTTTGACACAAAGTTTCAATAAAATCGGCGGAAAATAGAGAATGGAGTGTCTCAACACTAGGTTTCTCTCCTTATCCAGTTTTTTTGTTTTTTTTAGCTTCGCGCTATATCCCGCACGAGGCAGGGTAGGGAGAGGGAACCCGGGAACCTAGTGTTAAGACACTCCGTTCCACTTCCGTTCCCCACTTTCCGGCGAATTTGAGGCATTGCGTGTTGACTGGCGGAACTCAACGCCGCGCTTTGCCATATTACCAGAGCGAAGAAATGAAACATTAAATATTTAAATTGAAAATATTAAATATTTCATTTCCTCGACTGTGAAGCTAGAAAGAAAACAGTTACGAATTGTGTAAGGTTGTATACTGGTAATCAGCTATCTGGTAATACATACAAAATTACGACAAGAGTATTTACAATGTACAGAATATATATTTGTTACTTTTATATGGTTCTTTGTATCTTCACGCTGTTTAGCTCCGTTTGCCACTTTCCGTCCGTATTTTCAAGACATTTCGCGGGTGAATGCGTGACGGTACTTAACACCGTGTCGTTTGTCTTGTTATCAGAGCAAAGACATGAAAGTAATAATATTTTTCCTTTGATTGGATATCGAACGACGCACCATGAACACTGTACCACTGCATCACGGCGGCCTCGTCCAACAAAATTATACTATTAAAAATTTTATGAAAGAAGGAGCGAGTTTAATTTTTATCTGCTATTCCTTTACATTTCGAGTAATATATCTAGATTGCTAGGTATGTATGTAGTCGACATCAACATGACCTCAAGTTTTTCCTAACCGTGAAAAATGTTCACTTTCTGGAAATAAACATGTCTTCGAAATGACGTCCTTGTTAATATAAATAATTATTTCCTCATTTACATAAACGTTACATCTCTTACTTAGTAAAGGACCGTTTATGAACGAACGTATGTAAATTAAACGACATATTGAAATACAGGAAGGCATTGAAAGCCCAATGAATAGAATAATATTTTCATATAATGAAAGGCCACAGTGGTATTATGGGTTGTATTCCAAATTTTTAATGGATTAATCATTGGATTGATCTTTATTCCCTAATATATATATAAATATATATATATATATATATATATATATATATATATATATATATATATATATATATATATATATATATATGTATATATATATATATATATATATATATATGTATATATATATATATATATATATATATATATATATATATATATATATATATTTATATATATATATATATATATATATATATATATATATATATATATATATATATATATATATATATATATATATTTATATATATATATATATATATATATATATATATATATATATATATATATATATATATATATATATATATATATATATATATATATATATATATATAGTGGAAAATGGCGAAACGAAACTGAGTGTCTTAACACTATGTTCCCAAGTTCCCAAGAAAATAAACATTATTATGTAACGGCTCTTTCTTCCTGTATAACATTTTCACTGCCAAACACCTAATGTATATTGTATTAGGGTGCCAACAAGAGTTCCGAATTATGCACATACATTTAGTAACAGATGTACGTGGGATTATTTTTTTATTTAATTTAACAATTTCAACATATCTTATATTAGCTATCAATCGTGGCGCAAAGGATCAAGCGTTGAGTTTAGTAATTTCATTGGATATATATTATTTTTCTTTTCCACAATCTGATGTGGAAAAACGCCTCGTTGATTTCCATCATTCAAAAAGATAAATTACTCGTATATATATATTATTATCTTTTCCACACCGCCTCGTTGATATTATAACTAAAAAGTTAAGAAAGTACCTTAATAGTATTGTTATAGTATCGCGCGTATCGCGGTTTTTTAGAGCTTAGTTTTTGAGACTGCGTGTTGAGTACCAAAACTCAACATCGCGCTATATCAAGTTGCTAGAACAGAAAAATAAAGTATTAGCCCCATGGGAACCTAACCCGCAACCACCTGCCCTATCTCAGTCAGACGCAGACGTCTCTGGTTATTATAAATTTAAAATAATTTTCGCTAGAAGCCTGTCATGGCGCAGCGGCACAAGCGTGTGACTGTAACGGACAGGTTCTGGGTTCAATCCCCAGTCGATGAAATAAAACATGTAATATTTTCAATTTAAATATTTAATGTTTCATTTCTTCGCTCTGGTAATATGGCAAAGCGCGGCGTTGAGTTCCGCCACTTAACACGCAATGCCTCAAATTCGCCGGAAAGTGGAGAATGGAAATGGAACGGAGTGTCTTAACACTAGGTTCCCGGGTTGCCTCAGCCTACCCTGCCTTGTGCGGGATATAATTTTCGTTATTAAATCATTATATTATAATAAGAATTATTTTATTTTATTTTATTTTATTGAAGTTATTCATTCGGCTTTTTTTAGGTTTACCGTGTCCCGCTCACAGGGTTAACTGAGGGAACATGGGAACCTAGTCTACTCTAATATACCTACTACTACTAAATAGTAGAAACCAACTTTGCCTTCTTTCTAAAATATTATTATTTTGAATATAATGTGTTCAATTATAATTTCACTTTGATTAACAAACGCAAACATGCGTGGAAATGTTAATTATAAGTTATTCAACAAATATATATATACATATATATACATATATATATATATATATATTTATATATATATATATATATATATATATATATATATATATATATATATATATATATATATATATATATATATATATATTTATATATATATATATATATATATATATATATATATATATATATATATATATATATATATATATATATATATATATATGTATATATATATATATATATATATATACATATATATATATATATATATATATATATATATATATATATATATATATATATATATATATATACATATACATATATATATATATATATATATATATATATATATATATATATATATATATATACATATACATATATATATATATATATATATATATATATATATATATATATATATATATATATATATATATATATATATATATATATATATATATATATATATATATATATATATATATATATATATATATATATATATATATATATGTATATATATGTATATATATATATTTGTTGAATAACTTATAATTAACATTTCCACGCATGTTTGCGTTTGTTAATCAAAGTGAAATTATAATTGAACACATTATATTCAAAATAATAATATTTTAGAAAGAAGGCAAAGTTGGTTTCTACTATTTAGTAGTAGTAGGTATATTAGAGTAGACTAGGTTCCCATGTTCCCTCAGTTAACCCTGTGAGCGGGACACGGTAAACCTAAAAAAAGCCGAATGAATAACTTCAATAAAATAAAATAAAATAAAATAATTCTTATTATAATATAATGATTTAATAACGAAAATTATATCCCGCACAAGGCAGGGTAGGCTGAGGCAACCCGGGAATCTAGTGTTAAGACACTCCGTTCCACTTCCATTCTCCACTTTCCGGCGAATTTGAGGCATTGCGTGTTAAGTGGCGGAACTCAACGCCGCGTTTAGCCTTATTACCAGAGCGAAGAAATGAAACATTAAATATTTAAATTGAAAATATTAAATATTTCATTTCCTCGACTGGGGATCGAACCCAGAACCTATCGGTTAAAGTCACACGCTTGTGCCGCTGCGCCATGACAGGCCTCAAGCGAAAATTATTTTAAATTTATAATTACCGGAGACGTCTGCGTCTGAGTGAGATAGGGCAGGTGGTTGCGGGTTAGGTTCCCATGGGGCTAATACTTTATTTCTCTGTTCTAGCAACTTGATATAGCGCGATGTTGAGTTTTGGTACGCAACACGCAGTCTCAAAAACTAAGCTCTAAAAAACCGCGATACGCGCGATACTATAACAATACTATTAAGGTACTTTCTTAACTTTTTAGTTATAATATCAACGAGGCGGTGTGGAAAAGATAATAATATATATATACGAGTAATTTATCTTTTTGAGTGATGGAAATCAACGAGGCGTTTTTCCACATCAGATTGTGGAAAAGAAAAATAATATATATCCAATGAAATTACTAAACTCAACGCTTGATCCTTTGCACCACGATTGATCGCTAATATAAGATATATTGAAATTGTTAAATTAAATAAAAAAATAATCCCACGTACATCTGTTACTAAATGTATGTGCATAATTCGGAACTCTTGTTGGCACCCTAATACAATATACATTAGGTGTTTGGCAGTGAAAATGTTATACAGGAAGAAAGAGCCGTTACATAATAATGTTTATTTTCTTGGGAACTTGGGAACATAGTGTTAAGACACTCAGTTTCGTTTCGCCATTTTCCACCAAATTAGAAGCATTGTAAGTAGAGTGGCGGTACTCAACGCCGCGCTTTGCCTTGTTAACGGAGGGATAACATGAAAATATTAAATATTTAATTTGAAATTATTAAATATTTCATTTCCCCGAGTGGAAACTAAACCCACGTTGCCACCTGTCACGTTAATCCACACAAGCTTGTGTTCTTGCATCAGTCCTTATATAGCACAATAGGAAATAAGAGATATCTATAATATTGAAATTCTCGTTTCTTTTTCCATTCAATCAAAATACACTTATACTCAGTTTTTCGACGTAATTATCTTTCATTTTAAGAACTTTCACTTAACTATTCCGTTACAAAGGCATTGATAATATTATTTTGATTTGCAAACGCGATGGTGGTGATATTGATAACCGTAGAATTATCCTGGGTAAGTGTCATATACGTTGCTTACCATGCTACAGGTATTGCGGAATAAAGTACTTTTTCTGCTTTCCGCCGAATTTGAGGCATTGCGTGATGAGTGGCGCAACTCAACGCCGCGCTTTGCCTTATTACCAGAGCAAAGAAATGAAACATAAATATTTTAAATTGAAAATATTAAATATTTTATTTCTTCGACTTGGGATCGACACCGAGAACTTGTCGATTGCAGTCACACGCTTTTGCCGCTGCGCCACGACAGACCTCTATAAAGTACACGTTATATATATTTCAATTAAATCGAACGAAATATAATATTTAAAGATATAATTATTGAGACCTGTCGTGGCGCAGCGGCACAAGAATGTGACTGTAAACTGGTTGTGGGTTCGATCCCCACTCGAGGAAATGAAATATTAAATATTCACAAATTAAATATTTAACGTATTCATTTCTTCGCTCTGGTAACAAGATAAAGCGCGGTGTTGAATTTCATCACTCAACACGCAATGCCTCAAATTCGGCGGAAAGTGGGGAACGAAAGTGGAACAGAGTGTCTTAACACTAGGTTCCCGGGTTCCCTCTGCCTACCCTGCCTCGTGCGCGATACAGCGTGAAGCTAAAAAAAGAATGTACTTTATTCCGCAATACCTGTAGCAGGGTAAGCACTTATCCAGACACCCTACCGAGCTACGAAATCAAATACTGTATCCTAAATCTACGGTTATCAATATCACCACCATCGCGTTCGCAAATCAAAATATATTAATGCCTTTATAACGGAATAGAATAGTTAAATGAAAGTTCTTTAAATGAAAGATAATTACTTTGAAATCTATTCAGAGTCCTAACTAGCAAATAAGTTACGGAAATTGGCAGTTAAGTAGCTTTTCATTATTGACTACCTTTGACCAATAGATAAGTTTCACTATAAGTGTATTTTGATTGAATTGAAAATAAACGAAAATTTCAATATTATAAATATCTTATTTAGTCAGTCAACACGCCATGCATCAATTTCGGCAGAAAGTGGCGAACGGAGTGTCTTAACACTAGGTTCCTAAGTTCCCTCTGCCTACTTTGTCATGTGCAGGATAAAGCGTGAAACTGAGTAGAGTAGAGTAGAGTAGAGTAGAGTAGAGTAGAGCAGAGCAGAGCGGAGCAGAGCGGAGCAGAGCGGAGCAGAGCGGAGCAGAGCAGAGTAGAGTATAATTGTTTGTCTTTTTGTCTGTTTATTTGCTTGTCTGTGCGCTTGTAAGCGCTAATCTGAGAAACGGGTAACGTGAACCTCACCGTAAATGTAGTTTTTACTATTATTATTATTATATTTTGTCAATCTTCCTTCAACATTTAGTGTCTAATTTATGTATTTAAATCAATTGAATCATGAAAATTTACGTCATTTTATAATACTGAGTTACAACATTTTTTTATTCATTTAGCTGAAATTTTAGTTTCTACAACTAATATTGACTCCGAAGTAATAATGTTAATTGAAGGAGAAAATTGTAGAAATCAGTAAATATTTTTAAATAGTATCAATAAGTATTTATCTATATATTAATAGTGCAATTCAAGCGGGCGAAGCCGCAGGGGGGTCACTAGTAATATAAAATAAGTACATCTAAGGAGCCCTTTTGAGCTTTCACTGGACACTTTATTCGTAAGCAAAGGAAAGAAATGAAGTTTATTTCCCCAAAGCCATAACCGTTCTGCTTAAAGTCATACTCAGTTCCACTGAGCTACGACGGCCTTTAAAACATGGACTTTAAATCATATTGAGATCTTTAACTAATTATATTTTAGAAAAGCGTCGTCTTACGTGTCGCTCCCTGTTATATGATCTTGATATTATATTGATGGTAGATATAAGTATTATTCTTCGTCTTTTCAAGAACAGTGCGTGAGTAGCGACCCAGATTTTAAATAACATTGTATGATCTAGATTTTGAATAAGTTTATTTAACTATATATATTAGATAAGTTAAATTATGTAATTTATTTATTTTTAACACAAATAACACAGATGATACACAGAATGATAGGTACTAGCGTGGATGTCACAGTGAGAATGAAGAAGAACATGCACAGGTGGGTTGGGCATGTCGAGCGAATGAGAGAAGAAAGAATGGTAAAAAAGATTTGTGAAGGAGAAGTGAGTGGTAAGAGAGGGAGGGGAGACCTCGGTTGACCTTCGGAAACACAGTATCGATGATACTGGAGGAAGTTCACGTAAAAAGCATGAGGACCCCCCGGAGGGCATGTATGAAGAGGTTGATGACAGTGGACGAGGCGAAAGAGGTATGCCGAGACCGTAGCGTTTGGCGCTCCGTTTACTCTGCCTGCCGTGAAGTTAAGTAAGTAAGTAATTTAACTTATTTCTTTTGTAAGGGCAGCACGGCGCGTATAGTATAAGGTCTGGTAGATCAAATTATTTCTATTTCCTCGCTCTGGTAATAAGATAGACAGCACAGCGTTGAGTTTCGCCATTCAAAACACGTAAAATTTTGAGTATTGGACGGTACGTAGATTGATTGAAAGGACTGTCTTAACAGTAGATTATGTCTATCGTTCTGTACCTGTGAACGCCTGTTTAGATTTAAGAGCAATTACTATTTAACGTACAAATATATTGTAATTACTAGTCTTGAACATTTGCTCTTTTTATTTTACTTAAGTATACCTTTTAAAATGTATATAATTTTGTATAATTAATGCAGTCTTAGGATTAGACCATCTTATAAGTGCACTCACTCACTCAGCTTCACGCTGTATCCTGCACTTGGCAGGGTAGGCAGAGGGAAGTTGGGAACCTAGTGTTAAGACACTCCGTTCCACCTCCGTCCCCCATTTTCCGCCGAATTTGAGGCATTGCGCGTTCAGCGGCGGAACTCAACGCCGCGTTTTGCCTTGTACCAGGGCGAAGAAATGATAACATTAAATATTTAACTTGAAAATATTAAATATTTCGTCGAGTGGGGAGCGAACCTACAACCTGTCGGTTACACACTCAGTCACACGCTGGCGCCGCTGCGCCACGACAGTCCTCGTCTTATAAGTGCGTTAACTACTAATAATTAATCTAAAATATTATAACTATGAGTCTGTGAACGCAAGTTTTGTGTCCAATTGAGGAAATTGTAATTATATAGTTATTTCATGACTCTGGCAAACACACATGACTCAGAGTGCTGCGTTGAGTTCCGTTGGTTGCATTGCCATTCAACTAGCTATGTCACCAGATAGCAGGAGGCAGCGAAAGGAATATTTTAATGGGAAAAGTGCACTAAGTGATCCTGCACATGAAGCCGAACAAAAGGTATATTATAGTACAATCTATACAATGGAACATGCCTAAAGATCGAGGTCATGATATGAGATTAATAAAGCATAATAACATATGGAAATTAAGTATAAATTACAATAAAATAGTTACTAAAAGTGAGTTAGGTATTTTGGTTAAAGTATAAGTGTCTTAATACTGGGTTCCCAAGTTCCCTCTGTCCCACTGCGACGGAATAAAGCGTGAAGCTGTGTGAATGTGTAAGTAATAACTAAATATTATTCTATTTTTTGAGACAACACGTGTCATGTGGCGGTGCTCAACGCCGCGTTGTATCTTTTGGCCAGAGCCAGGATGTAATAATTTCCCCAGCTAAGACTCGAACACAAAACGTTAACGTTCATAAGCAGACGAAGCCACTGCACCACGATGATCACCAGCACAAATATTATTATTCTAATTCAATTTATAACTAACAAGGTGATAGGAAATTAGAATTAAACCAATTACGCCTGACCTACATATTTCAAAAGTTTAGATATCAAAATAAATGACTTCGTAATACGAGCTGACGTCAAGCACTGAAGGGTTATTAATCATCAAGAATATACTTGTTAGTGTGTTTTGTTTAGGGGTGACGGTCCTTTACTTACTGGCAGCGGTAAGATACTCGAAAATACGCTATATTATTTGATTATCTTTTTTTGAGGAGTTCCGTTCTGGGTTCCTTTTGGTCTTTGATTTTTTGTGATTCCGTTTGTAGGAGATGTTAGTAGGAGTTTGCCTCTGTTGCTTTCTTGTTTCGTAGTGCTCAATACGTTGGTTGGTTTTTAGGAGGCTTTCGTTTTTACATACGTTTTTTTTATGTTGGAAGTTAGATATTATTTATTTAGCTTCACACTCTGCCCCACATATGGCAGTGTAGGCAGAGGGAACTTGGGAACTTAATGTTGGGACACTCCGTTCCGTTTTCCACTTTCTGTAGAGGCATTGTGTGCTAAGTGGCACGATTTGCCTTGTTTCTAGAGCGAAATAAAAAAAAAGTAAAATTATATTTAGTATAATATTTAATATAATAATTAATATAAATAATATTAAATGTTTCACTTTTTCGAGTTGGATCCTCGAACCCCGTCCTATCACATTTACAGTCACACACTTGTGCCTCTCCGCCACGACAGGCCGTAATAATACACACAGAAAGTTTATACATATATGTATGTATTTTACATTGCAACTTTGTGCGTTGCAATTATAATTATATAAAGTATCTCAATACTAAAACGTTTTATGTAAATACATAATAAATTTAGATCTTATTAACAATAATAACTAAACAAAGTAAATGAACTATAGTATGTGGTTTTCATTGAATTGAGACATTAAATGATTTTCATTTGGTTTTTAGTATAAATATCATTAGTAATATTGAAGCTGTAAGTAGACTCGATCCTATTTATTTGTCAACCTTGAATTAATTTGGATCGTATGTTTGAATAAATATTTGTCTTTACGTAAATGATCTTTTCGGCAATGTTATGATGTGGTTTTACTTAAAAAATAATTCTATTTATATACTTAGTCACTTCCCGTTTTGTTTTTCAGAAAGTAGCGTAACTCAACGCCGCGCTGTAATTTGTTACTAGATCAAGGAACGGAGTGTACTGTTTAACGCTAGTTTCCCGTTGTTTACCTTACTATACGGAAAAAAAACTGTCTTGCTGCTTTGCCTTATTTTCTATAACAGAACTATAAGATTAAATAATTTTAAATAATTTTCCAAATTTCGAGACCTGTGGTGGAGCAGCGGCACTGACGTGTGATTGTAAACGACAGGTTGTGGATTCGATCCCCACTCGAAGAAATGAAATAATCAATATTTTCAAATTAAATATTTAAAATTTTAATTTTGTCGCTCTGGCAAAACAAGGCAAAACGCGGCGTTCAGCTCCGCCAATCAACCCGCAATACCTCAAATTCGGCAACATTCCTCTGACAACTAAGCCATAGCGTTCTTATCAAATTACGTCAGAATAAGTACTTAAATACTATATAGAACATCATTGTATATATTTTTGATGAAATAACGTCTAGATCTAAGCACGTGTATCGATCGATTCAAGTGTCATCAAAAGTTATTCACTCAGATAGCTTTAGGCAGAGCCTCTCGTATCAAGACTGGATTTAATTTCTAAGGACTATTTCTAGCTATTAAATATAAGTGGTTACGCAGTAAATGTGGACATAATATGATCGGAGCCTAATTTATATTTCTTAAGGGTTTAGTATGTCAAAAGATAAAAAGAATCAGCTTATGGTCCGTCAGTTTCAAAGTTTGCCATTATTTCGAGATGCCGTGGAGGTATCAAAAAGTTTTTTTTTACTCCACACTGTTCCACTTCCGTTCCACTCTTTTCAAAAACATTTTAGCCATTGTATGTCGAATGGCGGAACTTATTGCTACGCTTTGCGTTTAAATTCATCCACTGCTTCACTTGAAATAAAATTGTACAGATATTTCCCTACATATGTAGGTAGGTACGATAAAAGATGGTTCACTTGAATACGTCTTTAGTGAACAACAGTCTGACTCGAAGAGCTTTGACTGGCGATGCGTTCAGTTCTGGCTACAGCTAAGTTATACATAAACTACGCTTACGGATCGTACTGCATGGTTAAAACTTTGGGATATTGAATTTAGGTTTTTTAACACAAGTTTTAACGGCTAAGATTTGATTAGAACGACTGATGACTATAAAATAATATCAAAAAAAATATTTGCTTATGATAATTATAATGTTATGAATTTGTTTATTTTTTAATTTATTTATTTAAAAATAAAGATTTTACAACTCAATTTGTTCTCGCCGTGCTGTTATGCTTAACGGTGAGACGCGCATGATAGATTCCTAGTTAATGTAGAGCTTAAGAAAGCCTAGTTTACAGTAAATAAAAAAAATATACGTTATTTAATATTATATATAACAAATGTCCAAGATATCTATCAGAATCTACTTATAAATATGATTAATGGTAAATTATAATTATCATAATTCATTAACTTTAATTAACAATTTGTTCAATCGACAAGCAAGTAGCAGCAAGTAATAACCAAATGAGTCATACTTACTAATGCCTCATGTTCCAATGTTTAGTTAAACTACTTATATGGTTTTGTTTTAACTATACCTAGCTTCGCCTCGGGTTCTGACTTTTAGTTTAAGAGAAAACAACTAAACTATATTTGAGGTAGTTTTAGACCTCAAAAGGCACTGAATCGGGGCGGCAATGATTTTATATCAATGAATGTCCATGTCAATACTATATTTCTGTTACCTTTTTATATTGTTATAGTATTGTGAAAAAAATAATAATGGGGTATTGTTAAATAAAATACAAACTATTCGTTTATTTAAATGTATGTACGGCCACCGCACCAGAGAGAAAACACTAGTTATACGCGCCGAAAGTCTGCCACGAGGCCGAATCGACCTCAAGCCGTAGCGAAATTGGTAACTTTATAAAGTCTAGACACAACAATTACAATAAGGGAAGAGACCCACTTTATTTTATTTTTTTCTGAGTGACTCAACTGCTTATGACCTGGGATGGTCTTTACAGCGTCACCGGGTGTGGTGGGGCGAGTGTTGTTCGCCACTGAAGAAATAAATGCCAATATGGTATTTGGTATTTGTCTATGATCATTGGTCAAATAGAATATTTTATATAATAATATCGCTAAATGTCAAAAAATAATTATCTTAGTAATAAATAATCTTACTCTAATAAATAAGCTTCACGCTGTATCCCGCACGAGGCAGGTAGGCAGAGGGAACCCGGGAACCTAGTGTTAAGACACTCCGTTCCACTTCCGTTCCCCACTTTCCGCCGAATTTGAGCCGCCCGCCAACCCGCAATGGGTTGAGTGGCGGAACTCAACGCCGCGCATTGCCTCTAATAAATAACAGATGTATATTTCCTGTTATTCAATATTAATTAACAATAATTATTAATTAATTCACATACCTACAGTAATCTGTTTAAGTACTTTTTATTTAATTTATTATTCCCATAATTAAAAACATATTTTCAAGCATATTTATAACTAAATTAATCACAATTCTATAAGTAATCTATTACGCTTATTATTATAAAAATGTGTTCTTAACAACAACAACAAAACATCATGAACTTCACATGAACATTAAGTTACAAATATTACCTTAGTCCAGGTTTCTTTCTCGATGACATTCGACATTTTTTCTTCATCTATAAATAAATTCCTCAACTTAAACTTTAACAATTTTGTGCCAAGATGAGGTAGTGAAGAATTTCTCCGATTTTTGTTTGAAATTTTGTATGTTACCTTAAAGATGTTGCATATAAATTAACTATATTATAGTGGCAAGCTTGGCTTGTCTGACTGAAATTGCTCTTTACGTAGTTAGTTGTTGCTAGTTATCTATTGAAACTATACACCCCATTTACGCGTGCACGTGTGTGTGTGCGCGCGTGTGTGCGTGTGTGTTCTGTAGTGCTCACACAACTAATATTATAGTAGTTTTGGCCCACGTTATAATTATATTTAGTTTGTTATATATATATATATATATATATATTATATATATATATATATATATATATATATATATATATATATATATATATATATATATATATATATATATATATATATATATATATACACCACATATATATATCCATATATGGGTCATTCTACAAAATCGACGTATTTCTGATGTTTTTTTGTCCTCAACCTTTTGAGATGCTTTCGGATATTTGAATAGCGTATATTATACATAATTGATCAAGTATCTTATATATATATATATATATATATATATATATATATATATATATATATATATATATATATATATATATATATATATATATATATATATATATATATATATATATATATAATATATATATATATATATATATATATATATATATATATATATATATATATAATATATATTATATATATATATATAATATATATATATATATATATATATATATATATATATATATATACTATATATATATAATATATATATATATATACTATATATATATATATAATATATATATATATATATATATATATATATATATATATATATATATATATATATATATATATATATATATATATATATATATATATATATATATATATTGTGGTGAGGCGTGTGTTCTTTAGATGGTGTAGAAGGCAGTTCAGTAAAACACAAGCACTTCACTGTAGAAAAGTTTATTGCAGCCAGTATATATAAAGCGCACAAGCAACAAATAGCGGTAAGCACAAAGGAATAGATAGTTCGTCGCGTAAGCAAGGTAGGTGAGCGTTAAGAGCAGAGGCGTACGTATGCCGTGGAAGTCGGTGTAGCACTGCCCGCGGTCGGGCGACGCGACGGCGACCGGTTCTGGCGTGATCGGCTCCCGCGCATTGTGTCATCAGCAGGTGATTATAGAAGCCTCTTACACTGCACGGCACGGCACGACACGACACGACGATGCGGCTGCTGTGAATCTCAGGTAAGTATTTTAAGGTGTGTATATTTATGTATATATTTATGTGTATGTTTATGTGTATGTATGTAGTTGTAGTACTATAAATAGGATAGGAATATATAAGTATAAAATATTATAAATAGATATAATATGTGGTTCTGCCACATCACTCCCCTCCAGAGGCCATCTTAAGATGGTCGATAAAAGTCTGGGAATCTGACTGTTCTTCCAGATCTAAGTACCTGTCTGCGTTTCTTTGAATTTTTCTTTTTCTTTGTCTTTATGTTTACTAACTTCTTTTTCAGGTACAAGTGGGAGTAATCTGGTTCTATCCTCTTCGCTGCTGACTACATATGCCGGTTTCAAGCGGTCTATGGAAAGCATTTGTTCCTTTCCTTTTACATGAATTTTATAGGTTTTATCTTTCCTTTGCAGCACTTCGTGTGGACCTGTGTATACAGCTTGCAAAGGTCTTCTCACTGAGTCATCTCTGAGGTATACATGACTGGCGTTAGTCCTTTGTGAATGAACACTTTTCTTTCGCCATGGCGCGTTGCAGGAACAGGTCGGACTTCAGACATGACCTTGCGCAGTCTCGTGATGAAATCCGTGATATCTGTAGATGCGTCTTCTGACAGATGGAAGAATTCTCCTGGCAATCTCAGAGTCTCGCCATAGAGCAATTCGGCCGCTGAAGCCTTCAGGTCTTCCTTATAAGCACTTCTTATGCCAAGTAACACAAGTGGAAGAGCCTCTGTCCAACTTTGCCCTTCATGGCATGTAATAGCCGCTTTTAACTGTCTATTAATGCGTTCGATGATGTCTTTGCACTGTGGGTGATAGGCGGTTGTATTCCTATGCTGGAATCCAATCATTTTGGACAGGCTGTCAAACAGGGCTGACTCAAACTGTCTTCCGCGGTCTGTTACTATTTGTTTTGGACATCCAAACCGAGCGAACCAATAGGTATCACCTCAGGCCATCTCGTAAATCGGTCGATAGCAGTGAGGCAATAACGTTGTCCTTCTGAAGAGGGTAATGGTCCGATTATATCTATATGAATACATTGGAATCTAGCTCGTGGTAGCTTGTATTGCCCAAGTGGAGCTGTGACGTGGCGGGTTACTTTGGCTCGATGGCATGAATGGCACATCTTTGCCCATTCTCTCACGTCTTTATTGACGCCTGGCCACACGTAGCGTTGTGTTATAAGCCTGGCAGTCGCATTAGCACCTGGATGACTTAAAGAGTGAAGACTTGTAAATACTTGATGTCGCATGTCGCTCGTCACAAACCGTCTCTCAATATCAATACTGACGTCACAATATATTTTTAAGTCTGTTTCAGGTGTGGATCTGAGTTCTAGACACAGCGATGATCCACCATTAACTAAACTTTTTAATTCAGTGTCTTTAGCTTGAGATACTGCCAATTGCGCTAAGTCTATAGGTTTGGCGATTTCTTCCACCCTAGACAACGTGTCAGCCACCACGTTATCCTTTCCGGAGATGTGCTGAATATCCGTGGTGAATTGAGCTATAAGGTCCAAGTGGCGAAATTGTCGTGGCGAACTCTCTTTTCGCTGATGAACGGCATAGCACAATGGTTTATGGTCCGTAAAAACCGTAAAGTGCCGAGCTTCTAGCATGTGGCGAAAGTACTTTATAGCCTCGTAGATAGCCAGTAACTCTCTATCATAGGGTGAGTACTTTTGCTGTGCTGGACTCAGTTTCTTCGAAAAGAAGGCCAGTGGTTGCCACTTTCCGTTCTTTTGCTGCTGTAATGCTGCACCGATGGCTATATCTGATGCATCCGTCACCAAGGCTAGCTTAGCGTCATGGTCTGGGTGTGCTAACATTGTCGCTCGACATAAGCTATCTTTGCTTTCTTCAAAGGCTGTCATGGTATCACCAGTAATGTCTACTGGGTGTGATCCCTTCACAGATCCGATCAAAAGAGCATTCAATGGGGCTTGAATTTTCGCAGCGCCTGGGATGAACCGACGATAAAAATTTATCATTCCCAAGAATCTTCTGAGTTCTTTTATCGTCCTGGGTGTTGGGAAGTCTTTAATTGCGTCGACCTTGTTTTCCAGTGGTTTGACGCCTTCAGCTGATACTTTGTACCCCAGAAAGGTTACCTCGGGGACTACAAAAGTGAATTTGGCTAGATTGATAACCATCCCGTACTCCTTAAGCTGTACGAAAATCTGTCGAAGGTGTTCCAAGAGTGACGTCTCATCCTTGGAAAATATGAGAAAGTCGTCTAGATAACAGTAACAGAAGTCTAGCCCTCTCGTCATTTGGTCCACAAACCTTTGAAATGTTTGTCCTGCATTCCTTAACCCGAATGTCATGTACGGGAACTCGAATAATCCGAATGGCGTTGTAATAGCCGTCTTCGGTATGTCTTCTGCTCGTACGAGTATCTGGTTCTAGGCTTCAGCTAAGTCTATAGTGGAAAAGACTGTACAAATAGAGATGGCATGACTGAAGTTGTAAATATGCCGGATAGAATAGCGATCTGGAACTGTCCTTGCGTTCAAATTGCGATAATCACCACAAGCGCGATATTCTCCAATCTTCTTCTTCGGGACTAGGTGGAATGGTGAGGCCCATGGACTTTTGGATGGCCTGGCTGTACCATTTTTGAGCATTGCCTCTATTTCCCGTTTCGCAATCTTGACCTTGTCTGGAGCTAGACGTCTAGGTTTGCAGAAAACTGGTTGACCTGGCGTTGTCTCAATATGATGCTCAACGTTGTGATGAGAGGCCCTGTGCATCCCCGATGGACGTGTGATATCCGAGTATTGCCGGAGCAGGTCCATGACCATTTGTATGGCCAGTGGTCTTCTTGACGGAAGCGATGTCAGCCGACAAAATAGCTGATGCTGCGGTTGATCTTAACGTCGAGCTGTTGTCGATAAGAAGGCCATTCCAGCGATCAACGATGAGATTGTAGAATGACAGGAAATCTACGCCGATGATTGGCTTGTTGACGTCAGCTACAACGAAGTCCCATAAAAATTCCCGTCGAAGACCCAGGTTCAGATTGAAGTTAATGGAGCCATATGTGGGTATTGATGCCTCATTAGCTGCGAACACAGTGTAGTGAGTCTGCGGTCGTCGCTCTTTACATTTACACCGAGGAAACACGCATAAGTCGCTCCCTGTGTCCACTAGGAACAGAATTATTGTGGCTCGATCTGTAACAAATAGGCCACTCTTAAGACTGTTGCAATCACCTGCCGCCATTAGTGACGGCTGCTGGCGTTTCCCTGATAGTCACAAGGCTTCATACATTTCCTAGCGTTATCACCATGTTTGAAGTGAAAGTAACAAATTGGAAACTTCCTATAACTCGACTGAGTGCGTTTCCCAGATTGGCTACGGTTTCTGTGCCGGTAACTGTCGTGACGTTGTCTCGGTCTTGACGGTCGGTAGTTGGAAGCTAACGCTTTCACTTGTCGCGCAAGTTCTGCGATTTCAGCAGCCATTTTGTCCAACTCTGATGAAAATGCTGAAGACCCGATAGCAGCTACTTGCGATGAATTCGGTACTACCACGTCATGAACCCGATCTGCTAGTTCTGCGAGTTCCTCGAGTGTGGCGATTTTTCAACTGGCAACGACAGTCTGAAGGTGAACATCCAACCGGTTAGTCCATATAGTCCTTATAAAATCGTCCGGAACGTTTGGTCCAGCAAGGTGTTGCAGATGCCTGAGAAACTGCGAAGGACGTCTATCACCGAGTTCTTCGTGAATCAAGAGTTGTTTCACTTCTTTCTCTCTTGATATGGACAGTCTTTTGATAAGCTCGGTCTTAAGCTTCTTATACTTATCTTTTTCTGGCGGATTACAAATTATATCCTCAACCTCGGCTGCGTACCTCTGATCCAGTTGAGACATGACATAATAAAATTTTGTGTCTTCGTCTTTGATCCCTGACAGCAAAAAGTTGCCCTCAATTTGAGCAAATCACACTGCAGGTTTTTCCGCCCAAAACGGGGGAAGTCGTACGCCGACACGATCAATGTCGGATCGTGTAAAAGGATTTTTGTTTTCATTGTCGCTCCTACCTTCTTCTTTCGAACAATGACCGGACAAAGACATTATTTCTTTATATAAAAAATAAAATAAAAATTTGCTATTTGCTTACTTTATCTTTATTTTTCAAGTAGGTGTATTGCTTGAATAAAATGGTCCAGATCGGGGTCACCAGTTTGTGGTGAGGCGTGTGTTCTTTAGATGGTGTAGAAGGCAGTTCAGTAAAACACAAGCACTTCACTGTAGAAAAGTTTATTGCAGCCAGTATATATAAAGCGCACAAGCAACAAATAGCGGTAAGCACAAAGGAATAGATAGTTCGTCGCGTAAGCAAGGTAGGTGAGCGTTAAGAGCAGAGGCGTACGTATGCCGTGGAAGTCGGTGTAGCACTGCCCGCGGTCGGGCGACGCGACGGCGACCGGTTCTGGCGTGATCGGCTCCCGCGCATTGTGTCATCAGCAGGTGATTATAGAAGCCTCTTACACTGCACGGCACGGCACGACACGACACGACGATGCGACTGCTGTGAATCTCAGGTAAGTATTTTAAGGTGTGTATATTTATGTATATATTTATGTGTATGTTTATGTGTATGTATGTAGTTGTAGTACTATAAATAGGATAGGAATATATAAGTATAAAATATTATAAATAGATATAATATGTGGTTCTGCCACAAAATATATATATAAATATATATATATATATATATACATATATATATATATATATATATATATATATATATATATATATATATATATATATATATATATATATATATATATATATATATATATATATATATATATATATATATATATATATATATATATATATATATATATATATATATATATATATATATATATATATATATATATATATATATATATATATATATATATATATATATATATATATATATATATATATATATATATATATATATATATATATATATATATATATATATATATATATATATATATATATATATATATATATATATATATATATATATATATATATATATATATATATATATATATATATACTTGTCAGGTACCTAGACAACTGTAATTATCCACTAAGCTATTGACGATAGTTTAAAAAATGTTAATGAATATAAATAAGAATTAAGAGCTGTCGCAGCTGTCGAATCAAGTTGAGCGACGGAGACCAAAGTAAAAACGAAATGAGAAAGGACAAAAGTTAACCGCTTAGTTGAACAATTGATATGAAATATCAAATTAAATTAAACAACTACATACATTTGAGGCCTGTCGTGGCGCAGGGGCACAAGCGTGTGACTGTAACCGACAGGTTCTGGGTTCGATCCCCAGTCGAGGATATGAAATATTTAATATTTTCAATTTAAATATTTAATGTTTCATTTCTTCGCTCTGGTAATAAGGCAAAGCGCGGCGTTGAGTTCCGCCACTCAACACGCAACGCCTCAAATTCGACGGAAAGTGGGGAACGGTAGTGGAACGGAGTGTCTTAACACTAGGTTCCCGGGTTCTCTCTGCCTACCCTGCCTCGTGCGCTGTATCCCGCACGAGGCTGGGTAGGCAGAGGGAACCCGGGAACCTAGTGTTAAGACACTCCGTTCCACTTCCGTTTCCTACTTTCTGCTGAATTTGAGGCATTGCGTGTTGAGTGGCGGAACTCACCGCTTTGCCTTGTAACTGAAATGAAAACATTAAATATTTAATTTTGAAAATATTGAATATTTCTCTTCGTCGAATGGAAATCGACACGCCACGACAGGCCTTAACTTAAAATTTATATATATACATTCTTAATATACGAGAAGAATATCCTCGTTAATAACGAGAAAAATAGCTAACACTTTTTTTGCTGGGGCAACAAAAAAATTATAATAAAAAGAACACAGCCCCGGACAGCTGCCCCCATTAAAATCGATTCTATTGTACACTTAATAAATTAATGTACATAATTTAGCACATTGTACAATTAATCAATTTATTATTACATTAATTTAAATGGAATATTTCATAACACAAAAGGCGTTTGAGAGAGGTGTCTTTACTTAAATTACGTTTTGGCTATCTTCTTATTAAGAGCAGGGCTTTTCGTTTAATTAAGTTGTATTAAGACGTCAACTGGCTGTAAATTTTATTGAGGAGCTGTACTATATACATTTTTACAGGATATTCTTTGGAAAATTTGTAAATTTATGTCAGTTTATTTATCTGTCAGTATGTCTGTCTGTGTTACAGTCAAAATTTTAACCTATAGGAATATGTGGGTTAAAATAATGGATTTACCAATTTTTGTAAGTTACCAATTTTATTATTTATTTTACCAATTTTTATGGCTTATTTTACCAATTTTTATGACTTATCTATATAGAAAATTATTTACTTATTCTTTATTGTTTTTTTTTTTTTTTTTTCTCTTATGTCTTTCGTTTTCGTTCTTGTATTTATTTTGAATACATAGGAATATAAGATAAATATTAACTATCATATAAAATGTGATTGCTCAAGAGTATAAATGTTTTCACTTTCTATCTACCAGTTACCACTTAAAATGTACCATTCAACCTGTAGGTGTAGGCACTAGTGATGTAACGAATATTCGCATTCGTATTCGTTATTTATGAAAATGTTTGTAAGGGAACATAATATGAAAATAATAATTAATTTCATAGAGACAATAGTCGTAATAATAATTTGTCTTTTCGAAGCCGTCCAAGCCGTCTCTAACCAATTAAACCGATGTTTCCTAAGTGTTGTAATATATTCTATATAACTTACAAAATGTAAAAATAAATGCTTAATAGCATTCTCTCTTACCAAATGATTTTTCTAAGCAATTCGCTTTGGATATTTGAAATTTGAAATAAGTCTTCACCGTATATGGCTTAGTGAGCCAGTACGCTTGAACAGTTTCCAAGAGGTGCAGGTTCAAAGCCAGTACTACGTTAAAATTTTTATTTATTTCCTAAAAAGTAGCTCGGGAATTCTCGGAACAAATATAAATAAAAAACATATTGTTTGAACAACAATGTCAATGCCATAAACTACACATAAACTTAATATTCACATTCACGAATATCAAGGTCAAATTATATTCGTTACATCACTAGTAAGTACACTAATAGTCCTTAGCATTGTTTATCTCAGTATGTATCCTTTATAAAGTTAGTACAGCTCGTATAAGTATAGGGAACCTACTGCCTAGAATATCTAAATACGTACCCCAATTAAACCACCCATTTTTCTAAACATAGTTTGTTGAATCGCGCTTTTTTAAACAAGGCAATACAAAAAAACCCCTGAAATGGAATTATATTCACAACCGTCGCTTATACAATCGGAGGCTCTCTTACTGTGTCACGAGACCACAAGGCCTCAATAAAGTTTCAACATATAGAAGAACAATAAATAAATAGGTATGTAAAGGAAGACATAAAAGCTAATTGCCAAGTGCTTACAAACTTTGTTGCAAAATTTCAGTCGAGGTTTGCAACTTTTGAATACTTTAGAACTTTATACATTTCTCTCATTGTTAATTTATATTTAGACATTTCAACATATTTTAATTTATACTGTTTATTATATATAATTAATTCAGGTGAAATATTATGTCTATGAGGCGTGTCGTGGCAGAGGGGTATAAGTTACGTTAAGTGTTCACTTGATAGGTTGTAGGTTCGATCCTAACTCGAGGTAATGTTATATTTACTACTACTTTACTCAGCTTCACACTGTCTCTCACACGTGGCAGGGTAGGCAGAGGGAACTTGGGAACCTAGTGTTAAGACACTCCGTCCCACTTCCGTTCCCCACTTTCCGCCGAATTTGAGACAATGCGTGTTGAGTGGTGTTCGCCGCGTTTTGCCTTGTACAAATTCAAATTCAAATTCAAAATTTTTTATTCAAAATAAGAAGTTACAAGCTTCGTTTTTTGAACGTCAAACAATTTACCACCAGTTCACTAAAGTTATTGCCTCAGACCTGAGAAGAACCGGCGAAAGAAACTCAGCGGGACATGTCCTTTTTTTTTTAATCAAAACTTTACATTATATATTTATGTGAGAATGATACACTTGAAACAGCCTGGAGCGAGCATTTTATTCCCAAGGCGTGTTATCATTTATGAAATCGTTAATATGGTAATAACCTTTAACACACAAACGTCTTTTCACAACCTTTTTAAATTGTGAAACAGAAATTTCTCTGACGTTTTCTGGGATCCTATTGTAAAAGCGTACACCCTGTCCCATAAAAGAATTACGGACTCGATGCAATCGAGTTACAGGCGCACTAAGTTTAAGCCTATTTCTAGTATTAATATTATGTACATCACTGATTTTAGTAAACTTATTAATATTTTTCTTAACATACATAACATTTACCAGAGCGAAGAAATGAAAACATTAAATATTTCAATTGAAAATGGTAAACATTTCATTTCCTCCAGTGGGGATCGAACCCAGAACCTGTCGGTTACAGTCACACGCTCGTGGCACTGCGCCACGATAGGCCTCTATTTATATTTAATATTTTCAAACTGCGGCGTTGGGTTCCGCAACTCAACACGCTCCAATTCAGCGATAAGTGGGAAACGGAATGGAGTGTCTTAACACTAGGTTACAAAGATTTGCTTACCCTTTCACATGTGGGATACAGCGCGGGGCAAAAAAATATATGTTTTTGAATATTTGATAGGTAACATTTAAATATCTTATTTGTCGAAGTTAAAGAAAAACATCTGGTCAATTGTGAAGCAAATTCGCGCACCCTCGGTGGGTGCGTTTCGTATCAATTTCAGGGGTAGGTCAACGGGAAGTACATATTTTAAAAGGCGTGTGCACTCATTTTATATTAATTGAACTATAATTGTATGTTTATAATGTTTTCCTTAATAATATAAATATTTCTTACTTGAAGCCTGTCGTGGCGCAGTGGCACAAGCGTGTGACTGTAAACGACAGGTTGTGGGTTGGTGGTGTGTGTCGATCCCCACTCGAGGAAATGAAATATTTAATATTTTCAAGTTAAATTTTTAATATTTTTATTTCTTCGCTCTGGTAACAAGGCAAAGCGCGGCGTTGAATTCCACCACTCAATACATAATGCTTCAAATTCGGAGGGTAACACCAGGTGAGCTACAGGTTGCCGTTGCGTTGCCGGCCATTGAGGTGGAGATAGACGCGCTTTTTGAAGGTACCCATGTCGTATCGACCTGATCAGACCAGACTGCTCTAAATGTTACTCAATACGTAATATGACACCAGGTATCTATTGTTTTCTTTTTTTAACTTCACGCTGTATCTCGCATATACCTAGGTAGGCAGAGGAAACTAGGGAACCTAATGTTAAGAGATCGGTTCGTACTTATAGATGGACAATTACCTTTACTACTTACCGCCGAGTTGGTGATACTTTGCGTGTTGAGTGAACGGAAACGTCCGGAATGAATGAAAATATTAAATGTTTCATTTCCTCGTGCTGGAAACCAACCCATAGCCTGTTGCTGCCTTTTGTTTCTCTCGGTTCTAGATAGTCTTTTTGACTGTCTATACTATATACGGCTACAAGAGATAAAGCCTGAAACTGTATTCTCACTCACTCAGATTTACGTTGTATCCTGCATATGGCAGGGTAGACAGAGGGAACCTGTGAACCCAGTGCTAAGACACTCCGTTACGTTCCCCACTTTCCGCCGAATTTAAGCCATTGCAGGTTGAGTGGCGGAACTAAACACCGCTCTTCTTGTTATCGGAGCGAAGAAATGAAAATATTAAATATTTAATTTCCTCGAGTGGAAATGGAAGAATCAAACTGTAACAAATAGTAACGACTATAATAATTGTCTTTGATTTTCGCGATTGTTACACATTTTAAATGAAACACTTTTAACTTTACTGTAAAGTGTTCGAAACGTCGGGTTTCCAAAAAAAATGTTTAACAACCAATATGCGCGATTAATCCGGTTAAAAGTGTTTCATTTAAAATAGTAACGACTATTTTTCCTGAAGCAATTGTAATAATTAATAGTTTTCATACAAAATAACTGACCACTGGAAAATCTATTTCATTATGAAAAGGTTAATCAAACCTGATATTATACTGGAACTATAAATTGCTTTAGTTCAGCTAGTTGCCTTGCAAACAATAATTTACATATAGAATTTTAATGACTTATTTACTTGTCGAGGTGAGCGGCGTTTCACGCGTTTTCCCGCATTACAAGATCGTAAGAGGCAGCCGGAAATGTTAAATCGCTCAGTCTTCGGTACATTATGCTATTTTTTAGATATTGTATTTTGTGTGGCGGAAGCCAACGCCGTGCTTTGGCTATGAACATGCATGAAACCTAATTATAGACACCTTGAGTGGAGATCGAAACACAATTGTCACGTTTACAGTCAGAAGTTTTCCCTGTATCCACTGTATTGATAACTTAGTTACTTACTTAGCTTCACGCTATATCCCGCACGCGGCAGGGTAGGCAGGGGGAACCCGGGGAACTTAGCGTTAAGACACTCCGTTCCACTTCCGTACCATTTCCGTTCCACTTCCGTTCCCCCCCGTTTCCGCCGAATTTGAGCATTGCATGTTGTCATGTCAGAACCTGTCGGTTCTGTAACCGACAGGTTCTGAATTTGATCCCCAGTACAGTCCTGTCGTGGCGCAGCGGCACAAGCGTGTGAATATATATATATATATATATATATATATATATATATATATATATATATATATATATATATATATATATATATATATATATATATATATATATATATATATATATATATATATATATATATATATATATATATATATATATATATAAAAGCAATAACATTATACAGGTTCGTCGTACCTATGAACTAAATTTCACAGCCGTACCTTGTAACACAATACACGCCATACAACGTTATATGGATGTAAGAGAGTCAATGTACGATAGCATCCCTTTATAATATACACCTATTTGTATTCTTATTCTAATACCTACTTGAGCGAGAAAAATATTTATCTCGCATTTCTTGCGTATTTTGTAAGTAAAGGGATCACTGACATGTCTACTTTCCCAACGTGGGACATTGGTCTAATTTGAAGAAAGGTATTTTCAAAGTATTAAATAGTATAAAAATACACTGGCCAAGTGCAAAACGTATTAACCCAAGTGACGTACAAATTGCTGAAGTGATCGTGAAGATGAGAGAGTGAGTAAATATAATTTAACAAGTTAGAACTTAATATTCTTCTGGTATTAAACAACTAACAGACTTATTAACTTATTTGTCTAAATAGGTTAGAAAATAATAGAAATTAATTTAATGTACGTATTTATTTAGGCGGTCCCGTTGAAACGGAAACGGAACGGGCAAAATGAGATCTTCTATTAAACGTTATATTGTCCACGAGCACAAGTTGCAGGCTAAGACTTGTCTCATTTCAAGGAAAGGACAGACGAAGGAAAAACGGAAATGACGTTCATTTTCCTCAATTTTTCCAGTGATAAAGAGTAATTGTATTATATATGGTTGACTTAATGTAGCATTTTGTTTAACGCGACGGGAAAGTTATTTTTATTGTAACATTTGTTATTTCTTTCCCCGGTGAATTGAATCATCATGCCATGACAGTCTTAATAAAACATATATATATGTGTTTTTTCGCTTCACACTATGTTCCAAACAGAGAGGGATAAGAAATTTATCTGTCATTATTTCATTTTTCACTTCTTTTCCCCATTTTATGCTAAATTTATTGCTAAAACTCTACACGAAATTATTCAAGTTGCAGAACTCAACACCGAGCTCTGCCTCTTTACCAAAGCGACAGAATGAAAATATTTAATATTTTATGTTTTCAAGAGGAAATGGAACCACCAACCTGTCAGGTTATAATCGCATGGTCACACCCCTGCTTTACGACAGACTTTACTGTCGCTTCAAGTCAAAGCTACTCGTATGTACTTAATTTGAAAATATTTTTTTGTTTTGGGGCGTGTGCATTCACTTTGAATTTTGTTGCGTTGTATGCTGTGCTACGATGTAAATGCCGTTTATGCTTCCTATAATGGTCTAGCCACTATTGTTGTTATATATTGTAATCTAGTGTTAAACACTTTGTTACCATCAAGACACTTCCGATGTTCCAAATTCATTAGGATTGCGTGTTGAGTATCGGAAATCAATACCGTCAATATCGTTTTTTTATGTTTTCTATAAATATTTTTTCTTCTCAAATGTAGAGAGAATAAAATTTAAAAAATAACCTGTACATACGTATGTACATATCAGTAGGTTCGTTTTGAAATGTGAAGTTTAGAAGAAAAGGCTTAAAATGTATGGCGGGGACACTTCTCGTTGACGTTTCTAGTCAAGCCGAATTTTTGAATTGAAATAAAATTTTAATTTTTTTTTTAGCATATGCATAGAGAGTTAGGTAGATTGAACAGTGTTAAGATACTCCGTTTTCCACGTGTAGTCTAGTTTACGAGACATTGTGTATTGAACGGCGGCACTCAACGCCGGGCTTTGTCTTATTACCGGGGCGGGAAATTATAAATAATTAATCTCCCAAGTGGTAATCGAACCCACGATGACGCCTTTTACATCTAAATGCTACTACTGTGCTATATCGGGATATTTTGTGTCTAATGAATAAATTAATATACTTTCATTTTTTTACTATACTTTAATTTTCTTAATTCAGTCCGTTCCACTTTCATTCTCCACTTTGCGCTGAATTCAAGGCATTGAGTAATGTTTTTAAAACATTATGTAGTGTATGGAGAACAGAGTCAAAGATTTAATTATCCAGTGGCTTACTTTTTCTAATTTTAATTCTTGCAAAATTAATGTTAATCGGATTATCAATAAAATTGACTTAATAAGTAACTTCATTTTGAACGCTGGCAACACTGGCTTCGTTTGCCGTCGCCTTCCATAAAAAATGTAATACTGTAGGATCAATCAGATCTACCATATCACTATGGAGGCATATCGGAAATTTTTTATCAATATTTTTCTTGAAATGTTATATGTCCATTGCAGGACTACTTAAAAGGGCGTTAAAAGGCTCGGTCAATAGACAGAAGCACTCCTTAAAGATATATACATAAAATAATATAGTAGATATTAACGTTACACAAAATGGTTGTAATTTCTAATCAGTTGAAAATATCGGTGAAGAATCAATTGTTATACTTAGAGAATTTGGGAAAGTTCTCTCAAGAAAGCAAATATTATTTTTTTTTTTAGCTTCACGCTTTATTGCAGTGTAGGCAGAGGGAACCTAGTGTTAAGACAGTCCATTCCATTTCTCACTTTCCGCCGAATTTAAGACATTGATTGTTGAGTGACGGAACTCAACGCTACGCTTTGCCTTGTTACTAGAGCGAAATATTAAATTTTGACTTTCCAAATATTTAATATTTCATTTCCTCGAGTTGAGATCGAACTCACAACCTTTCGCGTTGGATCTATTCCAGTTGGCATCGTGTAACAATAGGACAATACTGACACACAGTACAAGGCGACACGTTGGTAGGTTCGATCGGTTCTTTCACTTCTTAGCTCTAGTAAGGAGACAAAACACGGCGTTGAGTTCCGTAACTCCACACGCCATGTCTCGGAGGCGGTGGAAAGTGGAATACAGATGACTCTTGATGGGTGGTTAGATTCCTAATTTTCTCTGCCTACCCTGCATTGTGCGAGATTAGAAGAGAGACCTTAAAAAAAATTGGCAAAGAATCAATTATAATATATACTGATTCCAGTATGTACACGTTATATTAAAGACATATATTTACCTATTTAATATTTTTATATACATTATTAAGGCTCAAGTTCGACTTGTACTTATAATTTGTGTCTACAAATAGTGGTAAGCAGAGTGACCCTCCACAAGTGCGATCTCAGCGCAATTTCAGAATTCAAATTCAGACTTCATGTTGAGATACACAAAACATGCCAATATTTGTATAAAAAATCATTAATGAATAAAGGAAGGAAGGCCTTGAAAGGAAGCTCAGATGGGAAAAAGTCTTTCCATATTTACCTACGTTATTAAGATATTTTTAATATATATTTTTTATAATTTAATAAAAAAATTACATAAAATGTAATATAAATATTTAGTATAAAAACGAAACAGTAATCAATTACGTATTATTATTATTATGCCGAACTGTTCCTCGCATTCCGCTCATGCATAAAACATTACGTTTTGCATCTTTAAAACTTAATGAATGTACTTTCTGTAACGAACTAGACTGACTTGGAAATATTTATTATATATTTTATATTTACATGTATTTTTGTTGAAAATATTTTAAATTCCTTTCAGTTTAAAAATCGAATTCACAACCACGTCATTGTCATTTCACTTGTCGTTTATGTCAATTTACTAATTAAAAGAAAATAATAGAATATATATACTTAATAAACTCGTGGGATATTTAATTTTATCTGTACCTTATAAGTTATAGATAGTACTTGTTAGTTAGCCAACCGGTAGTAGGTGTTGGAGCCACGCGCGGTACGCTCGTGCTTGACTTCGCTGTAGGCTGAATATATTCGGACTTTTGACTTGAATTAAAAAAAGTTATTTAAAAATAATAAGTGTCAATTTCGGCGGGAAATTATTTTAATGTGATTTGTGTAATTTCAATAAGAATTGTTTAGTTTTAATCGACGAAATTTTCGAAATTATTGCGAGTTTTTCACGAAATTGGATTTTAGTAAGTATTTTTTAAAATTATAATTTAATTAAGAAAAATAATGTAAAATTTAGCTTTGATAATATTAACGTATTTTTTTTATTTTATCATTGTATCAATTATTGCTTTATATATATAAATATTTTTAATACACACACGCTTTGTAATAATTAGTAGTGAAAACTTTTAGGCTTGTGAAATATTTAAAAAAATATATGTATTAACTGAAATATTGTAAGCTGTATGTTTTCCTAAAAATAAACAAAAATAATCAAAATTATTCATATTCATATTTTTATCTATGAAAATTTACTTTACATTTTCCATTTTTTTTTAATATATCTTTACTTAAGTGTAATATTAAATAATTTATTATTAATAACAACATTTCAGAAATACAAGGTAAATACGTCTTGATTTTATATATTAAAAAAATTATAAAAATTAAAAAGATAAGTAAAAATAATAATACGTTCATTTAATGTTTGTTAAAATTGTTATTAAACATATAATTATATCAAACATAACCGATTAATATATTGAATTTGTATAAGAAGCGGCTCAGAGCGGGTTTAAGCTACACTTATAGATAATTTACTTTTTATTTCTAAAATAAGACAGTTTAAACAAAAAGATTGTCTTTTCCTACATAGAAATACATAATTAAAAAGGAGGGAAAACACTGTCTTTGAAGCCATAATTACCATTAATTAATTTTACCATTAACTTTCGTGTTCAAATAATTATTTACGTGTTCTTTTCTTACGTGTTCAAATAATTATTAACGTGTTCTTTTCTTACGTGTTCAAATAAATATTTACTTGTTATTAATTTTCTGCCTAATTTGAATGAGATCGAGGCATTGCAGAGCTCAACGTTCCGCTTCGTATTATTTATTACCAGAAAACGAAAATATATCATATCCTTGAGTGGAAATCGAGCCTATAACCTTCACACCTATCTATTTTTAGTCTATCTTACTCACTCACTCAGCTTCACGCTGTATCCCGCACATGGCTGGGTAGGCAAAGGGAACTTAGGCACCTAGTGTTATGACACTCCGTTCCACTTCCGTTCGCTACTTTCCGCTGAATTTATTTTTTTAGTCTGTTTTTTTATTTTAATCTTTTCAATGAAGATGTTAAAAGCTCGCGATACTGATATATATTTTTCATTTCACTTTCACGTTTTTCACACTTTTTCCGTATTATAGTGGAAATAGCGTTTTTATTTTTCAGACACTCCGGTTTCAATACTTTTTCTTTAATTTTTTGTCATATTTTTTTTACCTAAAAAGCATTTCGGTTCATGCTTTCCACCATTTTCTTGGGCATTGGGTCTTGAGTGGTGGAACAACAAAACTTTTGGATTACTAACAAACAAAGCCGAAGTACTTGACTCAAAAAGATGAAACTTAGCATGTAAGAAAATTAAGGAGTGTGAGAGCATTTGAAATATTCCAGAAACGTAAAAAAATTGAATTTATCATTTTATGTCTTCAAAAATACGAAAACGAATCCGCGGTTAAACAAGTTAAGATAAACAAAAAATATAACAGTGTAAAAATTATTACACAAAGGTTTTACAATGAAACTCCTCAAAAGATATTCATCAAATTAATCCACGTCCATTTGAGCGCGCCTAATTTTTTATAAATGTTTCAGGCATAAGCTTTCTTTTTAATTATTAAATAGATCATGTTATACATTTTTTTGTTATTTTAAAAATGGCTAATAGGGCAGTTCTTGAAAATGAAAGGTCTGAATATTTTTTTTTTCTTTCTTCCCTTCCCTGTTTTGCGGGATACAATGGGAAGCGATAAAAGTGATTGGATAACTTTTACGGTACGGTAACATACGTTAACAACTTTTATAATGACCAGCAGGGTAGGCAGATTGAACTTGGGAACCTAGTGTTAAGACACTCCGTGTATATAATGTACCATCATACTGATAAATTACTATATAACATATATAGAAAAGCAATGCGCTGCCTACAAAATATAATTACCTAACAATTTCAAACCGACTGACGTACAATTAATTGGATATACATTTGATTTATTCTGTCCACAGTTTTTTCGGCATCGTTTCAATTATTTTAGAAAAATATAACTACAATTATGCTTTCAAGTCATTTTTCAAGTCGTTCAAGTAACGTTTTTATAATTATTTCACTCTTTTCATTACTACTAACTGATAATACTGTTCGTTACATAACTTAATAGATTGTCTAACACAAAAATAACTTTTCAATTTAAATATGTCTGCATAAGATTGTCTCATACATTCGAATAAACTTTTAACCTTTAATTTTTTTTTCTTTCTCTCTTAGCTTCACGCTGTATCCCGCACATGGCAGGGTAGACAGAGGGAACTTGAGAACCTAGTATCAAGACACTCCGTTCCACTTCCATTCTCACTTTTCGCCGAATTTGAGGCATGCCATGTTGAGTAGCGGGGCTCAACGCCGCCGTAATTTTCAAATAATTTAGGAACCCTAGTGCTAAGACATTTCTTTTCAATTAAAACAGTCCTATTACATACGGTCGAATTCTTGAAACATTGCGTGTTGAACGACGGGGGTCAACGCCGCGCTTTGCCTCGTTACCAGAGTGAGAAAATGAAAATATAAAATATTTCATTTTCTTGAGTGGGGGGGGGGGGGGGGATCCAAATTGAATTGTTTGGAAAATTTTAAATACCTCATATCTTCGATTGGTAATCGAATCCACAACCGGTCGTATTTACAATCAAACGGTAAAGCCCTTGTGCTACTATAGGCCTCAATGAAATACATTGTATTTGCAAGTTATTAAGTAAAAATGTATTTGCAAGTTATTAAGTAAAAAGTTTAGATTAGTTACACAGGCAGACCTCAAGAACATCTGGTTTAAGTATTTTTTTGTGTTATTTATGCCTTATCCAGACTTATCCAGGTAATAACGTTAGAATGTTAATCACTATAAGCTTTCTTTTTTTTATGGAACAGACAAAAGAGCGTACGGTACACCTGGTGTAAAGTGAATTTTGACGCACTTTTTCAAGGTACCCATGTCGTATCGAACTGAAAACACTGCCGCAGGCAGACCATTCCTCAGTCTAGATACGTGAGTCAATCACAATTCTTTATAACTCCTATTTCACTATGGGTGTTAAGTAAGCCACTTGTAACATTTACAAATTAAAAGTATGCAACAACGTATAATTTTTATTTTTTTTCTTTTTTTTTTCAGCTTCACGCTGTATCCCGCACGAGGCAGGCAGAGGGTACCCGGGGACCTAGTGTTAAGACACTCCGTTCCACTTCCGTTCCCGACGAATTTGAGGCATTGCATGTTGAGTGGCGGAACTCAACGCCGCGCTTTGTCTTATTACCAGAGCGAAGAAATGAAATATTAAATAGTTAAACTGAAAAAAATGTAATATTTCATTTCCTCGACTGGGGATCGAACCCAGAACCTCTCGGTTACAGTCACAAAGGCCACACAAGCCGTGACAGGCCTCATAATTAATATTTTATGTCAATTTTATAACAAAATATAGTTTTTAGCCTTTTGTATAAAGGGTAGGTAGTTTCTGGGAACCTAGTGGTAAGACATTCCGTTTCCATTATATTCCCAACTTGCCGATGAATTCAGTTTACTGTCACACGCTTGTCTCAGTGACTGGCAAGAACTATAACGAAGAAAGTCTGATGCCAAATTATGATAATTACAACATTTGGCTTTACGACAAGACAAGATAGTGAGTAATTTTGCTAAACAAGCTGTTGTATTTAATATATTCAGTACTTTAGTTGTCTATATTGCCTTTTAAAATGTTAAACGAAATCGGGTATAGTACAGATATTTAATAATTTTTTTTTTTTTTTTTTAAGTATTCATTTATTACAATCTGTCTCCTTCTGTGGGACATTCAGCAACAGGTTGGATGGTATAATGTCGGCGTTTACGGAATGTGACCTGTGTCACACCCTATACGTTATAACAGTGAATTTACTGTGATGGGATCAGATCTTGAGGTATTTTTCGTTTAAGCCGGCGGGCTTCCTTTTGTTCATCCATTAGACATTGGGCCAGAGTGTTTGGATGATGTGTTATCCTGTCCTTGTATGTCCTGGTAAATCGCTCAATTTCCTGTTTTACTGTGGGCATTTCTAGGTCATGATGCAACAGTTCATTGGGTATGAACCAAGGAGCGTTTGACACCATACGGAGTGATTTATTTTGGAACCTCTGTATAATTTCAATGTTTGAATGGGACGCAGTGCCCCACAGTTGTATCCCATATGTCCAGATGGGCTTCAGTATGGCTTTGTACAGAAGTAGTTTGTTCTCCAGAGATAGTTGCGACTTGCGACCAATAAGCCAGTATAACTTCCTGGTCATAAGACCAAGTTGTTTTCTTTTTGTGAAGAGATGTTTACGCCAAGTAAGCCTTTTGTCCAGGTGCATACCGAGGTATTTAACGTGATCAGCCTGCGGGACTTCTATGTTATTAAGTTTGACAGGAGGACAAATGCCTCTCCTTAGCGTGAATGTAACGTTTACAGACTTGGTTTCGTTGGCTTTTATTCGCCATTTCTTGAGCCAATCGGATATGTTATTAAGTCCTTTTTGCAGAATTTCTGAGGCTGTAACTGGGTCTGAGTGTGCAGAAAGAATAGCAGTGTCATCAGCAAAGGTGCCAGTGGTTAAGGTCTCTGATGTGGGTAGGTCTGCTGTATAAATCAAATATAAAATAGGGCCCAGAACGCTACCCTGGGGGACCCCAGCCTTTATAGTTGACAAATCAGACAAGGCTTCACCGTTCTCTACAATAAAATTGCGACCAACTAAAAAGGATTTTAGAACTCCGTACAAGTAGTCAGGTAGAGCTTTTTTTATTTTATACAGTAGCCCTTTGTGCCACACCCGATCAAAGGCCTGTGAAATATCCAAGAATGCACTGTTGCAGTAGGTTTTAGCCTCGAGAGATTCCATGATTCTTTTTGTAAGTCTGTGCACTTGGTCTATAGTGGCATGTTTGCTGCGAAACCCAAATTGGTGGTCAGGAATCAGTTTTCTTTCTTTAAGTAAAGGTAGCATACGTTGCAGTAATAGTGTTTCATATAATTTAGATAGGATAGGCAGCAAGCTTATTGGTCTGTACGATTTAGCTTCCTCAGGTGGTTTATCAGGTTTTAGGATCATAATAATTTGCGCTACCTTCCACTCTGGAGGAAAGAACTGAAGTCTTGACACGGCATTAAATAGGGATGTAAGAAATTTTATTCCAGATTCTGGGAGTTCTTGTAAAATGCGGTTGGTTATTAGGTCGTACCCTGGAGATTTTTTGGGATTTAATTTTTTTATCAGTTGTATGATTTCGGCTTTCGAGAATTTGGCGGGTTGTTCGTCTATAATCCTAGCTGTGTCTAAGAATTTCGTGATTTCAGTCTCATGGTCTGGTGCGCCTTCATACGGGTGTGGTGTAAAGACGCTCTTGAGATGGTCCGAGAAAGTTCTGACTTTATCCAGATCCGTCCGTGCCCAAGTACCATCACTTTTCCTGAGAGGAGGTGAAGTATAGATGGGTCGTTTGAGTTTCCTGGTGGCTTTCCACAAGGAGTAGTCTGAGGAAGTGGTGGCGTCCAGGCTTAACAGCTGGTTCCGAAAACCTTCGTTCCGATCTACTTCAAGGGTATGCTTGAGCTGCCTTGTTAGATGGTTAAGACGTTTTTTTATAGCCGGACATCTGGTTAGTTGCCACTGTTTCCGTAACTTTCTTTTTAAATTTACTTTTTCCAGGATGTTTCTGGCCACAAAGTTGTCTGCGCCTTTTCGGGGTAGCCGTGGAGTCGAAGACCAGGCTGCCTCTTGTATGTTACGGTTGAAGAACAGAACAGCTTCTGATATGTCCTCCATGGATTTCAAGCGAACTGGTTTTCTGAAAGCTTCGTCAATGAGGTCTCGAAACACTGGCCAGTTTGTCTTCCTGTTGTGTAGTACGCATTTTGTTGTGCGTTCTTGAACAACAGTATGCAGTTCTACTAGGATCGGTGAGTGGTCAGAGGACAGGTCTAGGCAGCTACGGCACAGAATATTATTTTTTGCAATTCCTTTAGTTACGCAAAAGTCAATTATATCAGGAATTTTCTTTTTGTCGGTTGGCCAATAAGTGGGTTGGCCTGTGGATAATACATTCATATTTCTTGATTGGACACATTTAAGGAGTTCTCTACCTCTGGGCAGAGTAAGTCTAGAGCCCCAGAAAGTATGCTTGGCATTAAAGTCGCCCCCAGCAATGAATCGACATCCGAGAGTTTTGAAGTATTCATTAAATTCAAGTTCCTTAATGGAATATCTCGGAGGACAGTATAAAGCTGACACTGTAATATCACTAGACCTGTCGCTTATTACGATACTTGTTGCTTGTATATATTCCTTGCAATAGTTTTCAAGAAGGTGGTGCTTGATATTTGACCTAATAAGAATAGCAGATCCACCATGTGCTTTGTTGTCTGGGTGGTGAGTGCAATATATATTATAGTTTGGCATCTTAAAGTAGCTTTTCGATGTGAAGTGCGTTTCCGAGATAAGTAGAACGTCTATGTTGTGAACCTTTAGGAATATTTTTAACTCTAGCGAGTGGTTTGATAAGCCATTGGCATTCCATATACACAAGTTTAGCGCTGTGAATGTGTTGGCATTTTTGACATTAACTCGGTAATTGCTTTTGTCATAATTAGCATTTGATTCATAAGGGCTATTAAAGTTTCTTTAATGGTTTTAAGTTCAACGTCAAATTTGTCGGAGTTTAGGTCTGTTTTAGGCTTTATTGAGTGTTCAACTCCTTTTGTGGCTGAGGCATAAGATTTTCCATGGTTTTCTGAAATATTTGTGGTTTCTTGGCTTGCTTTTGGGAATTCAGTCACTCGTTTATTTTTAGAAGGAGGAGCTGGATATTTGATTTTTTGTAGCTCCTTGTACACTATACACCCTTTATAGTTAGCAGGATGACTTCCGTTGCACAGGACACATTTGACCTGGTTTGATCTTTCTTTCCGAGGACATGTTGAGGTATGATGGGACCCTGCACATTTGACACATCTGGGTTGCCTGTGACAGAATCTTTGAGTATGGCCATACTCTTGGCACTTAGTGCATTGGGGAATTTTTTTGTTTGGTCTGGGCGGTTCAATTTTTATTCGACAGTGTAGTAAAGACTGTACTTTATATATGTCTTTATTGTTCTCTTTGGGTTTCAGCTCAATACTCCAAATAGGTAACGCTTGTTTAGTATGTCTATTTTGGATATTCCATATATTTGGTCCAATTCTTCCAAGGCCATTTTTATTTCTCCTTTATCTGTTGATGGATGTAGATCTCGTAACACCACTCTGAAGCTTCTATCATTTTTTGCTTGATAAGTGTAGAATTCTGTGTTTTTGTTTTTTAATTCTTTGTAGATGGCAGAATATGATTCAGCCGTTTTTGGTTGGATTTTAACTCTGTTATCCCGTAGCACTTTGATTTCATACTGATCTTGTGAACCTTCTTCTAACATTTTCAGTAAAGGCTGGATGTTACTTACGCCATCAATAAACAATGGGGGGGGGGTCTTGGTGGTTTTGGTAATGTTGTTTCAGACACTTATGTATCGAGTTCTTTGAAACTGTTTGATATTGGTATAGTAGGTGTTGCGAGCCAGTAGTTAAGTTTGGTCTGTTTATAGCCATGCATTACTGGGTCCGGGCTAGATCTTTGCCTTTTGCCGTACCGTACTTCAGTAAAGTTTTGTTCCGGCGTTGGACTATTAGTTTCATCTGCTTCGTCTGGTGGTGCATTGTTAGGTTGGTTGCTATCACTCAACTCTGTGCTGGTTATTCCATTGAAGGAGTATGATCTTGGTCTACTTGTATTTGTGAACATGCTTTTATGGAAAATTTGTTGGGTTAAAGGTTTTGGATTAAAAGATTTATTAGAATTATTCATTTTTGTTCCCACGAGTAAGGACGAAGTAAGCTGTCACTTGCAGGGTGACGCCTATTCCTGCAAGAAGGCACATACAACAGTGTTTGCCATGTCCACTGAGGTTGGCGCTTGGGGCTGGACTCCTTCCAGTCATTCATCCTTTTGGCACGTCTCCCACCTTAGGATTAGGGTTGTTATAGAGTTTTTCTTCTCTTGGTACGGGCGGTTAAGCCAATACCCCCATTCTCTTATGGTTTAAAGAGGTTACGGGTTGTGTTGGTCATTTCCTACCAACACCGGGTAGACTGATTAGGTCTAGCAGGTCAGGTTTGAAGCCGCCGCCCGATACTCGGCGTTGTTACTCGTTTTGCACCACCCGGGGGACACGTGTAGGGTGGGTCATGGACAAGATGGTAAGTCCTACGGACGCGAGTAACTCCGTCCCCCGAATATTTAATAATGGCATAACTTAAATTGTTTAGCTAAGATAATTTAATAAATTTTCCATTTTCTTACTTCTGGCTGGGCAGCTTGGGATGAGGGAACATGGGAACCGGAATTTATATAATTCCTTTTTACGTTTTTCGCTGAATTTGATGCAGTGGAGCGACTTCATGCCACGTTGCCTCCTTCCAAGAGCGAAGAAACGGAAATATTAAATATTTCATCTCCTCAAGCAGGGAACCCACGAATGCTTTTCAACCCTAGCCCTAGCCCTAATGCATGCTTGTGCATCTATGCAACGCCAAGGGTGGCTCTTTTTATTTGACTTCTTTCTCTCCCTACATTGAGCAGAAATAACCTGTCTAAGATATTCCAAAGTGCAAAGAAATGAAAATCATTTTCCCGCGTTAGAATTTAATACACAATTGTAGCGTTGAGTTCCGCTACATAATGATTTACCTTCATATGTATGTTAACTAAAGTTTATACATTTTTTGTTGTCCACTTCGTTATCTTTCTGAGACACTGCACTGTGCTTATCAAATTCTTACTTAACTTTATCAATAATATGCATATATGTTTAAATTCGATAGTACGGTACAATATTTGATGCATGCATAGCACAGCATCTTCAGTAAACAAGACGGTCATCAGTTCGATTCCTACACGGGAGATTGAATTATTTTCATTTCCTCACTTATCCAACAACTTAATGCAAAAGTTCTCAAAAAGCTGCGTGTGCAATAGTAGCTTCTTTAACATGAAAAAAAAAATATGACGTCAGTATTATATACGTTTTATTTAAATAAAAACATTGCATATTACTTCAAATCTGATGGAATATGTTATTTCATTCAGTTATTTAAATTGAGTTTTTAAGCTTTTAGCCCGAAACCGTTACGAAGTGTAAATATTTTGGCAAAAGATTACGTACGGCTTGTTTTGTAAATCTATGTTTATATTCTAAACTCCCAATGAGTTTGTTTGTATTAGTGCGTTAAACTCAGGAACAAATAATTTGAATAGGAAAATTATTAGACCAAGTCCAATATTTGGACTTGGCCTATACTATAGAAAAATAGATTGCTTGCCGCTTTGCCCACGTAATTGTAAGAAAATTTATCAAAGCCGGTAGGTTTTGATATTAAAGCGCTTTATAAAATTAGAACAAATACTTACTTACTTAGCTTTACGCTATATCCCTAGCGGGGTAGACAGGGAGAACGGAGCGCCAAACGTTCTCGGCATACCTCTTTCGCCTCGTCCACTGTCATCAACCTCTTCATACATGCCCTCCGGGGGGTCCCCACGCTTTTTACTTGACTTTCCTCCAATATCGTAGATACGGTGTTTTGGAAGGCCAGCTGAGGTCTAGGTTTCAGCCTCCCTTACCACTACAGATAATAAGTATTATAGATACAAACTATGCAATGAGGCGCACGAGTCGAACGGCGTACCACGCTCGACGAGACGATGATCTTATATTTTATATGTCGTAAACAGCAATTTTAGTCTAAATAAATCGTATTTGATTCATTTAATTCGATATGAGGCCTGTCGTTGCGCAGCGGCACAAGCGTGTGACTGTAACTGACAGGTTCTGGGTTCTATCCCCAGTCGAGGAAATAAAATATTTAATATTTTCAATTTGAATATTTAATGTTTCATTCCTTCGCTCTGATAATAAGGCAAAGCGTGGCGTTGAGTTCCGCCTGAGTGGCGGCACTCAACGCCGCGCACACACAATGCCGCAAACACAATGCCGCAAATTCGGCGGAAAGTGGGGAACAGAAGTGTTAACACTAGGTTTCCAGGTTCACTAGACTTTTTTCAGAACTTTTAAAGGTGAATAATTCTATCATACATGATTTTTGCCTATTTTGAACATTAATTTAGTGCGTGCTCAAATCGGAATTCGTCGACTTTTTCAACATTTTTTTCCACTTCTATAGGTCTTATCGTCATATAACCTATAAGTTTTCTATATAAAATGACTATCTGTTCATGAGTTTAGCGCGTAAAACAAAGAAACAAACAAACACACTCTTCAGCTTTATAAATATAGATGAAGGCTTTATAGTACCCTAGCTTTCGAGGTCACGGGTAGTTTACCTACGACCTCGGACTACTGCAAAGTGTTCGAAACGTCGGTTTTCCATAAATGTGGGAACTCGATTATACCAATTAATCCAGTTAAAACTGTTTCATTTATTCTGGTTAATTAGTTTCATTTAAAATATTTAATAACCGTAAATACAAAGAACAATTAATTTGGTGTGGTGAGGTCTGTCGTGGCGCAGCGGCACAAGGGAGTGACTGTAACTGATAGGTTGTGGGTTCGATCCCCAGTCTAGGAAATTAAATATTTAATATATTCAATTTAAATATTTAATGTTCCCATTTCTTTGCTCTGATACAAAGCAAAACGCGGCGTTGAGTTCCACCACTCAACACGCAATGCCTCAAGTTCAGCGGAAAAAAGGGAACGGAATGTCTTAACACTAGGTTCCCAAGTTACCTCTGCCTACCCTGCCATATGCTGAGCAATGTGGTGTTCTAACTAAAAGTAACGAATTAAGCCTTAGTATAAGATTTTTAACATTATTCTGATACTAAAATAATGAAAGAGTTATTTATAGTCTTTATTTATAACGTTTCGTATGTAGCGAAGCTAATTGCGCCACTTTAGCTTATTGTAAGCTTTAAATTGACACATGGTACATCAGAGTTTGTTTAAATATTCTATTTAAATAAACTTCAATGTACCCAGCAGCAATTAATTCAATGTTTCTATGTTTAATACTCTTTCATGCTAATCCAATATAAGATTTATATATTATCTATGACTTATGACGGCATTTGTATGTAAACTAATAGAAATAACAGTAACCGTTATGTCTAGAGCAAAAAAATATTAAATATTTCATCTCCTCTGGTGAGGTTCAAACCCACAAACATTCTAGTTTATGGATATAATGTAGTATTTTACTTATTATTTTCAATTTAAATATTGAATGTTTTGATTTCTTCGGTCTGGTACAAGGCAAAACGCGGCGTTGAGTTCCGCCGAAAGAGGGGAACTCCGAAAGAGGGGAACGGAAGTACAACGGAGTGTCTTAACGCTAGGTTCCCACGTTCCCTCTGCCTACCCTGCCATGTGCGGGATACAGCGTGAAGCTAAAAAAATCGTCTATCGTCTATATTGTCGTTAATATGTTTAATAAATAGTCATCTTAGTAAAAGCCGTCGTGGCGCAGCATCTGGATATAAAAGGGGCGGTCATGTGTTCGACTCCTACTTGAGAAAATAAATTATTTTCATTTCTCGTCCTGATAATAAGACGAAGTGTGGCGTTAAGTTCTATTTTCCATGCAATGCCTACCCTGCTGTATCCAGGAGCAGTGTCTTATCTATCGTTGCCAAATCTTACATTTTTAAACGTTTTAAGTAAAAAGATATAGAAAAAAATTCGATATCAACGATATAACATATACATTTATAACAATAATGGTTTGGTTTAACCATTACCTAAGGTATTTTTCTGTAAATATAAATTTCTTTTGTGTAATTTATTAAAAATAGGTAATAAGAAAGGTTAAATTTGTATCTTTTAAAATGTGTAGAATAATTAACGACATCCAGAACTGTCCTATTCGGAACATTAAATTTTGGGCTAAAAATAGCAAGCATGATGAGTGAAGGTAAGATTCACTTTTGATAAAAACAACTTCTTTATATTATGACAAATCGCGGCGTTAAGTTCCACACTTTTGATGAAATCAGAAAATAGAGCGTAATTTTACACTACTTTCACGGTAACGGAACGTATGGTAACTGAACGTACGGTACCGGAACGTACGGTAACGGAACGTACGGTAGGTAACACGATGGCAAATCATCGCCGTTACCTACGACCCTATGTAACCCCAGAAGATTTACAGCTGCCTTTGAACATTGTAATCGATCCTTAACCTAAGAGCGTCGAGAAATGTATATTTAATATCTTATTATAATTATTCGATCCTATTCATGATATCTGGTTTCTTTTGAAATATGTTTTTGATGTTTTTTATATAGGTGTGATTTCTTTTATATCGTGTATAGGTTACTTACCTCGTCTGTACGCAAATACAAGTTCATAACCTACATGGTATTGGCTTCGTCTGAAAAAGCTGCCATGGCAATAAGGATAAGGGAAAAAAATATTTTTCTATTCTCGCAGAATTTTCTGGAAACCCTTAAGAAATTGTAAATTTAACGGAAAATAAAGAAAACAGTGTCATGTCAATCTTGTAGGGCATTTCAAATATTTTTAATTGTTTAAGAAATATATATCTAGAGATGATGTCTAGTCTTGATCAAGGAGCTCATAAAATAATTATGTTCATTATAGTTTAAATGCAGATTGAGGCCTGTCGTGGCGCAGCGGCATAAGTGTGTGACTGTAACCGACAGGTTGTGGGTTCGATCTCTATTCGAGGAAATGATATATTTAATATTTTTAATTTAAATATTTAATGTTTTCATTTCTTCGTTATGGTCCAAAGCAAAACGCGGCGTTGAGTTCCGCCACTCAACACACAACGCCTCAAAGTCGGCGGAAAGTGGGGAACGGAAGTGGAACAGAGTGTCTTAACACTAGGTTCCTAAGTTCCCTCTGCCTACCCTACTATGTGCGGGATACAGCGTGAAGCTGAGTATAAATACAGTATAAATGCAGTCTGCTAAACGCTAGGAAAGTAATACACTTATACTTATATCGTTCATTATATTGGATTATTTTTACGTAACAATATATATATATATATATATATATATATATATATATATATATATATATATATATATATATATATATATATATATATATATATATATATATATATATATATATATATATATATATATATATATATATATATATATATATATATATATATATATATATATATATATATATATATATATATATATATATATATATATATATATATATATTATAAGTAATAATTTATTCGATTCTAATCACATTTCATTTTATAGATATAGAAAATATGAACAGGAAATAAATCGTACAAAACACAGTTAAGTAAAAGTGTATTTTCTTGATCTTTGCATACCAATAAAATTGAGTGCTTGTGATGATGGCCTTTTAGTTTTAAGGGTGTCTTACTTCGAGTGGAAAATTAAAATTCTTTAAGGGCTTATATTCATATTATTTCGAACAATCATATACATAGATACTGTATTTTCGAAGATCAACCGAGGTTACCCTTTCCTCTCTTACCATGGACTTTTCCTTGATAATTTTTTTTGTCATTTTTTCATCACTCTTTACTATTTTAAAATATTTCTTCAACACATTTAGTTAATTATATATAAGTGTGTGGACAAGATTATAAAAAATCTGCATCAGATCTAATTCTAAATAATAATTAAATCGCAAAATACTAGCGAAAATTTGAAATTAAAATCTCTATGGCATCGTCTCTTGATACGTGTGCAAAGTTTTAATTTTATCAGAGTTTCAGAAACCGGTAAAAATTGAGCTCAAAGATTCCATTACATACATACATACATACATACAACCCAAGCTAATAAAAGCGTGTTAAAAAAAATAAACGTTTATTCATTCAGTAGCCACGGCGTGATAGAGAGCTTTTGTGTCGGGTTTTAAATAATATATACACACATATTTTGTGATTCTCTAAAGACCGAAAGCACAAAATCTATATATTTATAGGATACTTTGTATCATCTACATTAAGCTATAAGCGATATATTTACATTATGTAAAATAATATATTTAAAAACCGTACCGGAAACGGAAGTTTCGCAGGAAACTTTCATCATATCACCATTGCACTGACCTATGTACCTGGCGAAGCCGCGGGCCGGTCGTAATTAAATGAAAATGTTATTTCATAAGACGATGAAATAATTCACTTTTATTATTGATAAAAAATATTTATTGATACTTTTTCTTCATAGTCCAAGTATAAAGTTTATATAAGTTTTTGTTTGCTCAAGCAGGTTGGGCACTTAAGACGTAGATAGCTTACGCTAACACATTGATATCGAAATTGGATGAAATGCTTGACGCATTTCATCCAATTTCATTATATAGAATATCATCAAATAGAATATGTGAAAAATATTATATAAGGAGTTTGATAGTTGTGGGTTCGAATATAAGTCAGTACAATTTAGACTTTCTAATTCAAATTCAATGTTGCGTTGAGTTCCGCCAATCAACAAGCAATTCCTCAAGTTCGGTGGTATGTGAAGAAGGGAACCGCATACCAGGTTAGGCAGAAAAATTCTATTGTTATATCAATCTATGATGTAACTTAACGCCGCGTGTTAAAACAAATACAGTGGATTTTAAAATTATTTTAACAAAAAAAAATAAGTGCTACACAGATTACGTGCTACAAGATTTGTAATTTCTGTTAATGTAAAAATAAATCAATTTTACTCTTTCTTCTGCATAGCTGGTTATACAGATCTACTAAGATAACATTTTATCACCTACTGTCCGCCCAATATTCGAGGAATTGTGCTTTAAGTGTCAGAGCTTAACGCCATATATTGTCTAAAGCCATCTATAAAAAAAACAAGAATTTAATGCGAATTCGAATTTTATTGTAAAATGATAATTTCTTTACAAAATTTATGATATTTCTTCTAATAATAAAGATTTTGGTTGTAATTTTTAATATTATAATAATATATATAATATTGCCAATATTATTTTTATATATAGCTATATCATTAAGTATTAAGTATGAAACCGACACGGTTATCTTATTAGCTTATTTCCTAATGTATAAGATAAGATTAATATCAGCGTCGAAAAGCTATATCTATATACGTCACGCACTTTAATTTATATTTAGTAATCATAAATAATGAATACGTACTGTTTACTTTTGTTATAGATAATTTTAATTATATTTTTAACCATCAATAAATATAGAGGAGTGTTATTAGTTTGACGTGTCTGTGAATGTGTGCATCTGTATGTTTGTTTGTGGCATAGTATCTTCCAAACGGAGGAACCGATTTTGATGTAGTTTATTTTTTTGACAAGTGACTTAATAAAGAGTGTTCTTAGCGATTCGAGAAGAGTATCCACCGTTTGAAGATTTGTTAATTTTTGAGAGCTTATTTGTATCATGGATTTTTAATTAAATAAATAAAATAAAAAAAATATTTCTTTTAGATTTTAACTGTCAATAATCGATTTGTTCGTAATTTATAAAATGATAATAATTTTAAATCTCCAATCCGAACTCCAAGGATTGAAAGCTAGCTATATATTGAAAGCTAGATGCGTATGTGTATTTGTATTTAAGTATCGTAACATCGAGGCATTGTAATTTCCAAATAGATAGACTTAAGAAAATGATGGATTCCCCAGACCCAAAAAATATGGATTTAAGAAAATATATTCAGCGCTTTGAAGATCATCAGCCTTTCCTAGCTTATGTAGTACCACCCAATTTATTTCTACCAAGCGATCTGTGATCGATATTCGAAACTAGCAAGCAAGTCAAATGTAAGTTTTTTTAATGTAAATAAATAAATGACTTTACCTTGTATTCTTGACGATGAATTCTGCCACTCAACACGGTATTTGGTAGTTTCACGTGCATCGAGTAATTCACTCGTTAACGAAATTGCAAAAATTACATTTTCTAATTAATTTGAAGCGAGTTGGCTTTAATTTTACATTTAAACGTAATATTGTTACCGGCTCGGAAGTCGGGCCTGCTGAGAAGAGCCGGCAAGGAACTCAACAGTTGCTCTTTGCAAAATATCAATTAAAGTAAATATATAACATAATTTTAGCTTCCTGAGTGAGTACCGACAGCATTTAATCCCACGCATTCTTATCGTGGTAATATTCTTAAATTGAGTACGCTTTGCCTAACAATATATTCTTAACTTTCACTTTAAATTTTTGAAGTGGCAAATTTAAAATTATTTGTCGAATTTTATTATACATACGTGTACTATGTCCCATAAAAGACTTCCTAACTTTTTGAACACGGAAACTAGGAGTGATCAGCTTGTTTTTACTTCTTCTTTACCATCTAAGCTAATTTCAAAAGCTCTCAAAGTTTTAGCAATTTAACAAGTACTACAGAAATTTCACAGATTAGATATGTGTGTTTAAATATATATAGTTTGAACAGGAACTACTTTAAGAAGAATGATAAAGTACTGTTTGAAAACAATGTACGTGGGCACACGTATAGTAGGATAAACGAGTCGTGGCCACTTTGTTTTTGAACTGTTCCTCATTGTTCATGTGGAAATATAAAAATCAAAAGTAAAAAAATAAAATAAAAATCAAGTTTTGCTTCATTTACAGCTAAATTCAGGTTGGCCACTACTCGTCGACAGTACTGTACTTACAAAAGCTCGTATATTTTTAACCGTGTTGTTTATAAAGGTGTTTTCACTCTTTTCCATTTCATTAATCTTGTACCGCTTGAAAGAGTTTTATGTACTGATTTATATATCAGTTGTTGTTGTAGAAAGATTTCTAGGTAAATGCAACAAATGTTATGCAAATATGTTATATAAGATAGAAAAATATATAGGATACTCCTATATATTTTTCTATCTTATAAAAAGCAAGCAAAAGCAATAACTTACAGTTTCACATTTTGCAATTAATTACCGTCACAACAAAAAATGCATTAGCAAAATAATGTATAAATAATAATAAATTTATACTTATAATAAATTGGTATACTGATCACTGTCTTTACATAGAAGATAAATAAAAAAAATCCGATACATGACCTTTTTTTAAGGTAATAAGTGATTGAAATAGAGATTTGTTTTTGTCTGTCTTTTTGTCTTTACTTTTGTACGCACTAATTTCAGAAATCGTTTTCATCATCAATCATCAGAAATATTTTTATATTTTCACTATTATATTTAAGGCGACCTTCTTTTAACATTTCGTATTTGTTTTATTTAAATTGGCCGATAAATAAGAAAGTTACGTCGATTTAAAATATTTAGTTCGACAAAATTTTCTTTAATTTCTTATTCATTTAGCTGAAATTTTAGTTTCTAACGTACAGATGTTGTCTTAAAAGTGATTATTTCATTAGAACAAGAAAATAAAAACAAAATAATAAAATAGTGCAGATCACTCGATCAGTAGAGTTCTTAGTGTGCGGACTGGTCACAACTTTGTTGTAAAATTGCGACATGCACACGAGTCTAGTATTGTAAAGTGTTTATACGCTAGTTAGAGTCATTTTTCTTGCTAAGTTACAGATAGAGATAATATTGAATCATGTGAATCAAAATATTTATTCATACACATTTGAACAATTAACTTATAGTAAGTTCGTTTTTCACTTAAAATTTCCTCGCTCTGACACGACGATGGTTTCCGCTCACATATGAAAGTATTAAAAAGTAAGTAATAAGAAGTACCTATTTTTACTTTAAATTGATTCTGCCCTCCTTGCCGCCGAAAAATACCGTAATGGTCCAACGGCACAGTTTCTGGCACGGAATGCGATGGTTGTGTGTTCAATTCCCACTTTGGGAGTAGTACGGTGTTTTACTAATCAACATGTAATATCTTAAAAAAAAAAAAGGTAACAGAGTGTTTTAGCACTAAATAGCGTGAAACAATAAAAAATAAAATAGTGATTTGTCACTCTGTAAAGGCATTACTCTATAGATCTCGGACGTTGAGGCCGTTAATATTCTACGTTAGTTATAAATAAAACGTACCTTTTAAATAACAGTTTCGCCAGTTATTAGTCTGTCGACGCAACATTTGTTATGATGTTATAAGAAATTAAACAAAACCAGCGTTTTGTTGAATTTTGGACGTTATCAATGGATCTATTTCAATAAGCAGACTGGAAGAGTGTTGGGTGGCGGGATTTTATGAAGGGTCAATTTTTATATTAAAATAGGTTTTTCATCATAATAATGTCTTTGATTTTCGCGATTGTTATACATTTTAAATGAAACACTTTTAAACGGATTAATCGCGTATATTGAATGGTAAACATTTTTGGGAAACCCGACGTTTCGAACACTTTACAGTAGTCCGTGGTCACGGGTAGACTGAGGTGGCATTTGTCTGTCAGTTGATATAATTATTATATCAAACTACCTTGGAAACTTTCCACCACCTGGGACCCACTATTAAAAATTTTAAAATCCCCAGCACACCACACTAGAGGACCAGATACAGTTAGCTCATTCTGCAAGAATCCAGGGCAGTACGCGAGGCAATTAAGGAATCGTTGGCGGTAGTTTGATATAATAATTATATCAACTTTTAATTTAAAATAGTTTTTTTTTTAGCTTCATGTTGTATCTCGTACATGACAGGGTAGGCAGGAGGGAACTTGGGAACCTAGTGCTAAGACACTTTATTCCAATTAAAATTTCGATATTTAATTTTGATTGAATTAGAGGTCTTGCGTGTTGAGTGGTGAAACTCAACGCCGCGCTTTGCTACGTTACCATAAAAAAGAAATGAAAATATTAAATATTTAATTTCCTTGAGTGGGCATCGAACCCACAATCTGTTACGTTTACAATCGCACGTCTAATAAGCTGTTAAAATACTTATTTTAGAAAAAAACTGCTTCCGACAATACCTCCATTTAACGACAAGTAGAGACAACTTAGTGTCATATATGTGCATGACACCCTATCCTCATTCATTCATTTCTTCAATTATGGCGTTTCGAGCGTGCCAGTTGAGCACAGTTCACTTCGCCAATGTCACGTTGTATGGAGGACTCACGGGAGAAATTAATCAGTACAAAAGAAATGATTGTAAATAATGATATAATACATGTAAAAAAGGGACCCAGTATAATTACTGCCTTCACCTATAACAAAACATACAAATATTAACAAAATATACACATACAATACATTATGTTAAACACCCTATCCTCTGTCCTCATTTAAATATTGATAGGAAAATTAAAATATTAAGCATCAACTTGGAATCAAACGCACGATTTCAACTATCCTATTGGATATCTGTTCTTATATGGCTTTTTTTAACTTAGGTATACAGCTTAAAAATATTGAGTATAACGTAGGTAACGTTAAATAAATACCCTATGTACGAAGCAGGCCTGTTTATGTTATTCCAGTCCACAGTAGCTTGTGTGATTCTAAATATAATTCGTTCGTAACGAAAAATTACCACGTGATTGTTTACAAGATTAATTTATAGAATTTATTACCCAACTGCGAAACAAAGGAGGTTGAGTTATTTATCTGTATATGTATGTACCTAAGATAATAATTCTTAAATCAAGATACTAATTGAAATTAAATATAACGAGGTCGGTCGGTTTTTTTTTGTAAATTTCACTAACATGATATCTTAGTATTAAAACATTTCGCTGTCTTTAGGACACTGTCATTTCCCAAGCTAATTCTTGAAGCATTGCGTGCTCAATGGCGGAATTTAACCCCACCTTTTTGCTTGCCTTGTTGTTAGAGCGAAGAAATGAAAATATAAAGTATTTCTTTTTTCAACAACTATTGCTTAACACATAACATTTATTTGTACTGTTTAATTTAAATATTTTGTACTTATTATACACATTATGTACATAAATAACCTTTTATTACCCGCGCCGAGAGAGCGAATCTCTCACTTGCACGCTCAGTGCTGGCAGAACGTGACAATGACTCATGTTTTGTTGTGCATGCAATCGTCATATTTATTATTTTCCCCTATTTAGCCTTAACTTTGCCACAAGGACGCACAAAACCTAAATAAGATTACTATGATTATAACCTAATAAATTTAACATTATTTAATAAAAATCACTCAAATTTTATTGATTTTAACATTTGAACGAAAGTGGGCTTGTTTCATATTCGAGAACCAAAGTCTGTTTTTATTTGCTTCTATTTACATATTTGGTTAGGAAAGTAAATATTCATTATTTACGTTAAAAATGTCGTCCCTTTTACGTAAATTTGTACTTTTCCTTGAGAAGGCAAATAAAGGCTATGTTAGGTACTGTCACGTTGTTTTTATATATTAACTTAACGCTATACCGTGAAAATGTAATAGAAGGCAGAGGGAACATGAGAACCTAGTGTTGAGACACTCCGATTCCGTACACCGCTTTCCGGCGAAATTTATACATTGCGTGTGGAGTGGCGAAACTCAACGCCGTGCTTTACCTTGTCATCAGAGTATTGGAAAGAAAATATAAAATATTTAATTTTTTTTCATTGACTTTATCCCGATTAAATACTCTCTTTGGATATAGTATAGTTTTTTTTTGTTTTTACTGGCAACCTCCATTGTGTTATATTTTGTTTTACTTCAAAATTTATATGTTTATTTCTATATGCTGTTATTCTTTTATATATAACACAAATTTTTAACTTTATTATATTTCGAGATATTTAATATTTTTATTTTTATTTTTGATTAACTTTAGTTTATCTTATCTTGGCGTTTGTGTGATGCAAGAGATGAGCTGTTCTGGCATTCCGGGATTTGTAATAAGTTCCACTTTAAAAACGTGCCTGTGGTATTCCAGAATGGTACGGTTTACCCATTCAACAGCAATGGTTGACCCAGGTCAACATCAGTTGAGTAACTCAGAAAAAAAATGCGGTGCAATTAAAAAATCTCTTTTTTGTTATTTGTTTCCGTGTCGATTTGGTTCTGCATAATAAAACGCATGCCGTGTGGATGCCGTGTGGATGCCGGCCTAGAATAGCACCACCCCATCTCATCCCGTGGGTGTCGTAAAAGGCGACTAAGGGATTATAGCCAGCAGAAGATGGGCAGCAGCATCTTTCTGAAACTATGGCTTTCTCTCTTTTTGAAATCATACTGCGATCGCCAACCCGCCTGCCAAGCGTGGCGATTACGGCAAAACCCCCCCATGGATAGCCAAATACAAAAACGGCCCCTAGTCCCCGGCAGCCCTGCTATTCCTAGCTACGGTAGCGGCTATGGTAACGGCAGAGCAAGGGGTGCTAAGAATCACCGGGTAAGATCCGGCTACCAACACCGACGACTCGCGCTGGCAACATATAACACGCGTACACTGAGGACTGACGCAAAGTTAGTAGAATTAGAAGAAGCTATAAGTAAGTTACACTGGGATATTATTGGGTTATCCGAAGTCCGAAGAGAGGGGGAGGACACGATAATCCTTAAGTCCGGTAACTTGCTATACTACCGGGAGGGCCACCAACAGTCCCTGGGCGGTGTCGGGTATATCGTCCACAAGTCCCTTGTTAACAACGTGGTTTCCGTCGGTAGTGTATCGAGCAGGGTAGCGTACCTGATCCTCAGAATATCGAAACGATATTTGTTGAATGTCATACAGGTTTATGCTCCGACCTCGGTACATCATGACGACGAAGTGGAAGCTATGTATGAGGATATCTCTAAAGCCATGCATAGCTATAAAACCCACTACACAGTTGTAATGGGGGACTTCAACGCAAGGTTGGGGAAACGTTGCGGCGATGAGTTGAGAGTGGGGCAATTTGGAGTTGGGCAACGGAACGCCAGAGGCCAAATGTTGGTTGATTTCATGGAGAAGGAGGGCCTCTATATGATGAACTCTTTCTTCAAGAAACCCCAAAAGCGGAAGTGGACCTGGATGAGTCCGGATGGTAAAGTCAAAAATGAGATAGATTTTATCATGTCGACGAAAAAGCAAATATTCAATGATGTCTCTGTGATCAACACTGTGAAAACAGGCAGTGATCATCGATTGGTACGAGGCACATTGAATATCGACATTAAGTTTGAAAGATCACGATTGATAAAGTCTACGCTCCGACCAATACCCGCACAACTCCAAAACCCTGAGAGCTTTCAGCTCGATCTTCAAAACCGCTTCGTAGCCCTTGAGAACAACTTAGATGTGGACGATCTAAACAACAAGGTAGTGGATACTATCCGTACGGTAGGGTACAAGTATTTCAAAACACACCGTACAAAACCAAAGAAACTCTCCGATACGACTCTCCAGCTTATGGAACAAAGACGCGAAATGAGGCTACAGAAATCAGATGATGCTAGTCGTTATAGGCAGCTAAATAGGCAGATATCTACATCTTTAACATGCGACCTTCGCCAATTTAATGTAACATATATTAAAGAGGCTATCGAGCGGAACCAAGGCTCCAAAGTATTCGCAAGAGATCTGTCTATTGGGCAAAGCCAAATGACAAAGCTGAAAACTGATAGCGGTAGCATAATTTCGACGAAGTCTGAAATTCTGAGAGAGATAGAGAGCTTCTATGGAAAATTGTATTCCACGCGAGCACCTTCTAAAAGTTTGGCTAAAGATCCCAGAGCCGAGCTTACCCGACGTTATACTGAGAATATCTCGGACGTCAGTCTGTGCGAGATTAGTATGGCTCTTGAACAACTTAAAAACAACAAGGCGGCTGGCAACGACGGAATCACTACAGAACTTCTGAGAGCGGGCGGTAGGCCGATACTTAAAGTCCTCCAGAGACTGTTTAATTCCGTCATTCTCGAAGGCAAAACGCCAAAAGCGTGGAGTGGAGGAGACGTTGTTCTGTTTTTCAAAAAGGGTGATAAAACACTCTTGAAGAATTACAGACCAATCTCTCTCCTAAGCCATGTCTATAAGTTGTTTTCGAGAGCCATCACAAATCGTCTCGCCTGCAGGTTCGACGAACCAACCTCCCGAACAAGCCGGTTTCCGAAAAGGCTTTAGTACCATAGACCACATACATACGCTGCGGCAAGTTATACAGAAGTCTGAAGAGTATAATTTGCCACTTTGCTTGGCGTTTGTGGACTATGAAAAAGCCTTCGATTCGATTGAGACCTGGGCAGTGCTGCAGTCTCTCCAAAGGTGCCAAGTAGACTACAGGTATATCGAAGTGCTAAGGTATCTCTACGAACACGCCACTATGTCGGTCCGAGTACAAAACCAGAGCTCTAATCCTATCCAATTGCAACGAAGTGTGAGACAGGGAGATGTAATTTCTCCGAAACTTTTCACTACGGCATTGGAGGATATTTTCAAGCTTCTGGAATGGAAAAGGTACGGCATCAACATAAATGGCGAGTACCTTACTCACCTTCGCTTTGCCGATGATGTAGTTCTACTGGCTGAGACCTTAGAAGATCTGAACACTATGCTTGAAAATCTCAGTAGTGTGTCTCAAAGAGCAGGACTAAAGCTAAACATGGATAAGACGAAAATTATGTCGAACGCCCATGTAGTACCTGCTCCAGTTACTATTGGGAACACTACCCTCGAAGTTGTTGACCATTACGTATACCTGGGACACACGGTCCAGTTAGGTAAGTCCAACTTCGAAAAAGAGATCTCTCGTCGAATCCAGCTCGGATGGGCAGCATTCGGGAAGCTACAAAAAATCTTTACGTCCAAGCTACCTCAGTGTCTCAAGACAAAAGTCTTTGACCAGTGCGTGTTGCCAGTAATGACATACGGGAGCGAGAAATGGTCGCTAACTATGCGTCTCATAAGAAGGCTCAGAGTCACTCAGCGGGCAATGGAGAGAGCAATGCTTGGTATTACCCTACGTGATCGAATCAGAAATGAAGAGATCCGTAGGAGAACAAAAGTTACCGACATTGCTCGAAGAATTGCTCAGCTGAAGTGGCAGTGGGCGGGACACATAGCAAGAAGAACCGATGGCCGTTGGGGCGGAAAGGTTCTCGAATGGCGACCACGAACCGGACGACGCTCAGTGGGCAGGCCCCCTACCAGGTGGACCGACCACCGCTGGATCCGGGAGGCGCAAGACCGATCGTCGTGGAAATCCTTGGGGGAGGCCTATGTCCAGCAGTGGGCGTCGAACGGCTGAAAATGAAAATGAATAAAACGCAATCTATTAAATTTAATAATAATGTTTTTCTCAATTGACTCTTTGTTTCAAGGGTTGGATTCTTCATTTTGTTTTTGACACATGCCCGGAAGCGGGAAGCGCATACCTTTTATATATATTGCGAGACCCGGTTCACATGACCCGATCTTTTGATTGATTGTATTAATGGAGTCGAGAAAGTAAGTTGTAACATTCGCCAGTTGCTGAGGCTGAAGTGTATAACTTTAACCTCAGCAAAACGAGATTGTTATCGCCAATGTATTGGATCTATGTACCTAATACATCAATGGGTTTTTGTCGCCGTTCGTTTATTGGTTTTTTTTTCTATTTTTAATAATAATTGTCTCAATTTAAATAAAAGCGGGTCATGATACTTGCACAATTATAATTAACAGTTAACATTTTCAATATGCACAATTTAAAAGGAAGTAAAATTGTATAAAATATTTTATAAATAAATATATTAAATTAAATCAGAACAAAAGGAATAGAAAAAAATATGTTATGTAGAATTTTTGAATTTTATACAATATTGATAGAAAAATTTCATTACGAATATATGTAGGTACATACAAGCTAACTAGGCACTCTTAGCGAATTGGGGAAGGGAGGTGGAACGGAGTGTCTTAACACTAGGTTCCCAAGTTCCCTCTGCCTACCCTGCCATGTGCGAGATACAGTGTGAAGCTGAGTGAAAATAACTTTATATTTATTTTTTCTTATAAATTATTACTTTTTAAAATGTTTTCTTAAATCTATTTAATAAATAAAGATATCGGTAGTACTATATGTACAAAAGGGAATAACTATGAGTTTTGTTTGTGCGGTGAATTTACATATAAAATGCATAAATGCTCGTAGAGGCCTGACGTGGCGCAGCGGCACAAGAGTGTGACTGTAACCGACAGGTTCTGGGTTCGATCCCCAGTCGAGGAAATGAAATATTTAATATTTTCAATTTAAATATTTAATGTTTCATTTTCTTCGCTCTGGTAATAAGGCAAAGCGCGGCGTTGAGTTCCGCTACTCAACACGCAATGCCTCAAATTCGGCGGAAAGTGGGGAACGGAAGTGGAACGGAGTGTCATAACACTAGGTTACACTCCGTTCCCTCTGCCTACCCTGCCTAGTGCGGGATACAGCGTGAAGCTAAAATGCATAAATGCTCGTATCTTTTGATTGCGTTTGACTTCAAAGGCTAATTTTCTGGGCTCAAAGGGACCGTTGTAGACGTTAACATTCTATATTAATATATTATATCATATTAATTTTGGCTTGTTACCTTCACGCAAACAAGAGATAAATGGTTCCGACAGGCGAACAACAAAGCGATAAGCGTTCTGTTCTTAGGGTACCGTACCTCAATAGGAAAAACTGGAAATCTATAAACGGAATCCTTATTAAATTAATTTGTTGTCCGTTTGTATATCACTTTGGCGGAAGTGTCGAGTTTGTGCGCAGAAAACGAACAAGTTTTATAAAATGTTTAATTTATTTAAGCGTTAATCTCAGAAACAGTTAATCAGATATTTATTTAGCTGAAATTTTAGTTTTATATATAAAGATATTGTTTTAAAAAGTGGTAATTTTTATTAGAACAAGAAATTTATTGAAATTTAATAAAATGGTGTAATTCAGACGGCCGAAGCCGCGAGTGCGTCGCTAGTGCTTAAAATAAATCAGCACATTTCGTAAATATAAAAAAAATATGTATATAAATAGCCTGACTAAACAGCCACTATTAAATATAACTATTTGAAATATGATATCAAATATTTATAACTTAATTTAACAATATTTAGATTGGACACAATTACAATATTTTGAGAATTATTATAAAGTTTTGCTATTATCCTGCTGGAGTACGAGAGCAACAAATTCGTTTTCATCTTTTGTATACTACTTGGCCGTATGATTCCGGCCTAGAATAGGATCACCCTGGTACTGGCGGTGTCGTAAGAGGCGACTAAAGTACGTGTGGGAGAGTCACGTTGTCAGCAATGGTAACACGCATGGGCAGGCTCGACCGGATTGTTACCACCCCCGGCATTTGAAACCGGCGTTAAGTAGTGGCTTTGGTCACTGCGTTTCGCATTAGGTAATGCCGGGCCCCAGTGCCCATCCACTTTAAAAGACGGCAACGCTCCTGTAGCTCCTCTGGAGTTTCACAGGGCCGTGGGCAACGGTGATCACTTACCATCAGGTGACCCGTACGCTCGTTTGCCGTCTTTCCCATAAAAAATAATAAAAACTAGATCTTACTAGCGGCTTCGCCTGCTTGGACGATGAAGAAATAAGAAAGAGTGTAAATAAAGAATTAAAATATTAACTATTAACTAAAATGTATTGAATTCCGTTCCGGTTCCCTTTTTCCACCTAATTTGATGAATTGCGTATTGATTAGCGGAACTCAAAGCAGCGCTTAAAGAATGAAAATATTAAATAAGGAAATGAATTCCTCGATTGGGGATCGAACCCACAACATGTAGCGCTTACAGTCTAACTTGTGCCTCTGCGCTACGACAGCCCTCATTTGTTGAAACAAGCAAGAGTTTCTTCGTTAGAGTTTCAAGAAATCGTTTTATTCTCCTCCGCTTCATTTGGAGGACCTAATTAATAAACTTTAACTGTAATCTACATATCATTTATCATTTCTATTTGGAAGCCAAGTTCTCGCGTCACGGAAAATATACTATAGGTGTTGATTGCGCGGAAATAAAATTAGCAAAATTAAATTTACGTGCGTAGGGTATATATTTAGCATGAATATAATTACAAAAACAAGTTTGTATGTTTTTTTTTTCTTGTATCTCTTTTTATTAAGTAAAGGTAACAGAAGTACGTAAGGAAAAAGTAGCCGAGAAACGTAGGTCTCGGATCAATTGTTGCTTGCTGAATGGGCCGATGCAGTCCGACTTCCTGGCATAGGTGAACAGTCGAAATCTTACGACTAACACTGAGACTACTCAGGATGCTTGGGATCGAGCTCAATCGGCAATCATTGCGGCGGGCAGATGAGTTCTTGGCGTTTCTAATGGAGGACATGTCATCGACAGGGAGACATGATAGTGGAAAGAAGGCTGCCTTTAATAAGTGGCAGAAATCCAACTCTCCTGAAGAAAGACAGTACCTGGAGTACATAGAAGCGAAATTTGCCAGCAAAAGAACTGTAGTCAGAGCCCGTAGTTAGAGTTCATCACCATCATACGATAAGCTTGAAATTGTGGAGGAGCAATAGCAATAAACTGGCACGTGCCCGGGATATCGGGCCAAATATCGCAAAATGTCTTTGCGTGTAATATATAGTGAATCTCGTGCTACGTGGCGGAATTAAATGTCATATCTTTTTTTTTGTTATCAAAGTGACGCAATGAAAATGACTCATTCCTTGAGAAAAAAGCGAAACCGCATCCGTAATATGAAAGAAGATCTCGGAAATTCTCATAAATATAATAACATTAAATTGAACAGGTTAATGCTTTTCCGAATAAATAAATAAAAAATACGGAAGCCCATATTTATAAGAACATTATTGAAAGTCCACTTCTCACACCCAGTCACGTGTAAGGAATGCTAAAGATGCAAAAAACGTGGGCTTCAAATAAACAGAGTAACAATTTAACTCAACATTGAAAAGTTATTTGTTATGAAAACACGTGAAAATTACGAATAATATATGATGGTACTTATTTATTGCGTACAAGTATTTTAGTATGGTATTTTTAGTTGAGGCTTGTGTGATTGTAAACGTGATAGGTGTGGGTTCGATTCGAAGAAGTTAAAAATATATAATATTTTCAATCGAAATATTTAATATTTTTATTTCTTCGTTCTGGTAAGAAGGCGAAGCACGGCGTGGACTTCCGCCACTCAACATGCAATAACTCCAATACGGCGAAAAGAAGTCATTCTGGGAGCAGTATAGAGAAGTTCTACTTACTACATCGTCTAACGAAGTAATCCTAGTTTTGGGGACTTAAACGGTCACGTCGATAAGGCTGCAGAGACGTATGAACGTGTTCACTGTGGTTTTGGACACGGTCTTCGCAATATAGATGGATAAAATATTTTAAGAATAATTAATTAATTTATTATAACGCAACGGGATTGCGTCAGATCTGGCCGTCCTGAACACGTTCTTCCAAAAAAATCCTCCGCACTTTAACATATATAAGTGGATCCCACTCGACTCAAATTAATTACTTGTTGACCAGGCCGTATCGTGTGGGCAGGGTTACTAACTGTAAGGTCATTCCAGATGAAAGCTTGACAGCCCAACATTGTCTACTCGTAATAGGATTAAACGTCACTCCAAAAAAGAAAATAACCGAAAATAGAACGTAGGTCTAGGTCTAGGTAGATCAAGGTGGTTGTTTAATGGACCGATGCAGACCGTCTTCCTGGCAGAGGAAAAAACTCAAAAGGCAGGCAGGCAGTTCTTGGAATTGCTAAGAGAGGACGTGTCATGAGACATGGTGGTGGAATAACAAGATGCAGGAGATGACTCGTGAAATTGGCTGCCTCTAAGAAGTGGCAGATATCTAACTCTCCTAAATACAGACTGGATATACATAGTAGCGAAACGTGCCAGCAAATGAGCTGCAGCCAGAGCCCGCAGTGACAGTAAGGATAAACAGGGGAGAAACTCATATGCCAACTGGCACGTGCCTCGGAATAAGTGACGCAATATATATATATATATATATATATATATATATATATATATATATATATATATATATATATATATATATATATATATATATATATATATATATATATATATAAAATTAAATGCATGAATGTACATGTATTCTCTCCTTTCAGTTATACGTGGGAGTCGGGCGAACCTAAACAAATATGTAATTAGTGTTAGTTATTGTTTTTCTCATATCTAATATGTTATGGTCCACCTTTTTGTTATTCATTCCCACGCTAAGTTTGAAATAATGCGCTATTCAGTTAATATAATATATTAATTTAATGAATTCGAGGACTATCGTGGCGCAGCGGCACAAACGTGTGACTGTAACCGACAGGTTCTGGGTTCGATCCCCAGTCGAGGAAATGAAATATTTTCATATTTTCAATTTAAATATTTAATGTTTCATTTCTTCGCTCTTGTAATAAGGCAAAGAGCGGCGTTGAGTTCCGCTATTCAACACGCAATGCCTCAAATTCGGCGGAAAGTGGGGAACGAAAGTGGAACGGAGTGTGTTAACACTAGGTCCCCGGGTTCCCTCTGCCTACCCTGCCTCGTGCGGGATACAGCGTGAAGCTAAGAAATATTAATTTCAACTTACAAATGTATAACAACTCGGTAATAAATGTCATAGAATAATATTCGATTGCCGTAATGTTTTTTCATGTAGTATTTTTACGAAAGAAAAATATCTTATATAATAAGATATTTTACTATCGTTATTATCACATATTTTAAATGATACAACTTTAACCTGATTTATAGCGTATATCGTTTTCTATAAAAAAAAAATAAGAAAGAGAAAAGAAAGAAGAAAAAAATATTTTTTGTGAATATAATGTATAACAAGTAAGGTTATAAAATTTAAAGTAGCCATTGGAAGTATGAGACGACCCTACAGACGTAGGGTGATAAGTGAACACAGGGTGTTTCAACACTAGATTATCTCCGCTTAATCTACAAAATAAGGAGGGGTAAATATTGGTGATGATATCATATTGAGGCCGGTTGTGACCAGCTCTCCATTTAAGGCAGTGAAATATTTAATCATATAATTTCTTCGTTCTTCGACAATTTGAAATAGTGGATTTTTTCTTTACAAAAATATTATCTAAATACAATAGCAATTTGAAGCTTAAGTTTTAGAATTTCCATGTTTTATTGAGTCAAATGAAAATCACGTTAACGGCAAAATAAATACTATCTATAACAATTTATATGGGTAATTGCGAACATTCGTCCAGTAATCAAGTAATTTTGGTAATCAAGTAATTTTGGTAATTTTCTAAGCAATTTCGAAAAGGAGAAGAAGGATGCAATAAAACTACCAAACACTGGTAGGAAAAAATAATTTACAGTTAAACAAGAATTAGAACTAGGAGAATACGTTATAAAATACAGCAAATTATATTATGGATTGACGATACGAAGAATCCATTTGGCAAGAAATGTACAGATGGAGTAAAGTTTTTCCTATATTGAATATTATTAAAATCTATAAATATTGATTGATTACTTTCATGAATAAATAAACTTCATTATAAAGTAATTAAACAAATTTTGTTTTTTAATTTCGCCTTTTTATAGACGCTTTCGCTTAGGTGTTCGTGTTTCCTTCGTCTTTTCTCTAATAGTAATACAAAATTGGAATTGAAACAAAACCAAATTTTATTGTTGTTTCTTTTCGCGAGTGATTGGCTTTTATTAGAAATGGACTTAGTGGGATCAGTTTTAAAATTAAGTTCTTAAAGGTCTTTAATAGTACTAAAATAGTAACATAGAAGATAGTAGAACATTCAGCAAAATTTTTGTTTCTCGTGTAAAGGTTTCAGTAGAGAGAGTATTTAACTTTTAAGGAATATTGAAAGAGTATTAAAAGATTTTCTCTTTTAATCTATCTTTAACTTTAATACATAAACTTTTTTAGTTAAATCATAAAGAAATATAAATTGAGACGTAGTAGCGTTGCCTAACTGTCTGTGGTTATGGGTGGCCCCCTGTGCATTGCGTGGATCACTTAATTCTAAGGTTGTACGTACATTTTTCTATTTAAACAAGTTATATAATAGGTCTTGTAAAAAATATCTTTAAGCACAGTTTTTTTATATAAAAACGTGAAAAAAGCCTGTATGAAGTATAAAGACGCACAGCTGAAAAAAAATCCATACGCCCAAAAAGCCCCAAAAAAAACATCCCCATCCCCAAACGCGGGATGCACGTATCCCGCACATGGCAGGAAACCTGGAAACCTTTATTAAATCTTTTCCCTTTTCCTTTCCTTTTCATTTCATATCATGGAGATAATGCGTTGTACTTTACGGACAAACAAATTAGCTATCTGCAAATATTTCTACATCGAATTAAAGCTTTGACCGATCGAAATTAGGAATATTCAGGATTTATCGACTGTGAATTCTTTTGAGTGTTTGATAGAGATAAGGAGTATGTTAATTAATCATCTGCGCTTTCCTCTGAACTTGACAAACTTTACGACAGTTTTGAATTACGTAAAAAATGGCGCCTAATATTTTTATCATAACTGTTTTTTTTTATATCTTCATGCTGTATCTTCATGGCAAAGTAGGCAGAGTGAACTTCGGAACCTAGTGTTAAGACACTCAGTTCCGTTCTTCACTTTCCGCCGAAGTTGAGGCATAGCGTGTTGTGTGGCGAAACTCAACGCCGCGCAAGTACACAAAGGGTATAAAGACTATAATATAACCGAGAAAACATGAAAATCTGTTGTGACAGCATTTTTATGGTCTTTATGAGAAATTTTCTATGAAGCGATTGTTATTTAATGGATATTTCTTAATATGATATTGTTTCGTATGAATCCGGCATAGAATAGGATCACCCTGGTACTGATGGTGTCGTAAGAGGCGACTAAAGTACGTTACGTTGTCAGTAAAGCCAACACGCATGGGCAGACTCGGACGAATTACTACCACCGGCGTCAAGTAGTGGCTTCGGCCACTGCGTTTCGCATTGGGTAATGCCGGGCCCCGGGTCCGGCATTACCCATCCACGTTAAAGGCCGGCATCGCACCTGTAGCTCCTCTAGAGTTTCACAGAGCTGTGAGCAACGGTGATTACTCACCATCAGGTAACCCGTACGCTTGTTTGCCGTCTTTTCTATAAAAAAATGATAAAGCTTTGTCTTTTTTTCCGGAATTTATTTGCTTGCTAATGCCGGACTTGTTTGATCGCATATATAAAATACATATTCATAATATCATATTACACATATAGTACGTTCAAAAGTACAAAAACATCGAACATTCGAAAATAAAATTGAAATAGATCTATAGATTTACGTAAAAAAATATTTCACAATAAATCAAGTAGAGCAATTCAATTGCGGACGTGTTTTGCATCTGTCGATAATAATATTATGATTATTGACGCAATTCCGTATGTCTATGACGCTTTTTCCTTTTTAACTGTTAAACAGGTTTTGATGTTTGTTAAAAGCTCCACAGCTGTTAACGTGTGCTTATTTCTTGATGCAAAGTAATCTTTTGTTTTTGTAAGAGGTAATTAGTGTTGATACATATTTTCCACTTTACCTCCATTTTAAAGATATCGTCATGGCACAATGGAATATAATATTTAAACGCCAAGGTTCGGGGTTCTATACCAGCTTGTTCTTTTACCACTCTATAACGGTTTTCGTGGTAAAATTGTTAATTTAGTGGTATGCCAAGTCCTCCAAACATTACCAATTATTTTTTTTTATAACAATAGGCAATTAGAAATGTCATTACTTGTATATAAAGTAACACTGTCTCGTCAATAGAATACAAAAGAAGAAAACATTTTTTCAATTGAAAGAAGATCCTTATTATTAATTTCAATATGTCTTAATCTAACCTTTAATCTTAAATCAAAGAAGCTTTTTTTAGCTTCACGCTGTATCCCGCACGAAGCAGGGTAGGCAGAGGGAACCCGGGAAACTAGTGTTAAGACACTCCGTTCCACTTCCGTTCCCCACTTTTCGCCAAATTTGAGGCGTTCCGTGTTGAGTGGCGGAAGTCAACGCCGCGTTTTGCCTTATTACCAGAGCGAAGAAATGAAACATTAAATATTTAAATAGAAAATATTAAATATTTCATTTCCTCGACCGGGGATAGAACCCAGAACTTGTCGGTTACAGTCACACGCTTGTGCCGCTACGCCATGACGGGCCTCAGGCCTCAGGCAGATTTTTATTGTCTTATAAATATGTTAAAATTTCAAGTTCAATGAAAATTAAATTCAAAATACCATTAATTTGAATTAGTATGAAGCGTGGGTGTGATGTTTTTAAAATTCCTTAGAACTTTCGTGTTTATTCAAAATATTGTTAAGTAAGTAGTAAACGGCTTGATCCTCAAATGGAAAGACTGCCTTTTTTTCTGGAAAAAGTGTAGTCTGTTTTTTGGAAAAGCAAAGCAATCGAGAATACGGAGAAACGTGAAGAAGCGCTTCGAAGGTATCTGGAAACATTGCCACAGATAAGCCATTCCATAGTTGCGGGGAGCGTGTTACTGTATTTATTTATTTTCTTGTTCTTATAGTTACAACAGATCGTTGAATTCCGCCATTCAAAACCAAGTGTTATGAATTCAGGTGATAAGCTCAGAAAGGAGTGTCTTATCACTTTATTATATCTCTTATTACCCGAGTGAGATAATCCGTTGACAAAGCACATCTTTGAGTGCACTTAAAACCAATTAAACCAATGCTTTAAAAAGAGCGAAATTCAAATGAAGCAGAATAATAACTGCCCATCCTAAAATTTAAAAAAAATATGCCAATATCTAAATAACAATTAAATAAATCTTAAAAATATATGTACAATACTTTTTATGTATCTAAAATAATAAATGATATAAATATACTTAATACCTATCTACTGAGGACGCCTATCGTGGCGCAGCGGCATAAGCGTATAACTGTAAACGACCCCCATAGGTTTGATTACCCATTACAGGAAATGAAATATTTAATATTTCCAAATTAAAAATTTGATGTTTTCAAAGGCCTGTCGTTGCGCAGCGGCACAAGCGTGTGACTGTAACTGACAGGTTCTGGGTTCTATCCCCAGTCGAGGAAATAAAATATTTAATATTTTCAATTTAAATATTTAATGTTTCATGTTCTTCGCTCTGGTAAAAAGGCAAAGGGCGGCGTTGACTTCCGCCACTCAACACGCAATGCCTCGAATTTGGCGGAAAGTCGAGAATGGAAATAGAACGAAGTGTCTTAACAATAGGTTCCCAAAGTTCCCTCTGCCTACCCTGTCATGTGCAGGATACAGCGTAAACCTTAACAAAAAACTACTGAGATTTAACTGACCTAGAAATAAATAGTGTAAACTGAAAATTAATACATTCTGTACAAAAATAACAAAATGCGCTATAAATAAAATTTGTTAGATTTTCGGCAATAAACTAGACACATCAATTACGAAGTAAACACGAAAGAAGAAGTATCGCTTCTCATATTTATGTCAAAATGCGACTGATTTAAAACCGCCCATGAGTCAGATAGTATTGTAAATAGATTTTCGGTATTTTTAAATAAACCGTGTTGTAGCTGGGTCTTTTTTCTTTATTTCGTATAAAAAAAAGTACTTTTTTTCGGGGGTATATATGTTACTCACCTTCACGCTGTATCCCGCACATGGCAGGGTAGGCAAAGGGAACCACCTAGTGTCAAAATACTCCATTCCACTTTCGTCACCTACTTTCCGCCGAATTTGAGGCATTGTGGGTTGAGTGGCGGAACTCAACGCCGTGTTTCGTCTTGTACCAGAGCGAAGAAATGAAAACATTAAATATTTAAATTGAAAATATAAAATACTTCATTTCCTCGAGTGGGGATCGAACCCACAACCTGTAGTGTACAGTTACACGCTTGTGCCGCTGCGCCACGACAGGCTTCAAAAAGAGGTTATATATATATATATATATATATATATATATATATATATATATATATATATATATATATATATATATATATATATATATATATATATATATATATATATATATATATATATATATATATATATATATATATATATATATATATATACATATACATATATATATATATATATATATATATATATATATATATATATATATATATATATATATATATATATATATATATATATGTATATATATATATATATATATATATATATATATATATATGTATATATATATATATATATATATATATATATATATATATATATATATATATATATATATATATATATATATATATATATATATATATATATATATATATATATATATATATATATATATATATATATATATATATATATATATATATATATATATATATATATATATATATATATATATATATATATATATATATATATATATATATATATATATATATATATATATATATATATATATATATATATATATATATATATATATATATATATATATATATATATATATATATATATATATATATATATATATATATATATATATATATATATATATATATATATATATATATATATATATATATATATATATATATATATATACTTAAACTTCTTTGTTTCCTATTATATAGCGGGGTAAGCAGAGTCAACTGTTTCCCATTTTCCTTCAAATTTCCGCCATTAAATGGCGGACATCAATGCATCATGCTTTGTCTTGTTGCCAGATCGAGGAAATGAAAATATTAAACAATTAATTTTCCCCAAGATCGAATTTAACATCAAACATTGTTACACGTCACAAAGGCCTCAAAATGTATAGATATAAAAGATTCATTTAGTTTCATACCATATCACGCACATAGCAAGGTAAGCAAAGGAAACTTAGAATGAAAAAATATAAACTGAATTGTCCATCTATTGCAAATAAAGACTGATGCTCTTGTCAATAAGAAAATATGAAATATCATTTTACTTCACGCTGTATCTCGCACGAGGCAGGGCAGGCAGAGGGAACCTAGTGTTAAGACACTCCGATCCCCACTTTCCGTCGAATTTGAGACATTGCGTGTAGAGTGGCGGAACGCCGCGCTTTGCCTTATTACTATACTTATTTAAAACAGGTAAAATATGAATGCCACATAAAGCGCAGTGTTGAGTTCCGCCACTCACAAGAATTTGACGCAGTATCTTGACACTATGTACTTAATCAGCTACGGTGCTATCTGTACTTCTAATAAATCTGTACTGGTCACTGTTTGTACATGGGATGCATGGAAAAAATCTTATAGGGAACTGTAAACCATAGGTTGTGGGTTCAATCCCCACTCGAGGAAAAAAAATATTTCATATTTTCAAATTAAATTAAAAAATATTAACTATTTGATTAATTAAATAGTTAATGTTTATTATTTCTTCGCTCTGTAACAAGACGATGCGTTGCGTTGAGTTTTGCCACTCAACACGCAATGCCTCAAATTCGGCGGAAAGTGGGGAACAGAAGTGTAACGGAGTGTCTTAATACAAGGTTCCCAAGTTCCCTCCGCCTACTCTGCCATATGCGTGAAGCTGAGTGAGTCAGGGAGATTACAGTATTTTTTTAACAAAATCTTAAGGTTAATAACAAGCGTGTGACGGTAATCGGCAGGTTCTAGGTACGATCCCCAGTTGAAGCAATGAAATATTTAATATTTTCAATTTAAATATTTAATGTTTCATTTCTTCGCTCTGGTAATAAGGCAAAAGCACGCCGTTGAGTTCCGCCACTCAACACGCAAAGCCTCAAATTCGGCGGAAAGTGGGGAACGGAACTGTAACGGAGTGTCTTAATAATAGGTTCCCCGGGTTCCCTCTGGCTACCCTGCCTCAAGCGGGATACAGCGTGAAGCTTAAGATTAATTTAATAAAAAAAAACCATTTTTAATAAATGCACCACACAATTCTCTAAACAAACATCCGTAAACAACAATTACAGTCCAAATGGCGTTATTTGTTCGCAACTTATCTCCCTACTGTTCATTCATTTGTCCTCCAGGCGCCCGTCTACGTGACCCTAGTGAATTAAATAACGCAATTTAGATTCATCAGGTGCATTGAAACGTAGCGTTGTAGCCAATTCAATTCTATATCTTTATCCATATATACTTATAATAAATCCGTAACTGGAAAGAAACATGGAAAATACAAAACAGTTATTTTTAAATTGTTTGTTTGTTTGTCTTTGCGTGTTGTAACTGGATTAAAATACAGTTTTTAATATTATATTTTGGAAATATTCCGTCAATATTTAGTGTTAATTTAAATCGGTTGATAAATAAAATAAGGTACGTGACTTTACAATTTGACAAAATTTTATTAATTTAATATAATTAGAAAGTAATTGATATAAGTAAATAAATTAGTGTAATAGTGTAATTAGTGTAACTGAGGCCTGTCGTGCCGCAGCGGCACAAGAGTGTGACTGTAACCGATAGGTTCTGGGTTCGATCCCCAGTCGAGGAAATGAAATATTCAATATTTTCAATTTAAATATTTAATGTTTCATTTCTTCGCTCTGGTAATAAGGCAAAGCGCGGCGTTGAGTTCCGCCACTCAACACGCAATGCCTCAAATTCGGCGGAAAGTGGGGAACGGAAGTGGAACGGAGTGTCATAACACTAGGTTTCACTTCCGTTCCCTCTCCCTACTCTGCCTAGTGCGGGATACAGCGTGAAGCTGAAAAAACAAATGAGTGTAATTCAACCGGTCGAATCCGAGGGCGGGTCGCTTAATAGATATAACAAAAACGTTGTTTATTGATATCATTCTGATAAAATAATGTTGACTCATACCCCACCTATCGTATGGATATCAATCATGAAAATTTACCAATACATTAAATAAGTAAAAGAATTACTTGTCAGCATGGAATGGAACGTATAATTAACGTTAACAAAATACATAAAACACACAATAATAAAATCAAAAACAAAAGTTATAGATGCATGCGACGATATTTAATATTTAAAATGGAAACGGGCCGGCCACATAGATCGTCTTTAGACTGAAACAGTTACGTCATGGAGAGGCTCATTGAACAAGCGTCGAAGGGAAGACCATTACTAAATGGGATGACGATATTTAAAAATCGCCGGCCCACAATGGCAAATAATAACCTATAATCGAGAAGAATGAAATGGAATGATTTGTAGGAGAGCTTTGTGTGTACGTGTGTGTGTGTGTGTGTGTGTGTTATATATAAATTATATGGGTTATACATATTTTTATTTTTGTGTAGGTGTATGTAGAAAATTTTTATGTTACTGTAATACTGGAAACAAAAAGCTTGTTTATTTTAATTACACTTTTATATAAAACAATGTACGGTACTGAGTTGCGTCACACAATTCCTGCAATTCGGAAAATATCTGATATTGATGCGTCTATATACTATGTTTTTTCAACAACTATTAAAAAACCAATGAAATAATTACGTAAAAATAAAAGAAAGACATAAAAATAATACACGAAATGAGATCATAATAATTAACAAACAATATATATCCTAAAAGCCCATTAAGTTATAAAGCTCGGTCAATAATATTCTAGTAGAATTCGACCTTTACACGACAACATTACTTTATTACTTATGTTTTATGAATCACTTTCATATTCGTCATTATTTTGTAAAGCTTTATTCACATTGAAAGCTCTCTTTTTTAGCATCACGCTGTATCCCGCATGAAAAGATGGAATGAATTTAGTGTCAAACATTCCATTGTACGTTTCCTGTCCAACGCCCTGCTCAGTTTTGCCAAGCATCGCGCCACGATTATCCGCAGTTTTGAATTATTCTTTTTAAAATAGAAACTGTGTATGAAAAATTATTTTCTACGAGGGCAATGTACACATATACATACGTACAAAATTCTTTTAGTTTCTTTTTAAAATCTTCCTATCTCTAATAATATGATGGTTTAAAATTAAAAAAAGGTTTATGAATTATTTCTTCACGAAAAGGGACATTTAAAATTGTTTTAACATTAAATAATATCTTTTTAATTATGATTTTCATAAGCCTTCCTTCTTTCTCTTGAGAAAATGGAAGTTGCTTAAAAGTTTGGTATTCTAAAGACTTTCAAAACTTTGAATAATTTTATGTAATCCGATAATTTGGTCTACAATTTCATTTCTAAATGAACAACAAATTTAATTGTTGCGTATTTGGATCATATTTTAGTAGTATAAGTATATACTAATGACGTAACCACATTTTTACTAATAATTTCTCGAATAATTGCATATAAGTTTTTAAATTCCCTTCGCCACAACACGTGGTCTGTCTACTTTTTAACATAGGGCTCGAAAGATGTGTCAAAGACGCAAAATCAGAGACAACCGGGACAATATTTTTATAAATCTGACCAACTCCTGTCTGATCATTTGGGCCTCATATCACGCTCTTGAGCTCAACCATGCTCCTCTTTCATGAACCTAAAGCGACCATCGGCACAGATGGGACTTATATTAAATAGTAAAATCAAGTATCTTGAATAATCAGAAACCAGTTCAGCCTTAGCGATTGCCATCGGAGAATTCAGAATAGGAATTTTTAGAATAGAAATTTAGAGGATGTTAGTATTTTTTATATCTAGGATCAATGAACGACAACAACGTGACTGTGGAGATTCGGAGGCGGAAATTGCTTGCAAATAGATACTGCTTTGGCCTAACTAAGCACTTAAGATCCAGTCTTCTGAGCAAGAGCACGAAACTAATACGTTTTAGGGCCAGAAAGAGTTTCAAGCCAAAACACTCCGTCGTACACATCCTATTCCATAATATGTACTATTGGTAACAAAAATAAATCTAAAATATATGTTGAAAAGTGTGAAATAACACAAAAAATATTGAAAAATATATAGTTCTAGTTATTGTCTATACATTTGGACAAAAATAGAAATGAATGTAAACAATTGGGAACGTGACTGTACGTAGGTGTAGGGCAAGTCACGTAGAAATGACTTGAAATCGCATGCATATTGTTATTACATCACTAGCAACCTATACCTGGCTTCGCCCGCTTAAGCATTTTATTATATAACAGCCAAATTACATAAAATATAAGAAATTGTAATTGTGTTATAAGGGCAAAGGGCAGCGTTGAGTTCCGCCACTTACACCCAATATGTCAAATTCGCCAGAAGGTGGGGATTTGAAATGTCTTAATGAAAACAGAGTGCCTTAACACTAGGTGTCAATATTTCCTCTGCCTATCCCGCCATGTGTGGTATATATACAGCGTGATTAAAAAAAAATATTCCATTGAATAAGATGTGCTACTGTTCGTTCACCAGTTATAGTACAAAAGTGAATCAAACACCCTCCCCACGAACTAAACGTTTATAATATTAGTACGATACATCTGTTTAGTATAGTAGTATGTTTATTTTTTGTTCAAGTGTATGGATAACGTCAGTATTCAAAAAATATTTCAGTTTTTTAAGTATTGTCTGTCTCTTTGTTCTGTCAACGTAGAGAAATTGCGCGTCAATTGCCGTAACTCAACACAGCACTTGTTGTTCTAGATTGAGAAAATCAAAATATATCTTAACTGAATTAATATTGAATCTTAACTTGTCATGCACGTGATTTTGCTGAAATTATGAATATGTGAGTGAAATGATTGATCTATTAACAACGAGTATGTATGTTTGTATATTTGTCTACTGTTTTTTCGGAAACTTAAAGTTATATAAGGATAATTCATTTTTTTGCAAATGTTACATTACGACTATGGAAAAAGCCTATTCTTACCTAGAGTATAGAATTATTTCTTTTCCATTGTATATTTTTTTAACCATGTATTTTCTAATTATTGATATATTTCATTATACTTCTTAATTGTAACTACAGCTTTAAGTAATTTCTATCATAGAACTATAGACTTATCTTTTGGGGTCACTGAAACGCGAAAAGAGCATTTCGCTTTTACGACGCCGTAAAATGCCTCCAAATTATATTCACTAAATGATAATAGCTTTATACTGTCCAAGTTATTTCACAATGTTTCTGTTAATATTTAATTTTTCGCTGATATTTGTTATTTATACTTATATTAAATATAACTGACAGGCCTGCCGGCGCAGGGTCACGAACATATGACTGTAAACGACAAATTGTGGGTTTGAACTCTACTCGAGAAATTGAAATATTTAATATTTTCAAATTAAATATTTTCATGTCTTTGCTCTACGTGGTAGTAAGGAAAAGCGCGGCGTTAAATTCCGCCACTCAACACGCAATTAAGTAAATTCGGCGGAAAGTATCCTAATTCTCTCTACCCTGCCATGGATATACCGTGAAGATGAAGTTAAAAATATAATTACATCAATCTACTATTTTAATTTTATTTCATGTATCTTGTTCTATAACCAATTGTAATTTATTTATTTATTTTGTATTTGAAATTTTCAGCAATTCCGATGTTCTCAAAATTTACATACAAATCAATATTAATTTTAAGTGTTTCACTGTAAAATGTCAAGGCGCAGTAGTAAATTGTTTTAATAAAACGCTTCGGTTGAATTTAGAAATTTCCAAGTGAAAATTGAACCAATAGTTCAACTTTCACTTGAAAATTTCAAAATGATCATGTATGAAATATTTGATTTGACCTATGTGGCATATAGCGCTAAGATAAATAATATAAATTATAATATGCATAATATAAAATTAGATAAAACTTTGCATGCATTAAGAAGATTGCTTCATCTGTCACGCTTCACGCGAGATACTCCACCTGATCTGCTTATAATTAATCAATCTATACTAATACTATAAAGCTCAAGAGTCTATGAGGAGATAAACGTGACTGGTTGTAGGTTCGATCGATACTCAAGGAAATAAAAAAAAAAAATTCTACATTTTTTCGCTCTGGTAACAAGGTAAAGAGGGGCGTTGAGTTCCGCCACGTGCAATGTATCAAATACGACGGAAAGTGGAAAATGGAACGGAGTGCCTTAATAATAGGTTCCCAAAATCTTTCCGTGTACCCTGTCATGTGGTGAAAACATATTGAAGCTAGAAAGAGTTTGTTCAACGCACTTTTCTAAGAACTTCTCAGTAACAGGAACAGGAACAGTTCGAAATTAAAAAAAAAACTATATTAAAACTAATTAAATTTTAAAATTAAGTTTTTTTTAAAAGTCTGTCGTTTATCAGTTTCTTAATAATGTTAATAAATATGTAACAAAACACCCTTTGCGTCGTTATTCCAAGTTGTTCTGTTTTGAACGTCTTTCGTTAAATAATTTTAATGTTGTAATATTTTTAAGTTGTAACCTACAAAATGACATGTTGTAAAAAGATGCCGGTCGGAGTTTTGATTTTAATTAAATTAAAGCGTTGAGTCTTGCCACGCAATATTTTAGAAAATTTAGCAGGAAATGGATGACATGATAATTTAATATTAGCATTGAACCTGTGATTTTGAAAATTTTATAACCATCAACATATCAAACAAAAAGTAAAACATGCTTAAAATTATAATGCTTGATAAGTTAACGTATTATTTATTGCATCTAACATTCTAACTCTCTTTGTTTTCATCGTGCTGAATCCCTAATGTTAAGATATTTCGTTCCTATCCCCACTTTACCTTAATGAAAAAAATAAAAATAATAAACATTTCAATTTCTCAAGCGAGAATCGAACCCACAATATATATATATATATATATATATATATATATATATATATATATATATATATATATATATATATATATATATATATATATATATATATATATATATATATATATATATATATATATATATATATATCTATATCTTCTATACTTATAATAAATCTGTAGAGAGGTCAATTCTGTACATGAAATATATTTACAAAATAAGTAGCAGGGGGTGATTAGTGTTCGATACTGATGCCAAAAATGCAGTTAAAAAAATTTTTGTCTGTCTGTCTGTCTGTCTGTCTGTTTGTATGTTATTTATAGAAAAAAAAACTACTCGACGGATTTTAACGAAACTTAGTACAATTATTCTTTATACTCCTGGGCAGGTAATAGTATACTTTTCATCACACTACAATGAATAGGAGCAGAGCAGTGAAAGGAAATGTTGAGAAAATGGGAGAAGTTGCTTGATTTTTTAAGCTTCCGTCGCGTGTGCAGCCTTAATGGTTAGAGCTACATAGAAACTATGTATAACGGAAATATTCTACATAAAAATACACGAAAAATATTCCAAGACAGCATATATCTATCTTTTATAGTTAACTCACAATAACACGCATAACTCTCGATAGCTTAGCAGTTCGGAGATTTCTTATTATATTTGTTTACTTTTACGTTTATAAAACCAATAATGCTCACCATCATTCCTAATTAAAAAAAAAATAAACATTAGCACCAATTCAATAAAAAAAGAATCATTGAAATCGGTATAGAAACACCAAACTTATACTTACTTACATGAAATACGCCAACAAGACATCGCGCGTGAATAGTGAATCAAGCTATAAGGATTATTTTTGCGTAACGGTTGCCGCGCTCGACAGGGCTCGCGGCGGCAGAGTATAAAAGGGGCGGGAGGCGAGCGCAAGCGTCTACACCACCGACCGCTCCGCTTGGATACTGGCCGAAAGACTGCAACAAGCTACCAACGCCCTAGGCGATTGGTTTAGCAAGTGGCGGTTTGAGGTCAATCCGGAAAAAAGCGTAGCCGTGCTCTTTCCCCGAAAGCGTCACGAGACCGTCTCGACTATTTTCCTACAAAATAAACCAATCCCCTGGAAGTCCCAGGTCAAATACTTAGGTGTCGTACTAGACTCGAAACTCTCCTTCCGGCCGCACATCACGTATGTTAAAAACAAAGCAACATTCGTCATGAACAGGCTATATCCACTGATTTGCAAGCGGAGTAAAATGTCGCTTCGTAACAAGCTGACATTGTACAAAACTTGCATCCGTCCCATCATGTCCTATGCTTGTGTTGCGTTCGCGCACACTAAGATAGACCTCCTTTAGAGGGTCCAAAATAAATTCCTCCGCATGGCATCCGGATGCCCCTGGTACGTACGCAACGTGGACCTACACAAAGACTTCGAATTAGAGTCACTCAAGGAATTCTGCAAAGGCTTAGCCAAACGCTACTATGAGCGTGCAGATGACCACTCCAACCCCCTCATTGTTTCAGCGTGTAAATACGCTCCGCACCCACACCCGCTTCTTCGACGCCCTCGTAGCGTCCTCTTAGACCCCGATGACCCAATCACAGTCGCAAACGCCCAGTATATAGGCAGATTGCATTCCTCAGTCCCAAGACATATTCGCCGTCGCCGTAAGAGGCGACAAGGCCAGTCCTTTCTCACGGCACGTCCGCGCCTCGGCGCGGCGGGGCCAGACGGTCACAGACCATCCTGATTAGCGTACGCAGGGCATTCCCCTGCGATCGCTGTTTCTTTCACGAGCATCCATAAAATCTCGTATATATTTCTCCAGGGGCGAGCCACACTCGCCCCTCCACGCCCGGTGACGCTGTAAAGACCATCCCAGGTCAACAGCAATTCAGTCACTCAGAAAAAAAAAAAAAAAAAAAAGCGCAAGCGTCATTCAATATTTGGCTGTTGATGCGTTCAGAGTGTTGAACTTTATTGACAGGCAATAATTGTTATTTTATAAACCGTGCTTGTCAGCGCGACTTTTTGTCTTTAAATAGTTTATTTTAATTTCTTTTGTTGTTATTTTCTAAATTAGTTTTAGTTTTGTTTAAATTCTTAACTATTAATAGTTCCTATTTTATTTCTTTTTAAGTAGATTTAGATTCGATTTTTAGATTAGATAATAGATAGATAGATTAGATTATTGTTAGATTTTTAGTTACTGATAGGTTAGTTTTGGGCATTTTATGTTTAGTTTTTTTTGTATTGAGTAGATAAAAGCGTAGGTAGGTACTTTTATTAATTATAGTATTCATAGGTATTTTTTATTTATTTTTAAGTGAAGTAGGTATAGGTAGATATTGCCTACTATCTACCTATACTGCACACGTGTTTTAGCTTTATTTTCATTTCTTTTTTTTTTGTACCTAAGTTGTAGGTAGGTAGGTACATATTTCTTAGTTTAATTCTATTAGAATATTAGGTATTTAAGTTTAAATAGGCACTTAGATTTATATTCTATTTATTATATACTTAGCTATAGTTAGGACCTCTGACGTAAGTTTTTTGTTGGGTAACTAAATAGAATTTAAGTTACCGTCGATTAAAAATAAAATAAACGATGCCACCTAAAAAACGACCATCTTTATCTCGAACTTCGAGTCAAGCTAGGAGAATGAGAATGACGCGTTCTCAAGAATCGGAAGAGGAAAGAGCACATCGGTTAAACTCTATGAGAGTTAGTGCCTCAACATCTCGAGCTAATGAAAGCTCTCCAGAAAGAGAGATGCGATTAGCAGCTGAAAGAGCGAGACGAGCTACAACACGGGCTTCTCAAAGCTCTTCTCAACGAGAGCTAAGGCGTTCCATTGACCGGGAACAACATGCGTTATCCCGAGAAGCTGAAACTGCTTTACAACGAGAATTGCGACTCACAGCTGACCGCGAACGGCATACATTATCTCGCGAGTCTGAAACCTTCACTGAGAGGGAATTACGGCTTACAGCTGACCGCGAACGTCATATTTTATCTCGCGAGTCCGAAACCTTCACTGAGAGGGAATTACGGCTTACAGCTGACCGCGAACGTCATATTTTATCTCGCGAGTCCGAAACCTTCACTGAGAGGGAATTACGGCTTACAGCTGATCGCGAACGTCATATTTTGTCTCGAGAATCTGAAACTTTTACTCAATATCAAGACCGTTTGACAAATGATAGGGCGCACCATAACATGATTCGATCTCTTGAAGATGAACATGAGCATGAACAACGACTAGAGTCGGGACGCGATTATTACAATTCTTTGAGACAAGAACAATTGATTACTTTATCTAATGAAAGATTAAGAATTGAAAATATTCGGTCGCTTGAAACAGAAGAACAGCGAGAGGCCCGTCTTACTGCAGATAGATTTCGACATGGTCTTAATGACTTAGATATACACGTGGTAGATCAATCTACAAATTCGGTGGCGTGGTCCGATAAATATAAAAGTGGGTTTGCTTATAACCTCACAATTGATTACAGATCATCTTCTGAAATAGGCGATATGAACGTAGTATGTTCCTTTTGTAATGCTTCGAAGTGGAGGAAGGAGTCTGCTGGTTTCTGTTGTTCTGGAGGTAAAATAAATTTGCCTTCGTTCGAAGACCCACCGGAACCTTTAAAATCACTACTTTTAGGAGAACATTTGCAATCCAAACAGTTTTTAGATAATATTCGCACTTATAATAGTGCATTCCAAATGACATCCTTTGGTGCTAAACAAATCTCAGAAGGCCCTTTCATGCCTACTTTTAAGGTACAAGGTCAGGTTTACCATTTGATAGGGTCCCTTTTGCCTGAAGAACAACCTAAATTTCTTCAAATATATTTTGTATCCGATTACAATGAACAGTCGAATATAAGAAATCAATATTTTCCGAATTTAAATACTGAACTCATTTCACAACTTTAGAACATGTTACATCAGGTTAATTCGTACGTATGCAGTTTTAAATCGGCATTAGAAGCCCTTTCTCAAGATGGTAATAACAATTATAAAATTGTTATAAATGCCGATAAGCGTCCAACTCAGGAACACCCTGGGCGTCATAACGTTCCATCCACGAATGAAGTTGCTGTAGTACTGGTCGACCAGGAATGTGATAGGCGTGATATCGTTATACGTTCCAGAGACAATCGTTTGCAACGTATTTTCGAAACCCACAGGGCTTACGACTGTTTGCAATATCCTATGATATACTGTCGAGGGGAAGATGGTTATAATTTCGCTGTATACCAAACCGATCCGCGCACAGGCGCACCTAATTATAATAAAAAGGTGTCATGCCTTCAATTTTATTGTTACCACCTGCAAGTGAGACGGAATAGATTGGTATACTTTCAACGTTTTCGTGGCTTATTTAATCAGTTTATTGTTGACATGTACGCAAAAATTGAAACTGAAAGATTAGTTTATATACGATCTAATCAAAGGCAGCTGCGCGCTGAAGAATACGTGCACCTTCGCGATGCCATGCAGCAAGATAACGATACTGTGAATATGGGTCGTTTAGTTATTTTACCCTCTTCTTTTACTGGTGGTCCACGCTACATGCATGAACGTACTCAAGACGCTTTTTGTTACGTAAGAAAATATGGACGTCCCGACTTATTTGTTACTGTAACTACCAATCCCAAGTGGGATGAAATCACTCGGGAGCTTCTTGAGGGTCAGGCACCGCATGACCGCCATGATATTATTGCATGAGTGTTTCATTTAAAATTAAAATCAATGATAGATCTTCTTACCAAAGATAACATTTTTGGAGAAGTATTATGTTATATGTATAGTGTTGAGTGGCAAAAACGCGGCTTACCTCACGCACATATCTTGCTTTGGTTAAAAGATAAGGTTCGACCTAATGATGTAGACAGATTAATCAGTGCTGAAATTCCAGATCCGACTGCAGATCCCCTGTTATACGACATTGTTAAAACTCATATGATACATGGTCCATGTGGTGCATTTAACGCAAATGCTCCTTGCATGCAAGACGGTCGTTGCACTAAAAGGTATCCAAAAGCATTAGTGGATGAAACTGTAACAGGACATGATGGATACCCATTATATCGTCGCCGTTCAAGAGACAATGGTGGTTTTACTGTTGAAAAGCGAATGTCTGGACAACAGGTTACTTTAGATAATAGGTGGGTCGTTCCGTATTCGCCTGTATTGTCCAGAGCATTTCAAGCTCACATAAATGTAGAAATGTGTAATAGTGTAGAGTCAATTAAATATATTTGTAAGTACATTAACAAGGGCAGTGACCAAGCTACGTTTGCGTTAAGAAATGAACATGATGAAGTTACTAGATTTCAGTCAGGCAGATATATCAGCTCTTCAGAAGCTGTGTGGCGGATCTTAAGTTTTAATATTCACGAAAGATATCCACCTGTGACCCATCTGGATGTTCATCTGGAAGGCGGTCAACGTATATATTTTAACGCCGAAAATGTTACAGAACGATTAGAGAACCCTAGACAAACAACTTTATTGGCATTCTTTCGACTTTGCCAAACTGATAATTTCGCAAAGTCTCTTTTGTATGAAGAAGTTCCATCGTATTATACCTACGATAAACAACGAGGTGTCTTTAACCGTAGACGCCGAGGCAGGCCTGTAGATGGCGAGACAGGTATTTTCAAAGAACATGTTCTTGGTAGAGTGTATACTGTTCATCCTAACAACGCAGAGTGTTTTTATTTGAGATTATTATTACATACAGTGCGAGGACCAACATCATTTATAGATTTGAGAAAAGTAGACGATGTTGTTTATCCAACTTATCATGCAGCTTGCCAAGCGCGTCATTTGCTTGAAAATGATCAACATTGGGATGACGCTTTAGCAGAATCCTGTGTTAGTGATAATCCACGACGGTTACGCCATTTATTTGTAACATTACTCACATTTTGTAATTTATCTGATCCTGTCCAATTATAGGAAAAATATAAAGAAAAATTTGCAGAAGACTTTCTTCGGAATTTATCTCACAATAATGAAGGCGCAACTAATGATAATTTTCGAGATCTGGCTATAAATCAGTGCTTATTAGCTCTTCAGGAAGACTTAACAGCAGTAGGCGGTAAATCACTTTGTGAATATGGTTTGCCAACGCCAACCTCAGTCGGAGAGGTTACCAATAGGGAATATTCCGCAGAGATTGGTTACAACCCAATGGAACTGCTGGTAACATTAGAAAACGGTGTCCCAATGATGACTGCAGAACAACGCTTAGTCTATGATCGCGTGTGCGAGAGTGTGCAGAATAATTTAGGAACAATATGGTTTTTAGATGCACCTGGAGGAACTGGGAAAACTTTTTTGACTAAATTAATATTAGCTTATGTTCGAAATCAGCGTAAAATCGCTCTTGCCGTAGCTTCATCAGGTATAGCTGCAACATTGCTACCAGGAGGTAAGACTGCTCACACTATGTTTAAAATACCAATTGATTTAGATCGCACGGAAAGTCCAACCTGTAGTATTTCAAGAAATAGCGACAAAGCTAAGGTATTGCGTGAGTGTAATTTAATCGTATGGGATGAATGTACGATGGCCCATCGAAAAGGAGTAGAAGCAGTAGACAGAACTCTAAGGGACATAAGACAAAATGATCGACCAATGGGCGGTATTACGGTTTTATTTTGTGGTGATTTCCGACAACCCTTACCGGTAATACCACGGGGAACCCGAGCTGATGAGATTAGGGCTTGCCTGAAAAGCTCTTATTTGTGGCGTGATATACAATCGGTGCATTTGACTATAAATATGCGAGTGAGAACTGGAGACAACGCAGATAATCGTGAATTTTCTGATACATTATTGAAGATTGGTGAAGGTACCTATCCACAACTACACCAAGGAAAACTTATTCTGACACCTGAGTTATGTTGTATAGTGCAATCCCAACAACATCTTATATCTTCGGTTTACGGTGACATAACAATTATATTAAATAGGAACAATTCTTGGCTTTGCGAAAGGTCCATTTTGACTCCTCGCAATGACCAGGCATCTGAAATTAATAATAAAATACTGTCTAATATACAGGGAGAAAGCAAAGTTTATAGTTCAATAAATAGAATGGTTGATGAACAAGAAGCCACTAATTACCCGATAGAATTTTTAAATTCTTTAAGTATGCCTGGACTACCTTCTCATATAATTTGTTTAAAAATTGGCATACCGATAATTCTACTCCGAAATTTAAGACCACCTCAACTTTGCAATGGAACTCGGCTAAAAGTAACCCAGTTGCAACAAAATGTAATCGAGGCTCAAATTTTAACAGGTTGCGGTGCAGGAGAAACTGTCTTTATTCCCAGAATTCCCATAATACCAAATAATTTTCCATTCCAATTTAAAAGAACGCAATTCCCAGTATCGGTGTGCTATGCCATGACTATCAATAAAGCTCAAGGGCAGACTTTTCGTGTTGCTGGAGTAGATCTCGGTGTTAGCTGTTTCTCGCATGGTCAATTATACGTCGCTCTTTCCCGGGTTAGCAATTCTAGGAATCTTTACGTTCACGTGCCGGACGGGTCGACTCTTAACATAGTCTACCCAGAAGCTTTGCGCTGAAACATTTTAATTTGATCTAAAAATATTAGCAATACATTATCTTAATAAAAAACAAGGAGTTACACGCTGACCGAGTCGTGGGTATAGCGTGGGTATATTATAATATTCTGCGGTTACTTATATTTTTCAACAGTTTTGTGGATTGGCATATTATATTACTATTGCCCTTCTAAAATACGAAAGTGAATCTGCCTGTTACGTCAATACTATGAGGGAGGACATCTGCTAATTTTTTTTCGAAAAACGACGGAAACGCGGACGAAGTCGCGGGCAAAAGCTAGTATATATATATATATATATATATATATATATATATATATATATATATATATATATATATATATATATATATATATATATATATATATATATATATATAAAGTACTTTTTTTCGGAATATTCACTTTCACTATAACGCAATTTTTAAAACCTACCACTGCATCATTTTCATCAAACCAAATAAATCGACCTACCTTAATGTATGTGATATACATAATTCCAAATCCCCAAAGGGCTCAACAAAATTGAAACTATGAAACAAACTTTAAATATTTACTTTGTAATTACTATTAATCTGTAAAACATTCTGTAAACAGTATCTACCGAGTTTTGTAATTCCGAGATATAACTTTGTAACATAAATTTCTATGGCAAACAGGATTATTTGAGGTAATCAATTCAATTGATTGAAGGATTACTGGCAAAGTTTATCACGTTCAACGAGGCGAAAGAATTTATTTCAACGTAAAAGGCAATTTGAGGAAATGTGCCGTAAGATTTATTACAAAAATGAGCTCTGGGGTTCATTTTAATTCTTTTTGTCCCCCGACGCAAAATCGGTGTTATATGTCATGTATGTTTATCAGTCTGTGGCAGCTTAGCTCCAGAATAAATGATCCAATTTGAATGTGACTTTTTAATAATAAGTTAATGGATTTCATCGCGGTGGTTCCTAGCTATGTTTAACGAAAATCATATCTCAAATTCTTATACAAAATATTCACCGGATACGCGGCTTGACAAGTCATCTCCGGACACCGATGACCTCGCCCCTTAAACTTAAATTGCAAACCATGAAACCAAGTTGCGTTCTTATCTTGCTTTATAAATTTACATCGTGGTACAATTTTTATTATGCACGTTGGCTATGAGACATATCGTGGCACTAAGGCACAAGCGTGTGATTGTAAATGTGAAAAGCTGTGGGTTCGATCCCCACTCGAAGAAATAAAATATTTATTAAATTACTCGATGCCTGACGTTGAATTCAGTCAAAAAGCTGTTAGACGAGCTCTGTCTTTCTTGTACAAGTCAAGCAGACCAGATGGAATATTTCCTTTAGTGCTCTTTTTATGTACCCTTAAACTGACACCAGTGCTGACGCGTCTATTTCAGCACTCTTACTCAGTCGGTGTAGTACCGCACTTGTAGAGGAGCGCGATCTACTCCATATGCAGGAAATTGTGTGAAGCAAATCAAAGCAAATTTGTAAATATGTCTTATTGAAGAAAAAAAAACAGTCAATATACCTTTATATGGTTTTCTACGTATTTTTGCATACATATATTTTCAAAGGATTAGGATTGTGTTAGTAAAACATCTACATATATGAAAGTTTGATTTTAATTAAAAAAACTTTGTTCCAAAAACGACCCAATTTACGTCCGAAAGTATGTAAATGTTGACAATTTATCGTATACTAACATGACTAATGGAATTTTCGTACTTAATCACAAAGAACAACACAATGTACATAGAGCAATTTGGTAATAGGCTTATAATAAATTATATTTATGACTTGAGACCTGTCGTGGGGCAGAGGCCCTGGCATCTGTAAACGACAGGTTGTGGGATAGATCTCCACTCGAAGAAGTAAAAATATTTAATATTTTCAAATGAAATATTAATTTTTTATTCCTTGGCTTGGGTAACAAGGCAAAGCGCGCCGTTGAGCTCCGCCACTTAAGATGCAATGCCTCAAATTTGGCGGAACGTGGGGACCGTAACGATGTGGTCAAATTTCCTCTGCCTCTCCTACCACGTGCGGAATATTTTCCGCTATTTCTTTTTTTTTTCAGCTTAACGAAAAAATAACAGAACTTGTTACTACTATCATATATCTTCATTAAACCGGACCCCATAGCGAACACATCGTCTCTGTAAACAATACTCAAGATTAATCAAATAAATGGTAGCCAGTGTGAGAAAAATAACATTTATATGTGAAATCCGATGTTATTGATTCGAGTTACCTTCATAGCCATAGTTGGATTCTTAATATATGGCTATACATGTATGTATGTACAGCAATTATGGTGCAGTATAACGGTTTATTAGGTATATACATTGCAACCTCGATATAACAAATCGGAAGGGAACAAGTCAATATTCGTTATATCAAGTAATTCGTTGAACTGAGGTTTGTTATGTAGAGGTTAGGTTGGTAAAATTCGTTATGAAGAGATAAAAAAAATGTTTTATGTACCTCAACATTACGTACTTATCTTTTTATCTTTGTTTAACTTATCTTTTTTTCTTTCTACTAGTAAATGAAAACACATTTTTATTAAATAACTATGTGTATTTTCTATTTAAAAACAATTAGATAGGTAGCATTTTTTTTCTTACATTAATAATCAAAATCAAATGTAGGTCTCAATACAATTTGTTCCCAGCAGTACTGTTAAGCGAAGTTTGCTATTTTTTCCGCCATTACATTCATCGCCTTTGAATGATAAGGTTTTGTCAGGTAAACATTTATAGAAAAGTCCAGTTTCATCGGCGTTAAAGATGTCTTCGGGATCGTATCCGGCGGTCAGCTCTGCCAGTTTGTCTTTTCAATCATCACATACTTTTTTATTTACACTTCCACTTTCAGCACAAATTTTTCGAAAAATAATTTCGTTTCGTTTTTTGAAATTTTGAAGCCACCCGTTGCTAGTACGGAACTTCGCATGTCCCAATTCTACTGCAAACTGCTGAGCCTGGGACCTTTTTGTCTCGGCACTGTTTTAACCACTTCAGCACACATTCACTTCTTTGAATTCGCATGATTTTAATCTTCTACTGTTTACAGGCACTGTTTACCACTTTCTTCTGAAAACTTATCTCTAAATTTTAAAATTGTAGCTAATGTACTTGCGGGAATCCCGAACTTATTAGCTATGTCTAATTTTTTTGTCATAGGATTTTCGTCATCATAATTAATGATGGTTCGGTTTTCTGTGACCGGTAAGGAACATCTTTTACGTTTCTGAGCCATTTGAACTTGAATTTTTAACAATACTGAAGAGCAGTGTTTACATTACTTTCCATCAAATAACAATGATTGTTTTACGAACAAAAGCATGTCGAAACCTGTCGCGACAAGAATCACATACTACACGTGATTAAGAATCATACATTGGTGGGAACCTTATATAAAGGTTTTGGGTTGACAAAATTTGTTAATGAAAGGTATTTATACTTTTTCTTGATAGTTGAAAATTCGTTATAAAGAGATTGTTTGCAAAAAAATTTCGTAATGTAAATGGAATTTTTACATTGACTCTTATAGACAATACAATGGGATTACGAAGAATTTGTTAAATCAAGTCATATTGAGGTACGTTATATTAAGGTTGCACTGTACTTAGAAACGACACATTAGATGAGACTCCTAGTCAGAGTGAGATGCGTCAGGCGTAGGGGAATTGATAAAATTTTTCTATTATTTTTTGGATTTATATGTTTCTGCTTCACACTGTGTCTCTACATATAATATATTTTTTTATTTTTTTTATTGACCTTTTATGATAATAATTTTAGTATTAGTTTAGTTTGATAATATGATACGAGTTCGGAAAAATAGCCACAATTTACTAAAGTACATTGACAGACATGATATCAATACAAGGAGTAAAAACAAGCTGATCACTCCTAGTTTCCGTCTTCAAAAAGTTATTAAGTCTTTTATGGGACATGGTACACGTATGTATAGTAAAATTTCACAAGTAATTTTAAATTTGCCACTTCAAAAATTTAAAATGAAATTTAAAAATATATTGTCGGGCAAAGCATATTATTCCATTCAAGAATATTATCATATATATATAATTCCATTTAAGAATGCGTGGGATTAAATGCTGTTGATACTCATTCAGGAAGCTATGTTATATATCTACTTTAATTGATATTTTGAAAAGAGCAACTGTTGAGTTTCTTGCCGGCTCTTCTCAGCAGACCCGCCTTCCGAGCCGGTGGTAGCTTCCTGTAGGACTGACACTACAGACCTTTCTATATAACTTGACGATTCAAAAGTGTTGGTAATGGCCTATTTGAGTAAAGAATATTTTGATTTTGTTTTTGATTTTTAGTTTAGAAAGAAATAGATGGCCCAGAGTTACGTCCATTATTATGCTATATCTACGATTCATTATCATGATTCATTTTTGTTTTAATTTTTTAGCTTCACGCTGTATCCCACACATGACAGCGTAGCCAGAGGAAACTTGGGAACGTTTCGTTCTTCATTTTCCGCTGAATTTGAGGCATTGCGTGATGAGCCACTCAAATTCAGTGGAAGAAATCTACACTTAGCGCCTTGCCTTGCGCTAAGTGTATAGCGAAGAAATAAAATATTTATTATTTCGTTTTCTCGAGTGGGGATCGAACTCAGTACCTGTCGACATTTACAGTCTCATGCTTGTAACCCAGCTACGTCATTATGACATTGGCGTGAAAGCAAAAGTTGTAACCCAACCAAGCCATTATTTATATATTCACTATATGTAATCACTTATTTCGGCCATCAAATTGCTAAGTACATGATATACATTTTATTTCAATGTTAACTATTTCGCATTTTACTAAATAAGGATAAATGGAAAGGGACAGCTACTACTTTGTTTTCGATATATTAGCGGGATGGCGAAAAAATATTTTTCCTCCATACCCCTAGCGGGATTCGCACTCTCAGCCTTAGGGTTACGACGGACTCAAGCAGTACGGTTTTACTATCAAATTAAGTTTTTGAAGAAGTAAGAATACTGTCTCAACTCGTTATTAACCAGATTTGGAGTATAAGTTATTTTTTCTAGTTATAGTTAAATATTGTAAAGATACATTCAGTTTCATTCATTATAAAAATAGCTTACCTTACTACTACTTTGCTTACTTACCGTATATAGCAGGATAAGGTTCCTACAAACTAGAGGGAACCTTAGGAACCTAAGCTAACTACGTCATTCTGTTCCCCACTTACCGTCGAATTTAAGGCTTTGTATGTTAAATGTCGTAATATAATTGAATATTAGAAAAGATCTTTAATTTCGATATTTTTATACACAGTAGTTATAGTATAGTTATGTACGTAATTTATTACTATATAAAAGTCAGTAGAACAATAAATGTCTTAAATATTTATAACATCCAATGTAATTAGATTAGTAAGCAATCTTGTCTATATAAATCACCATTGATTTTATTGAGTTGTTCCAATAACTTACAGTCTGAATGTGCCTGTTATAAACATATATTTAGTACCTGCGACTGTAAACGCGTTGGTTTGAGGGTTCAATTCCCGCTTGAGTAAATTAAAAAATATATATATTTTCATTTTCTAGCACTTGTAACGTTTTAACGAAAGACGAGTAACGAATACTAGGTCTTATTAACTTAGGAAGCTTTACTTATGATGTTAAAATCATGTTAGTAACTTGAGATTTTCCATCCACAAGTGGAGAACGGAATTAGAACAGAGTGTCTTAACACTAGGTTCCCAAGTTCCCAATTCGGCGAAAAGTGGGGAACGGAAGTGGTACGGCTGTCTTAACTCTAAGTTCCGTCTGTCTACCCTGCCAAGTGCGGGATACACCGTGATGCTGAGTATTAAGCTCAATCTAGTATAGTCGTGTAGTGACTTGACATTACAAAAAATAATTACATTATATTTATTTATTTCTGCCTGACATATTTTTTCGTATATTAGAATGATGGACAGCTTATTTCTACATAATTTTAAATTCCTTACAAATATAAATGTTGAACATCCAGTGAATTGTAAAACAATGTCACTAAAAAGAAAACACGCTTTATTCTAAATATATTTATCTAAGATACTTCCTTAAAATAGAAACTTTTACGATGAAATAATACTGTTTAAGCAGAAATATTTTCTCAGTTTTTCCTCATAATGTATTGAAAATCAATCACCATTAAATTTGATTTTTTATATTTTTTTAGCTTTATTTCTAGCGGTATGGTCAGAGGACTCAGCGTACATCTTTGACCTCGTCCACTGTCATCCACCTCTTATTGTGTTGTAAAAACTAGCTGTTGTAATTTTACAGGCGGGCGCCTGTAAAATTTCATGCAAATCTGATGTACATATTGTATAAAATAAACGGACAATACAGAAAGATATGGTTTGATATACGGGTATATATGTACATATACCCGTATATCAAACCATATCTTTCTGTATTGTCCGTTTACTTTTTGAATGTAGTTATATCGTTACTCGATTTAAAATTGGCAAAGGTTGTCTGAATCACCTGAGAATAAAATTGTAATATTGCCCATTGGAACATTATCTCGACGAAAGTCCTGCAACGTTCTATCATCGGCCTCTTTGGTCTTTTTATAAAACAGGATAGACTCATCCCATACGATAAGTTAGCTAACTGAAATAACTTTACTTTGTCACAATTTTGTGTAACAGAACGTGTTGGCGTTTGTGTTCTGTTCAAACTGATTGGGGTTTTGAACAATGTGTGTGCCGTCTTTCTACCAAGACGGTATGTGGCAGCAGTATCTGAAGATGCCAGTGCAAAAGCAATCTTATTTTGTTGTCTGAATTCAACTAGAATTGCTTTTGTCAGATAAGTTTTTCCAATGCCTCTTGAATCGTCCAAGAAAAACAGCTTCCCTTCTCTATACTCTATAGAACAAAGGGAACAATTAATTGCCTTTTCATTTGTTAGACTGATACTGCCTTCTGCAAAACGCCTAAGGATACGTGCTAAATGCTTCCGAGGAAAATGTTTTTACTTGTCCCACAATCTTAAAGGTTCTGAGATGGCGCAAAACTCTAATATTATACCGAATAATTGCCATAAGCTACTGGGCCTATCACTAGCGCAGGATACCTCAAGACTGAGGTCCCAGTGGCTATCGTCTTCAAGTAAGTTTTAATTCTTCATAGTTTTTTATTTTATTTTGTTTATTCTTAGGAAAACATCAATATTGCAGTTAATACTTTTTTTTTAAATATTTCACAAGCCTAAAAGTTTTCACTACTAATTATTACAAAGCATGTGTATAATAAAAATATTTATATAAAGCAATAATTGATACAATGATAAAATAGAAAAAAAAAACACTTTTATATTATAAAGCTAAATTTTACATTTTCTTAAGGAACAGTTTAATTATCAACTACTTTTGGGAAAAAAATATATCAATATCATAATAATACTCGTTGAGTGCATTACAAGCTCTTGTCACGATACATTTTTGGGCGTATTTGATTCTACAAGCTAGATTATGTAAACGAATTAAGTGCGAGCACTCAAACTCGGTCAATAAAAATAAATACGTGTAATGAAATAAAGAGAATTTATAATATTGTTAATAAATATATGTAGAAATATTTGGTGTTTGTGATCGGATCGGATATATCGATATAATATACTTTTTATTACCTTGCATGCTTCTTTCGTAAATATATTTAATATGCAAATAGTGCTAGTGCCTTTTTCTCCTATTTTACTACAATGTTTTGATTAAAATTTACCCTTCACAATGACTAAAGTTGTTCATTAAGCCGCATTTTTTGTATCAGATATCCTTTTCTAAGTCAATAATAGATGAGAGAATGCTGTATTTTATTATTTCGTATATTTTAGCAGGACCATTATGATTGTTTAATATGTCAATGAAAAATGCTCATCATGCTACAATTTTTGTTATGTACGCATTTAATGATTTCTTATAGTTTATCTGGACGCCTGCTGTTCTGCATCCGGTGTGGAAGTATTCGAAATCAAATGTAACCTATGTCCTGCCCAGATCTAATAACTATACAACGAAAAAACATCCAGTAGATTAGGAGTGTACCGGTACAGACAAACAGACAGACAACAATTCTAAAAATTATAGATTAAGTGTTCTATTAGTTATTTTAAGCCCCCTTACTTTATTTTTTTCGTAAATAAATTGAATGTCCTTCTTACTGTTTTATTAAAAATACAGATACATAGTTTTTTTTAAGAAACGTATACAAATTTGAATATAGCAGTATTTAAAACATGCGCCCCTTGGAATCCGTCCAAAAGGGCATACTATGTCCTTTATGATTCCCTGATTATGATTCCAAGGTGGTTCCACTAATTTAAAGTGTATACAACACTTCAAAAAAAAGTAAACACTATTATATTTGTTTTTGTTGTTTATGAATAAATATTTATCGATATTTTTCTTTTTAGATGATAAAATAATATAAAATAAAAATAGAATTACAGACTTCCTTCCTAATTACATTTAAAATTGAAAAAAAAAAAAACGTAAGTAACTTATCCCTGACGAGGGGCCTCATCATTCCAACTGCACATTTTGTAATGAAATAAAGGAAATGAAATATTTATAATATTCACTTTTACGCAGCGAGACAAATTTCAACGTTGAGTTCCCTAGCTCCAATACACAATGCCTCAAGAATCCGGCGGAAATTATGAAACGGAAGTGCCTTAACATTAGGTTCCTAGGTGACCTCTGCCTTTCCTACCGTGTTCTATATATATATATATATATATATATATATATATATACATATATATATATATATATATATATATATATATATATATATATATATATATATATATATATATATATATATATATATATATATATATATATATATATATATATATATATATATATATATATATATATATATATATATATATATATATATATATATATATATATATATATATATATATATATATATTATATATATATATATATATATATATATATATATATATATATATATATATATATATATATATATATATATATTATATATATATATATATATATATATATATATTATATATATATATATATATATATATATATATATATATATATATATATATATATATATATATATATATATATATATATATATATATATATATATATATATATATATATATATATGTATATATATATATATATATATATATATATATAGAACACGGTAGGAAAGGCAGAGGTCACCTAGGAACCTAATGTTAAGGCACTTCCGTTTCATAATTTCCGCCGGATTCTTGAGGCATTGTGTATTCGTGTTCTATTAGTTATTTTAAGTCCCCCCGTACTTTGTTTTTTCGTAAATAAATTGAATGTCCTTCTTACTGTTTTATTAAAAATACAGATACATAGTTTTTTTTAAGAAACGTATACAAATTTGAATATAGCAGTATTTAAAACATGCGCCCCTTGGAATCCGTCCAAAAGGGCATACTATGCCTTTTATGATTCCCTGATTATGATTCCAAGGTGGTTCCACTAATTTAAAGTGTATACAACACTTCAAAAAAAAGTAAACACTATTATATTTGTTTTTGTTGTTTATGAATAAATATTTATCGATATTTTTCTTTTTAGATGATAAAATAATATAAAATAAAAATAGAATTACAGACTTCCTTCCTAATTACATTTAAAATTGAAAAAAAAACGTAAGTAACTTATCCCTGACGAAGGGCCTCATCATTCCAACTGCACATTTTGTAATGAAATAAAGGAAATGAAATATTTATAATATTCACTTTTACGCAGCGAGACAAATTTCAACGTTGAGTTCCATAGCTCCAATACACAATGCCTCAAGAATCCGACGGAAATTAGGAAACGGAAGTGTCTTAACATTAGGTTCCTAGGTGACCTCTGCCTTTCCTACCGTGTTCTATATATATATATATATATATATATATATATATATACATATATATATATATATATATATATATATATATATATATATATATATATATATATATATATATATATATATATATAAATATATATATATATATATATATATATATATATATATATATATATATATATATATATATATATATATATATATATATATATATATATATATATATATATATATATATATATATATATATATATATATATATATATATATATATATATATATATATATATATATATATATATATATATATATTTATATATATATATATATATATATATATATATATATATATATATATATATATATATATATATATTTATTTTGAGTAAAATAACAAGGAAATTTTACACACAAGGCGTTAACTGATTGGAATTGAAAATATTTTCTAATAAATAGTCCATTTAGCGGAGAAGGCTTCTAAATTAAATTACGTTAATAGTTTCACTGTAATCCTTGGTACCAGCGGTCAGTCCTGGGGCACTTAGAAGTTATTTGCACTACACCATAGTTCCGAAGCCGCAAGCTAAATTTGTTATAGTATTATATACTTATGTAATCATTGTTACTGACAGTTTACATAGAAACTTTAATATCATATTAAGATATACTTAATAACATATGGGTAATCCTTGATAGATTATTTTTAATTTCACGCTGTATCCTGTAAATCAGGAAAGAAACAGTGGGAACCTGGGAACCAAGCGACCATTACCAGATCAACACCATATCTTAGCGAGGAAATGAAAATATTAATTTTTTCCTTTTTTTTTTTGAACTTCCGACGCAAAAAGAGGGATGTTATAAGAGTGACGAGTCTGTCTGTCTGTGACACCGCAATTCCTGAGTAAATTGACCGATTGCAGTTATTTTTTTCAGTCGAAATTCTTTTTTGGTGATGGTAGTTAGCTATGTTCGATGAAATAGGTTAAGCATTTTAATAGCTACAAGCATTTTGCCATTATGAAGTCATTATTATTAAAAAGATTTTTTTCTCTTAATGAAAAAATGGATGTTGTGCAAACAACATCGTTAAAACCTTCCCTTTTACAAACTCTCTTCATATTGAAGCCTTTTGAGCGTTCGCTTGAAGAACTTTACTTACTCACCAATTGACTCTTACCACAATATGTTACCATATCGAAAATCTTAATGATATTCAGAAGTAAAATGTACAAATGTCAGTTACTTTATATACATTTACACATTATAAAATGTTTTTATATTTTTTAGGCCTGACGCCTGTCGTAGCGCAGGCAACATGAGGCTGTACAAGTTGTAGGTTGTTGGCTCAATGCCCTCCCTATTCCAGGAAAGGAAATATGTGTTATTTTATTATTTTCGCTCAGGTAATAGGGTAAAGCGCGGCGTTGAGTTCCGCTACTCAACACGCAGTGTCTGAAATTCGGCGAAAAGTAGTGATTATTTTAAATGAAATATTATCATTCATGGCCATACGATTATCAAAACGAAAATGAAATATACTTATTTCCCGTATGTTTTTAAATATCCTTCATACAATACAAATGGTTATTTTTTTGTATGCCTTTTGTATATGGAAGTATTTAAGCGAAGCAATTTTATGAATATATCTGACAGGAAACTCTTTATAATGTGGTGGGGTTTCTTTTATGTGTAATGTTTTGCCTGTCATTGCTTTGGAAATTTTATATTAACAGAATTTTATATGAATAATGCCATAAGTGTTATATTTATGGAATAATTCATATTAAATAAATAATTTTCAATTTAAATATTTAATGTTTCCATTTCTTCGCTCTGGTACAAGGCAAAACGCGGCGTTGAGTTCCACCTCTCAACATGCAGTACCTAAAATTCAGCGGAAAGTAGGGAACGGAAATGGAACGGTTCCCTCTGTCTACCCTGCCTTGAACGGGATACAGCGTGAAGCTGAATAAGTTACTTCAAAAAGGACTTAACAAATTCAAATAATAATTTTAATATTTCCTAAGGCTTGAGTACCGCTTCATAACACATACACAGCAAGTATGTGTTAAGAAGCGGTACTCAAAGACGCGTTTATGTACCAGAAATATAAAGTAAAAATAAATTTTATCACATATCACACCATATACCCCTATGTGGGATTTGAACCCAAAACCAAATTAAACAAGTCACAACTACAATACGCTTGTCTCAAAATAACTTCCATGAAACCACAAACCATCCATTAATCATACATTATCGTATTTACGACTCAATTCAAATGAAACGTCTCTCATCTGTTAATGGACGCTGGATAAACAGTATTTTGCTTATAAAACACATTTGTATGTACTTTATAGAGTAAATAATGTGGTGTCTTATCCTTTTAATAGGCAATTTTCATAGCTCATATTTGTATGCTGTCTAAGCTACATATATATGTATTTTTAGCTTTATAACGACGCTTTTTTTTAGGCGGCGCTGAGTTCCGTCACACCTTCACAATTCGGAAAAAGAAGTTCCGAAAACTAGTTTAGTTCAGGTTTTTACTGTTCAGTTAGGTTTGCGGTACTCTGCTTAAAGCAAAATAGTTGAGATCTGGTTAACGACGTGCGTCGGCTAAGGTCAAAGTCCAATAATTTTATTCAAAATTAACGATCCACTTGCGCTTTCGCCCGTTCATTTACTATTTTTAATAAGATATAATTTTAATGGTAATATTTTTGCTGTTGTCATCCGATTTTATTATTTCGTAACAATTTTGTTCGTTTTATGTAATTTAATCGAATAATCATAAACTTTACATTGATTGAAATATTTTATGTTTACATCGTTTCTCTCTGGTAATAAGTCAAAGCGCGGCGTTGACCACATTGTATGTTGAGTGGCGACTTAACATACAATGCATCTAAATGTGCGGGGAACAGAACGTAAATAGTGTCTTAACACTAGTTTCTTATGTTACCTCTGCCTACCCTGCCATGTGCGGGATACAGCGTGAAGCTGACACTTTCATTGCTATGTATATATTAAATTGTGAATCGATTTAATTAAAACAAAGATTAAATTAATTTGTCAAAAAATAATGGTGAAAAATACATTTAAAAGCTGGCTTGACTAGCCAGAACATTAGTGTGAACAAACGCCAGAGAAACAGATAAACTGATAAACAGACATAAAAATCTATTACATTGATTCATAATGAGAATTAATAGATTATTCTCATATACCTTCCATGTAAAGACAGCGATCAGTTACAATTTTGTTATATATATATATATATATATATATATATATATATATATATATATATATATATATATATATATATATATATATATATATATATATATATATATATATATATATATATATATATATATATATATATATATATATATATATATATATATATATAATATATATATATATAACAAAATTGTAACTGATCGCTGTCTTTACATGGAAGGTATAGGAGAATAATCTATTAATTCTCATTATGAATCAATGTAATAGATTTTTACGTCTGTTAATCAGTTTATCTGTTTCTCTGGCGTTTGTTCACACTAATGTTCTGGCTTGACTCTTTTAAATGTATTTTTCACCATTATTTTTTTGCAAATTAATTTAATCTTTGTTTTAATTAAATCGATTCACAATTTAATATATACATAGCAATGAAACTGTCAACTTCACGCTGTATCCCGCACATGGCAGGGTAGGCAGAGGTAACATAAGAAACTAGTGTTAAGACACTACGTTCTGTTCCCCGCACAATTAGATGCATTGTATGTTGAGTGGCGGTGGTCAACGCCGCGCTTTGACTTATTACCAGAGAGAAACGATGTAAACATAAAATATTTCAATCAATGTAAAGTTTATGATTATTCGATTAAATTACATAAAACGAACAAAATTGTTACGAAATAATAAAATCGGATGACAACAGCAAAAATATTACCATTACAATTATATCTTATTAAAAAACAAAAACCAAAAAAAAAAAGCGCGAGTGGATCGCTAGTTTTGAATAAAATTATTTGACTCTGACCTTAGCCAAAGCGCATCGTTAACCAGATCTCAACTTAGGTACTATCTTGCTTTAAGCAGAGTACCGCAAACCTAACTGAACAGTAAAAACCTGAACTAAACTAGTTTTCGGAACTTCTTTTTCCGAATTGTGAAGGTACTGTTGGTGTGACGGAACTCAGCGCCGCCTAAAAAAAAAACGTCGTCATAAAGCTAAAATTTTGTGTATATGTAGCTTAGGTAGCGTATAAAGAAGAGTTATGAAAATTGCCTATTAAAAGGATAAGACACCACATTATTTACTCTATAAAGTACATACAAATGTGTTTTATAAGCAAAATACTGTTTATCCAGCGTCCATTAACAGATGAGAGACGTTTCATTTGAATTGAGTCGTAAATACGATAATGTATGATTAATGGATGGTTTGTGGTTTCATGGAAGTTATTTTGAGACAAGCGTATTGTAGTTGTGACTTGTTTAATTTGGTTTTGGGTTCAAATCCCACATAGATATGGTATGATATGTGATTAAATTTATTTTTACTTTATATTTCTGGTACATAAACGCGTCTTTGAGTACCGCTTCATAACACATACTTGCTGTGTATGTGTTATGAAGCGGTACTCAAGCCTTAGGAAATATTAAAATATTATTTGACTTAGTTAAGTCGTTTTTGAAGTAACTTACTCAGCTTCACGCTGTATCCCGTTCAAGGCAGGGTAGACAGAGGGAACCGTTCCGTTTCCGTTCCCCACTTTCCGCTGAATTTTAGGCATTGCGTGTTGAGAAGTGGAACTCAACGCCGCGTTTTGCCTTGTACCAGAGCGAAGAAATGGAAACATTAAATATTTAAATTGAAAATTATTTATAAAATATATCGTTTCCTCGAGCCCCACTCGAGGAATCGAACCTACAACCTGTCGGTTACAGTCATACGTTTGTACCTGTGCGCCACGACAGGCACAATTTAATATGAGTGATTCCATAAATATAACATTTATGGCATTATTCATATAAAACTCTTTTAATATAAATTTTCCAAAGCAATGACAGGCAAAACATTACACATAAAAGAAACCCCAACACATTATAAAGAGTTTCCTGTCAGATATATTCATAAAATTGCTTCGCTTAAATACTTCCTTATATAAAAGGCACACAAAAAAATAACCATTTGTATATATATATATATATATATATATATATATATATATATATATATATATATATATATATATATATATATATATATATATATATATATATATATATATATATATATATATATATATATATAAAAACACGCTGTTTCTCGTACGAGGCAGGGGTAGGCTGAGGGAACCCGGCAACCTAGTGTCATTCCGTTCCACTTCCGTTCCCCACTTTCCGCCGAATTTAAGGCATTGCGTGTTGAGTGGCGGAACTCAAAGCCGCACTTTGCCTTTTCACCAGAGCGGAGAAATGAAACATTAAATATTTAAATTAAAAATATTCTTAGAATAGACTTTAATTAATGCTTATATTAACAATGTTTTTATTTTGCTGCTTTAAATAGAATGCTTTGAAGTTAAATATAACGTGTGGTAATGAACTCTGTTTGGCGGTAAATTCGAAATAAATATTTTCTTTGAACCCAAAGTACTCTATGCTTGAACAGTGTTTATTTAAATAGTATCTAGTGTTTACTTATACTGTATCACTTATTATGTCTGATCAGGTTAATTACATATTAGTTTTAAAGTTATTTCAAATTTCTATCATATAAGTGTAAGTTATATTAATAGTATATCTTTTGTTACAGATTGAACATGGTTTGAGGACAACTTTAAACATGTTGAAAGTAATAAATATCGTAATATTTTTGTCATTGTACATAAAACACAATAACGCTCTTAAAGAAGAAGGAATTCACAAATACATATTGACAAATGAAAAACATATCGATTTACTAAACCTCCATATAAGAAACAAAAGAACTATACAAGAAGAAACAGAAAACACAATCGAAAAACAACAAAAAGAAGATAAAATGAAAGAGAATATAACAGAATGTGTCGGAGATGTAGAATTCTGTAACATGACCAGAGAAGACTACATAGCAATGCTAGACGACTACATATACCCACAAACGTACGAATGGGTCCTTATAGGCACTCACACAGCGGTATTCGTCATCGGATTGGTCGGTAATACGCTAGTGTGCGTAGCTGTGTATAGAAATCACACTATGAGGACGGTAACAAATTATTTCCTAGTAAATTTAGCGGTGGCTGATTTTATGGTATTACTGTTCTGTTTACCAGCGACCGTTTTATGGGATGTGACGGAAACATGGTTCTTAGGAGACGCTTTGTGCAAAATTTTGTTATACTTCCAGGTATGTACGTTCGTATTTTCTGTTGTTGAAGCATGTTTCCTTAATAGCTTGTTTGTAGAATATAAAATATAAATCCGTTCAATGGTATCGTAGAGAAATTAGCAAGAAACTTGGCAGTGTACGTAGAGGGAACTTGGAAACTTAGTGTTAGGGCACTCCTTTCCGTTTCCTACTTTCCGCCGAAATTATGGCATTGGAGTGAGGGTCTCATCTCAACGCAGTGTTTTGCAAAAGAAGATGCATAGCAATGAAATAATAGATATAACTAAAAAAACTAAAGACTAGGGAGAATTAAAAATATTTAATGTATTCATTTCCTTGGTTTAAGGCAATAAGGCAAAACATGGTGTTAAGATTTGCCACTTGACACGCAATGTCTCGAAAATAGGGCGTAATGGCTGGCGTATCTTAATATGTTCATCAGCCTAACCTGCTCAATGCGGGATACAGTGTGAAGCTAAAAGATACTTCAAGTGTAAGTAAGAAGCGCTTATCATTATTTGCAAAGACTTACTTATACTTTTGTCTGTATTTATTTTTATTTATTAATTGAAATTAAAGAGAGAAGCACGAGCCAAGTTTAAATTTAAAACTTTTGTTGTTGAAACTGTGTGTAAAGTAGTCTTTATTTGTGATTGTAATTGGAATTGCAATAGAATATAATAATATTTTCAGTATTAATTTAAATTGTTAACAATATTAAATTTAATTTTGTTTAGTGTTTTGCACCCACTTCTAACTCAACATTTATAAATTGTCGCCCACTGGTTGGCTAAGCTCAACGATATAATTATTTTGAAAAATATAATATATTTATTAAAAATATATATACATAGTATATTTTATATTAAAAATCGCAATGTATCGATTTTAGTTTAAATTTTCTGTAAAAAAAATAAAACATAAGTAATTACGATATATGAAAAATAAACTGGAGGAGGCCTTTTGCGGCGTGGGGACACACGAGTGTTACTGTAAACGCAACAAGTCCTGAGTTCGTCCTCAATTGAGGTAACGAAATATTCAATTTTTTCATTTCTTCGCTCTGGTAGCAAAGCAAAGCTCGGCGTTGAGTTTCGAAATTACGAATTATCTTAACACAAGGTTTTCAAGTTGCCTATTCTGCCATTTGTGGAATTCAGCGTGAATCTAAAAAAAAGAAAAAAAAAGTCTTATTAGAATATCCGATAAAAAGTTATTTGTAAAAGGCATTTTAGTCAAAGAGCTACGGAGTAAAAATTGCTTTCGACGAACGACTAATGGACGTTCTCTTTTTAAAATAATTACTCTAATAAGCTTGAAGTCGAGTGAAAAATGGTTATTTACTCAAAAAATGGTCTTTTTATGAGACTATAGTGCACAGCGTCTGATTGGTACCGCGACGGTTGTGAGTTGATTCTTATTTAGTAGTTAAATTAACAAAGCTCTTTTTTTTAACTCCCGACGTAAAAAGAAGGGTGTCATAAGTTTGACTGTCTTTTTGTCTGTGTCAGTTTGTGGCACGATTATCTAGGAACTACTACTAGTAGTACCTAGATTATTAAATTAAGGTTTTCTTATATAATATAGCTGTGTTCATTGCGATGCCTCTTAGCTTTGGCTTTTATGATGGCTTTTAAAGGCCGGCAACGCACCTGTAGCTTCCCTGGTGTTACACGGGGCCGTGGGCGACGGTGATCACTCACCGTCAGGTGACTCGTACGCTCGTTTGCTTTGGCTTTTCCATAAAAAAAATTAGGTAAATTTTATAAAAAAATGGATTAGAAGAAAAAAATGGATTAGATTGCGAAGATAGGGAAGTGATTTTATATGGTCGTAGTTAATTTTATTTCTGTATTATTGGTAACTATAATAGATGTGCAGCGTGCAGTTCCACAATTAAGCACTCAGTGTCTCGAAAAACGATGATTATTTAAATAGTTGATTTTTATACAATATTAGTGCACTAGTCGCAAAGACAAATTTGTCAATTATTATAAATAATGTTCCCATTGACCTACAATAATGAAATTTGCGTGGGACCCTAAGTGGGCGAGACAAATTCACCTTCGATAGGTTATCAAAAAACAAAATGTCTTCGTTTAACAGTCGTTAGTAAAAAATAAACTCTCAAAATCTATAAAAATATATAAATACTACTGAAATAATACAATTAAATGTACAAAAACGTTAGGAAAGTAAAATAAAGGGGTGACTTTATCAAAACATTGGATCAAAAAGACGCCATTAACGAACTTTATTTGCCGATCTACTTATCATCTTGATTGCTACGGAAGCCTAAAATTAAAATCTCAATAAAATTTCTTTAAAAAATAATGATTGTTTATAGCCTGGGAGCGTATTTGTGCGTAAATGCGACCGGTTGTGGGTTCGATCCCCATTTGTGGAAGTGAAATTTTTAATATTTTAATTTCTTCGCTCTGGTAACGATGCAAGGCGCAGCGTTCAGTTACGCCATCCAACACATTAACCACAAAATTCTTCGTCACGAAAGTGGAGAAAGAAAGTGTCTTATCGGAAACAGAGCGACTCGTCGCGTCTGGCACTACAAGTTAGAAGATTGGGATGGGATGCGTACATTATACTCTTATTATCCCCGGTGACGGGTTTATTTCTCTTCTGGTGATCCTAGTGCTTGTGCCGCTGCTGTGACCGACGTAGTTCTGCAGGGTATGGAATTATACATTCCTAGCTCTGTAGTGCCCATCTGTGGCAAGTCACAGCCTTGGTTTGATAATTCTTGCTGCTTCTGGCAAGCGCGAGGCATATCAAATCTGGGCCGAGGCAGTTGGCACCAAAAATCCAAAGGTCAAAACTTCAAAAAGAAAGCCACATAAAGGTTCGAGCGTATCGCTAAAATCGGTGAAAAGCTTGAGAGCTATCCATAACTCGCCAGTTTTGGGCCCTTTCAACAACTTTAGCCCCTTTGGGCCCTCTCAGCCACTTTAGCCAGCCTTCGCTTCTGCCGCTACGCACAGAAAATGACAACCTGGTCCATACGGCGAAAGAGAACGCTGATCTCCTGGGCGCTCTCTTTGCCTCAAATTCGACTATGAATGACTAACGGACAACACCGCCGACTATCCTGCGCTGTCAGAGCTCATTGACTTACGTTAATTTCAGTCAGAAAGCTGTTAGGCGAGATTTATCTTCCTTGGATATCCACAAATCTAGTGGGCCAGATGGCATTTCCGGTATGTATAGACCGGTACAGCTTAGGAGCACAAGAGGTGTGCTCCTAAGCTGACACTGATGCTAAACTATTTCTAGATTCGTGGAAGAGCGCACTTATCCACCTGATTCCGAAAAAAGACGATGGTGCTGATCCAACTAACTACAGGCCTATTGCTACCACCTTGGAAGCATAATAAATAGCCAGCTCTTGGTTTATCTGGTGGATCACCGATTGATTAAGGACCCAATCGGAGGTCTTCAGTTTTATCTAACCTACCGCTGGGCTGAGGCTATTGAGAGCAAGTGAAAGGGCCTGACAGTTAGTCTGGACATTGCGAAAGTCTTCGATCGTATGTAATACAGGGCGCTCCTTGCGAAACTTCCATCTTACGGGCTTCTCGTGTACTTATGCAAGTTTCTCACTTGGCGCAGCATCAAGGTCACTGTCGACAGTTTTTGCTCTAAATACATGACCGTGAATACCGGCGTCCCAGAGGGCTGCATGCTGTCCTTTTCGCTGTTTCTTCTGCATATCAATGATATGTTGGAAGACTCTAACATACATTGTTATGCACATGATAGCACTATGGACGCTATATACTGTCATGCAAGGCTTTTTCGGGAAAATGTCGATCAGTACCGAAATCAACCTGTGTCTTCCTTTGAGGCATCCCTCGAAAACGTTTCCGTATGGGGTGAAAGAATAGACAAGTCTGCGCGTTAACCGCTATAAAATTCCATATGTTGTATTACCAGCTTTCGAGAAAACTCCTTCAAAGCTTCACGCTGTATACCGCACATGGCAGGGTAGGCAGAGGAGTAGGAACTTGAGAGCCTAGTGTTAAGACACTCCGTTCCACTTCCGTTCCCCACTTTACGCCGAATTTGAGGCATGCACATTATTTTATTTTAACTAAACAACTTTTAAGAAATATCGTACGATCGACGTTGTAATAATACTTTCACTGTATATAATATATTTGAATATTGTCCCTTATTGATATGATTTACGATTTCCATGTTATATCGTGAATTGTATTAATACCACGTAATCTTCCCGCAAAGTAACGTGGGCAGTGAAAATCTATTTATATATCGTTTCGAACGAAGAAAAGAAAACTCTTTTTTTATAACTTTTTAAACAAATTAATAAAAAAAACAGCTTCTCAGCTTAACCTGTGTTCATATATGAAGGTACAATATGTTTTAGGGATGTACCTACCGAATGTAATTTTTATACACTTATCTGCTGCCATCATTCACGAGCGTGTATATTCAGTTTTTGTATTTTCAGTTATTACATTTGTGGCGTTATTATTACTCAGTATTTAGTTAAGTATATTTTTGTTCAACTTCACGCTGTGTCCCACACTTGGCAGGGTAGGCAGACTTCTGCTGAACTTGGGAACCTAGTGTTACAATACTATATTTAATTTGAAAATATTAAATATTTCATCTTCTCGAGTGGGGATCGAACCCACAACCTGCCGCGTTTACAGTTATACTCTTGTGCTTCTGCGCCACCACGGCCTCTACTTGGTATTAGTTCAAGGAAATAAAAATATATCATAAAAAAAATTAAAATGCTAATTTGTTTAATTTTTTATTCATTACCCAAAATTATTTTAGTAAATAAATGAGATGAAGTTACTTTTTCTTTTGTTAAATGTTATAAGAATGCAATGGTTTTATTAATTTTATGAATGTATCGTTTCCTTCGTTACAAACATAATGCAAAAATTATCGAATGCAAATGCAAATGTAAGGATATATAGGATCCCGGCTTAGAATAGGATCACCCTGGTACTGATGGTGTCGTAAGAGGCGACTAAAGTGCGTGTGGTAGAGTCACGTTGCCAGCAATGGCAACACGCATGAGCAGACTCGACCGGATCATTACCACCACTCGGCCACTGTGTTTCGCATTGAGTAATGAGCGGTGCCCATCCACCTTACCTTAAAGGCCGGCAACGTTCCTGTAGATCCTCTGGAGTTATACGGGGCCGTGGGCGACGGTGATCACTTACCATCAGGTGATCCGTACACTCGTTTGCTGTGTTTTATCCATAAAAAAATAAAAAATAAATAAAAGACCAAAAATTTTCGAATATCCACGAACGCGAATACGAATATTCGTTAATTTACTATGTTTATCGCCATAATCTCATATTGATAGATGATTTTAATGTTATAAAATACTTTAAGAAAAAAAGGGGTCAAGGGGTCTCAGTTTCATTAAAATGTACCAATATTAAAAATTAATAAGATATAGTATAAAAAATATAGGTACAATTCTATTGGCAAAGTAATAAATACTGCACATACTGCGTATGTATGTGATATTAAAACTTTGTATCTATACACAAAAACGTCAAAATAGCTATTAATAACTGTAAGTCCCAGAACCACTAAGTCACCCGTTGAGACGCCACTCCAGTTGCTTGATGCTGTCGCGGAGCAGTAGACCAACGTCTGGGCCTCATAGAAGGAGAAGAACTATTTATATTAATATATGAAGTATCTTATCGCTTAGTCGACTAATCAAGTTATAACTACGGATAGATGTTAAACAGACGTATTTTTGTGACAAAAATAGAACACATTTTATATTACTTAATTAGTTTAATTTTTATTCGCTAAGAAATTTGTTTAGATTAAAATTCTTATAAGTATTAAATCATTGTACCTATTTTCTTGGAATAATGGTCCATGGATTCTTGGGCGGTTTTGTGTATAGATACAAAGTCTTAATATAAAATGCCTACGCAGTAAAGTTATATTAATTTGTAAATAGATTTATATATTTTTTATCTTATATATTATATGTATATCTTTAATGATGATTCTGTTTTCTAAGTCTGTTATACTCAGCATCACGCTGTATCACGCACATAGCAGGGTAGGCAGGAGGAACTTGGGAACCTGGTGTAAGGACACTCACCTCCCCTTTCGTTCCCCACTTTCCGCTGAATTTGAGGCATTGCGTGTTGAGTGGCGGAACTCAACGCCGCGTTTCTCGGCCTCGTGAGTCTGTTATAATATTATAATTATCTTTAATTGTAATATTTTTATCTAAAAGCCAAAATGTCAGCCAAACGTGAATCAACGTATCAAATATGCATATTCGCATCCGGAGATTTTTGTATCGACCCATTCACATTCGTTAATTTCCGTATTATATATGTAATATAAATAAACAAACACAAATTCTTTTGAGAAATTATTAGCATTTTTTAATCAATTTTTTATCTCCTCTAACTAAATTAAGTACTAACAAACAAACTTTTTTAATTAAAAAAAAAAAAAATACTCTCACACAACGAATGCTCAGAATATGACATTAGTTACATCACTACAACTTACATAGTAACACACATGCATACAGGTTATACTAGAAAACTCCTTTCTTGAAGTCGGTTAAAAAGTTATAAAAGCTTCTTTTCTTCGTTCGCAGCGTATTAACAGCATTTTCGCCTACGCTACTTTGCGATAAAACGCCTGAATCTGTAATATTACGTAGTATTTATACAATTCACGGTATAACATCGACATCATATATTATTTAAATAACGAAGGATATTCAAATATTCTGTATTACGATGTCGATCGTACGATAAATTTTATAATTTATTTAGTTAAAATAGAACATTCTCACAATTTTCTTGGAAGTTGTATGAGAAAAAAAAAATTAGAAACGCTTGAAACGTTGAACATAGCGGTATTTCAGCCCACTCTTCAACTTTTTTATTTGCTCAGACATAGATACATCTATATTTGTATACATTTAATAATAAAGTTATAGCTTCACGCTGTACCATACACATCAGTGTAAGCAGAAGGAACACAGGACCCTAGTGTTCCTTCTGCTTACACTGATGTGTATGGTACAGCGTACTCTATTCCCATTAGGAAAATTCGGTTTCCCATTTTCCGCTAAATTCAAATCATTTCCACATTATCTTTTAGATAGGATCAATTAATCTTTCATCAACTTTTATTTAATAGAAGGCCGTCGTGGCAAAGCGGTAGAGCGTCTGATTAATGATAGTTGTTGATTTGATTCCGGGAGAATGATTTATTTTTATTTCTTCGCTGTGATAAGAAGCTAAACAAAGGGATTTTGAGAGCTTACTGTTAAGACACTCTGTTCCGTTCTCCACCTTCTGCCGAATTGGAAGTATTGCATGTTGAGTGGTGGAACTTAACGCCGTGCTTTTTCTTTTTATCTGGGCGATGAAATGTAAATTATTAATAATTTTATTTCAAACTAATCATTTTTTTATTTTGAAATATTAAAAATTTTATGTGTAAATATTAAATATTTAACTGTCTCACGTGGGGATTGAACCCACATCCTCCCACGTTTACAGTCACACGTTTGTACATCTGCGCCACAACAAACTTCAACTATATGCAGGATATACTATAACTAATACCTGCGCCACGACAGACCTTAGATGACCTTAGATTCCAATTGATACAAAACAATTCTTGCGCATTGACACGGGAGCTCCCTGATACATGCGCAACATCCTCCCACGTTTACAGTCACACTTTGTACATCTGCGCCACAACAGACTTCAACTATATGCGGGATATACTATAACGTGAAGCTGTATTAAGTCGATCTACGTATAAAAAAATACACAGACCAATAAAAAAAATATCAAAAGTTTTCTTTTAACCGTTTCTAATGAAATGAGAAATCAGATTTCTCGTCTTTGTATTAAAACGTTTTGTTGAATTATATTCATTTATAAATCAAAAGAGATATTTTTGCCAAAGAACTTTTGACAGAACGTTTGATGGCGTAAAAACAAAAGAGTGATTGCTGCCGTTCTTTAGCAATTTTAACGGGAATTGGTTTTTTTTTCTCCATAATATAAAATGAATTTGAGGTCTTTCAAGCGTATGACTGAAATCGCGATACTTTGTGGGTACGATCGCCGCTCGACGAAGTAAAATATTTTATTTTCTTCCCTATGTACCGATAGTAAATTAAACATTTTATAAATTTTCTTAATTTGATAAAAAAATATTTGACTTTGACTTTAGTAATGAAACTAACAAAATTTGGTCCTTTCCAAACTAATTTAGTAGAAAGTTGCTTAAAATGCCTAATATTCTCAACTTTTGACTTACTAATTAATTATAATTTAATTTATACAATATTGATGACCTTCACCGAGTAAACCCGGAAAGTTTTAGGGTACAGTTAATTTTTAGTGCTTGAGTTCCCTATTTATGTACCTTTTTTTTTCAATTTTTGAAAAACAAATGTTACATTTCTGTTAAGTATAAGCCAATATCATATTATATATATATATATATATATATATATATATATATATATATATATATATATATATATATATATATATATATATATATATATATATATATATATATATATATATGTGATTTTTTTATGTATATGACTCGACAAACGAGCGTATGGGTCACGTGATGGTAAGTGAACAGCGTCGCCCACGACCCCGAGTATCACCAGAGGAGCTACAGGAGCGTTGCCGGCCCTTAAGATAGATGGGCACTGGAGCCCGGCAAGCCACTACTTAACGCCGGTTATAAATGCCGGGAGTGGTAATGATCTGGAAGAGTCTGCCCATGCGTGTTGCCATTGCTGCCAACGTGACTCTCCCACACGTACTTTAGTCGCCTCTTACGACACCATCAGTACCAGGGTGATCCTATTCTGAGCCAGAATATCACGGCAATATAATTACATCGTTTAGCATCGTACAGTATAGAATATAGTATAGTAACTGTGTAGCAGAATACCTCAAGTAGCTTAGTGTCAAAACACTTGTTTACGCTATACGCCTTCTGTAATGAACGGCCGAACTTAAATAAGAAAAATGAAATTACCTCACGAGAAGGGTAATAAGGCAAAGCGCGGCGTTGAGTTCCGCCACTCAACACGCAATGCCTCAAAATCGGCGGAAAGTAGGGAAGTGGAATGGAGTGTCTTAACACTAGGTTCCCGGGTTCCCTCTGCCTACACTGCTTCGTGCGGGATACATCATGAAGATAAAAAAAAAGTTGTTAACTTTATAAAAATAACTTAATTATAATCATTTCCCTGAAAAGGAATAGAACTACGACCAGCCATTGTCCCGCTGCGCTACGACGAAGTTGTCGTATGCCGAATGGGACAACAATGATAGGTTGAGTTGACGTATTGTTCTTGAAATTCAACAGCCAAACCAAGAATCTAATAATGAGCAGCACCATATTTGCAAGCGAATGTCAATATAATATATTTAGTGATGGAAAATCTGTTGCATTACTTATTAATGGTTGTAAATAATGTGAATTGTCAAAATATGTTAAGAAAATTTTGTAATAGTACATTTCAAACCGTGTTGTACTATTGTTATTTTACATGTTGTTTTGTCTAACTCATTCACACACACACGCACTCACACACTCACACTCACGTTCCTGCTTATACACATTTTTTGGTATTTTATATGTTTTTGTATGAACTTTGTTTTATGACAGTAAAAATGTTGTTGGGTGGGCGTTAATAGTGTGTGGCAAAGTGTTTCACGTTGTATTACAAATTGTATTAGTATTACCAATAAAAATAATGATATTCATATTAACAAACTTAAATTTGCTGATGTATTCATTACATTTATTTGAAAATGAATTACCAATAAATAATAAATTGTGAAGCCTTTTTTTAATGAAATGCCAATAAATTTACACATTTCACATTTTTATGATTATTTACGTTTGTAACTGCTCTCCAGTCATATAATATGAATATTTTAACTATTTTTAAAGGTCTATTTCACACTTAGGGAAGAAATTTTAGAACGTATTAAAATAAACAAGTTGTAACAAGCCTATAAGAATTTCGACGTAGCTTGATGAGAACGTATGGCTTAGTTGGTCAGAGCGCTTAGACGATTTCCAAGAGGCACAGGTTCAAATCCCACTACGTACAAATTTCTAAACGTTTATAAAATTAGTATTAATATTTATATTTATTGACATTTTAATGTTTTGTTACAGTCAGTATCAGTGACAGTGTCGGTGCTAACACTGACATTCATCTCAGTGGACCGCTGGTACGCGATCTGCTTCCCTCTCAAGTTTAAATCGACTATCAACCGAGCGAAAACCGCTATATTCGTCATTTGGGCTGTCTCACTCCTGTTCAGTAAGTCATTTCTTTTTTTATGGGACCAAGGCCGTTGTGGCGCAAGGGTACAAACTAGACGGTTATGGATTTGATACCCAGTTAAGGGAATCATATATCGCTTCGGTAACCAGGCACAATGTAGCGTTGAGTTCCGCCACTCAATACGCAACGCCTTAAGAATTCGGCGGAAAGTGACACGCTTAGAAACAGCTTCGTTCCTACCAAAAACAATAACGTATTTGGAGATTATTACAGACGGAAGCAATATCCGTTACGTGTTTAACTTGTTTTTCTCAGCATTAGAAACACGACTAGATAGTAAAATGACTTATTTCTATCACATACACATTGGTAATGTTTTTATGTACCTACATAAATAATTATAACCATGTTATTATATCTTTAAGTAAATTAACATCCTGTAGCAAATAAGAAATATCCGAAATCATTGATCACAAGTCCTCAAGTCCGGTGACGTTGTCGAGAGGCTAACAGGGCCATCAATGTCAATTTTTTGAACGTGTTTAAACGTTTTTTGTGTTATAAAAATTTGTGTTATAAAAATATATATATTATTTATAAAATATTTTAGCTAATTAAGCAAAATGTTGAACTAAACTAGGTAATTTTTTTTAAGTGCTACACTCTATAAAAAAGCCCAAAGGTTTTTATTCTTCATCTTTTAATAGATTGTACGTTTCTGACTTCCTTGTGAAGTGGGTTATTGTTATATAAATTGAAATCATTCAAATATGTGTAAGGGACAATATTAAGAATAGAATTACTGGTAAGCTTTTTTTTTTACTATGTTTTAAAGTGTTATTCCACACTTAGGACAGAAAATACTAAATTTAAATTTAAAAAGCGTATAAAAATTTTGAACGAAGCAGGATTTGAACCCGCGCCTCTGGAACGGTATTCCAGAGGCGCGGGTTCAAATCCTGCTTCGTTCAAATTTTTATACGCTTTTTAAATTTAAATTTAGTATTTACTGGTAAGCTTATGAGAAGACTATTTTGTTTTGTATATATATATATATATATATATATATATATATATATATATATATATATATATATATATATATATATATATATACATATATATATATATATATATATATATATATATATATATATATATATATATATATATATATATATATATATATATACATATATATATATATATATATATATATATATATATATATATATATATATATATATAGAACATTAATATTTGTATATAATTTAAATGGAACAGATTGGCAACAATGATTCAGTCGATATGAGTAGGTTTTCCTATCAATTAATACTATGTTTGCTATTAATTAATATGTTTACAAGCGTGATTCTATTGACTGGTTTTGACCTAATTTTACGTCACTCTGTTTCCTATTAAGATATACTTCCCTCTTCCCTCGATACCAGAGCGAGAAAATTAAATAATATAAATATTTACTGGGAACCCAGTGTCAAGACATTACGTTCCGCTCCTCACTTTCCTCCGAATTTGAGACATTGATGGTGTATGGCGGATATATATTTTTATATCAAGTTATTATGAACGTTGCTCTTTGAATTACAGATGCACCAGAGCTAGTAGTTTTGACTACAGTCAAAATGGTACCACTCAGATTCGAACTGGAATACCTCGTCCAATGCACCGCTATATGGTCGTCCACGAGTGATCTTGTATGGCATATTATAAAAGTGGTTTTAATTTACACGTAAGTATAAAAAAAATATTAATGGGACTTACAAATTCCAGTTATGAAGAATTCTAAAATTTATACGGAACCCTTGGTGAATCCGACTCGCACTTGACCATTTTGTTTTAATTATACGCAAACTATAAAAACCATCAACACTTTTTCTTTTAAATTTATTATATAGCCAATTATTATTCTTAATAATATTTCTTTGATAAATATTGCATGAGACAACTAATGTAGTGCCATTAATACCTAAATTGCGTCTAAAGTTAATTAGAAATTTTATTTAACAACAATAATATTTATATTTTATTTTTTTTTTATACTTATATATGCTACTTTCTACTCAGCTTCACGCTGTATCCCGCACATGGCAGGGTACGTACCGGGAACTTGGGAACCTAATGTTAAGACACTCCTTATACTGTGTATTATATGTATAATAAGAAGATTTTTACTATTTCTAAAGTGTTCATCCATACTCAAAAAAGCACTTTTGGGTATGGCATCTTGGACGGATTCTAAGAGGCGCGGGTTCAAATCCCGCTACATTCAAATATTTATATGTGTTTCTTAATAAGTATTATAAGAAGAATATGTTTGGTTCAACTCAAATAAACTACTGATTCGAATCGAAAACTGTACCTAGGATGTTAAATTTTTCCATAAAAGCTTCTGCCTCTACCTGCTTAATATGTCACGTGTCATAAACAAATTTTAGTTATCTGTGGGCCTACTCTTGAAACCAATATGCAATAATCAATACAAGATATACGTCATTTTGTACTCTCGAACGCAATAGTAATCTAAGTCCTCTACCGCCGTCTGGTGGACGTTTGTGTGAACTAAAAAATATTGCAGAATTCGTTGGGATTGTTATTATTTGTATTATTTGGCGCGTTTTTGACAGCTATAATGACAGCTAAATTACAATGAAATTGTAAATCTGACCTCGTACGTTATAAATGTTTTATACTTGTTTAGAAAACGTATACGTCTCCTCTTGAAATCCGCCCAAATCTCTTATAAATCCAACTACCCGCATAGAGAAGACCATCATTTTCCTAATTTATATTGATCAAGGAATGTCAAAGAAAACCATTTAGCTAGGATTCCTTTTTGTACACCTTTTTCTATACAAGTGTTTCGTAAGATAGCTTTACTTCTGATTTAAGCCTTGATAAAGGATTTAATGACAAATTAAACATAGTATAGTAGACACTTATTAATTGTATAGACACGTTTACGCCAAAGTAGAAGTTAGCATAAGGGTGTTCATTTCAACCAGATTATATTACAATATTATGAATTCTGTGTAGTTTAGTATTAGTATTGTATAATTTGCTTAAAATAAACACTGTTTTGCATAATAAAGGAGTGGGAGAGAGATAAATAGACTAAGAGAGAAAGAGAGAGAGAGAAAGTTATTTATGTAAAAAAAGCGTCCTCCCGGTCCATTTTTTTTTATTTATCATGATTTAACATGATTTCATTCTTTTTTTATAATTTATTATTATTTTTATTTAAGCGAATAAAGTCTTAAGTTTTTGGCATCAACTTATCATGATTTTCTATAATACGTGGTGAATAAATCGCTTGCTATTCTTAGTTCTACCTTCACGAATACGTGTTGAACAACAATCAGTTTTTTCAAATTTCAGAAAACTTCCAAACAATAATTAATAATTAACAAATTATATAAATGTCACAATGTTATTAGGACATATACATAATGTATCGAGTAGCTTGACGATCTTAGTATCTAAAGACTCTGTAGAAGCAGCTCATGGATATTTTTGAAATTTGAATCAAAGACGTAAAAACAGGCACAGACAGGCACGAACATGTGACTTTAAACGCGACAGACTGTGGGCTCGATCGCCACTCGAGGAAATGAAATATTTAATATTTTCAATTTAAATAATGAATGTTTTCATTCCAATAATTCAAAACGCGGCGTTGAGTTCCGCATTTATAAGTTTGTGTTTCATTTCAGAATACCTCTTCTCTTAATGACGGTCGCGTATCATCAAATTGTGAGAGTTCTATGGAGTTCTAAGAAGATACCAGGTCAAGCTGAAACTGTCAAACTGGCGTCGGCTGAACAAAGTTAGTTAATTCTAAGTAAATAATTGTATACATTTAAAATATTATTATGTATTAATATTTTAAATTTATCCAACTATCCAATCCATTTAATGTTAATTGTTAACGCTATGTCCTGGGGGTCCATTCCCATTCCGAGATGTTTTTCTTACTCTGATAAAAAGACAATGTTCGAAAATTGAGAAGTGCGTGTTAGTTCTAATTTTTTCTATGAAAAAGAGAGGGCCAATTGTATCACGTACTTATTTTGAAAAAAAAAAAAAACGTGGGCGAAAACAGAAAGATGTAATGAAATATTATTAGATTTTTTTTTAAATATAAGCTAAATAAACAGATAAAAATTATTTTATATATGATTCAAGTTTTAAATAAATACAAAGAAATTTATGATAATTGAACGTGATTCATACGCTCTTGTTCTTGAAGTGGCGTGATGTAGATTATAAAAATACCTATGAAGTAATAAAATATTTGATGGTTATTGATCTGCTCCTCGTCTTCATTATCTGGTGTTTGCGTTTAGTGCATTTTTTTTAACTTATCGCTGAATTTCAAAATGTATATGGTAGGGAAGGCAGAGGGAACCTAGTGTTCTTTCTGGGAACCTTGTTCTTATTGCCTCCCCGGCTATATGCACTGTTGCGATCAGTGGACAACGCTACTATTTTAGAACTTTGTATTTTACAGTACTCAACTCAAAGCCGTTTTTTTCTTAAGAGGGCGAAGAATTTTTAATCTTTAGTTAATCGTGTTTACAATCACACGCTCTCCAACTACTTTGAGACGGCCTTAGTAATTTTCTTTTTTTTAAATTATCAGATTCACGCTGTATCCCGCAAATGATAGCGTAGACAGAGGAAATTTGGGAACCTAGTGTTAAGTCACTCCATCCATTCCCCACAGTAATGCTCATATTAGGAAAAAAATTGTACGCGTTTGCTTAATTTCACCGTTAAACTTCCTGTTTCCTGTCTAATTTCCTGTAAAACTCTCTTTTTTGCATGTGATGCAATTCAATAATGTACTTCGTCTTGCCTGAGCCGAAACAATGTGACGGGCCACGATGGAAATTGTTTGTTAGTTAACTATAGTATTTTTGTAAAAATTGTACGTACTCCTGGTACGACTACCGACTGGGCTATGATAATTTAATAAAGTACGAACGTTATTGAGAAGCTTCCGTAAAAAAGAATGTACTGAAACGTATTTTTTTAGACATATCCGCTTTGAGCGTACATCTTAGTGACCCAATATTGTTTACAATTTTATTGGTATGACGTTGATTTCGTTATTCCATTGAAATTTGTTCTCCGAGAAAAATTCAAATGCTAAGTTTCTGTTATTTCTGGTTATTTTGCTGTTCTCTAAAATCTTTAAGCTTCACGCTGTATCCCGCATGAGGCAGGTTAGGCAGAGGGAACCCGGGAACCTATTATTAAGACACTCCGCTCCACTTCCGTTCCCCACTTTCCGCCGAATTTGAGGCATTGCGTGTTGAGTGGCGGAACTCAACGCCGCGCTTTGCCTTATCACCAGAGCGAAGAAATGAAACATTAAATATTTAAATTGAAAATAATAAATATTTCATTTCCTCGACCGCGGATCGAACCCAGAACCTGTCGGTTACAGACACACGCTTGTGCCGCTGCACCACGACAGGCCTCTTAAAAATTTTTAAGAATATATATTTTCTCTACTTTCAGTATATTGATGATAATAGTAGATAATTGTTTTCGGTTCAATTCCCATTTTGGAGAAGTATTATTTCATTTCCTCGCCCTGGTAACAAAAAGAAACGCGGGGGGTTTTGCCACTCAAATCATATTTAACAGTGTCTTAAACGTAGGGTCCCAAGTTCCCTCCGTTTACGCTGCAATAAGCAAGATAGAAAGTAAAACTATTAATTCAATAATGAAATAAGAATCAGAGGCCTGTCGTGGCGCAGCGGCACAAGAGTGTGACTATAACCGACAGGTTCTGGGTTCGATCCCCAGTCGAGGAAATGAAATATTTAATATTTTCAATTTAAATAGTTAATGTTTCATTTCTTCGCTCTGGTATTAAGGCAAAGCGCGGCGTTGAGCTCCGCCACTCAACACGCAATGCCTCAAATTCAGCGGAAAGTGGGGAACGGAAGTGGAACGGAGTGTCTTTACACTAGGTTCCCGGGTTCCCTCTGCCTACCCTGCCTCGTGCGGAATACAGCGTGAAGCTAAAAAAATATATAAGAATCAAACAAAACCCCTTAAATGATGGTATTGTGATTCCTCATCAAGTCAGTGTGTCAGTTCTGACAATCCTATAAATTACGATCTTTTCAATTATTGTTCAAATTCGAGGTCACATCATTCAAAATACGCACCAAGTCCTTAATAATTAATTATTTATAATTATAATTTTATATTATTATTATTAACAGCAGTGGTAGTTGGGGCGCAGTGGATAGTCTAGGTTACTGTAAACACAATTTTGTGAGTTCGAATTCCCACAGGGGGACAACAATATATGAATTATTTCTATGTCTCCACTCTGGTTGGATGACCTTTACATCGGCCACTTGATACATTCGGGTGTGCTCACACTACTTCAATATGTACGGAATTTCGACGTTTAAAACCGCCAATACAATTCAACAGAAATTTATAATCAGTTTCCTATTTTCCGCCGAATTTGATGCATTTAATGGTGTAACTCAACGCCGCGTTTTGCCTTGTTACTAGAGCGAGGAATGGAAATATTTAATATGGCATTTCCTCGAGTGAGGATCGAATTCACATTCTCTTGTCGTTACATTCGCAAGCTTGTGCCTCTGCGACATGACCGGCCTCAATCCAACACTCTCTGTGTCTACCAGAATATATTAAACTACTCAGCTTCACGCTGTATCCCGCACATGGCAGGGTAGGCAGAGGGAACTTGGGAACCTACGACACTCTCTTCTCCATTTATATTTATATCAAATTAAAAATATAAGTTAAGTAAAATATATTTATTTCAGCCCAGCTACAATCACGTCGTAAAGCGGCCAAAATGTTGGTGGCAGTGGTCGTCATGTTTGCTGTTTGCTATTTCCCAGTTCATCTTTTATCTGTTTTACGGTAAGTTATTGCTGAAATAAATTTAAATTGAAAATTAACAATAAATAATAGGTACTCGTAGTTCCATCAATACTCGAATAAATTTCTTCGCTCTGGTAACAAGGCAATGCGCGGTGTTAAATTCCGCGTCTCAACACGTGGTGCCTCCAAATAGGCGCAAACTTGGTAACAGTACAGAGGGTTTGACTTGTTTACTAAGTTGTCTCTGCCTGTCGTGCCATGTGCGGGATACAGCGTGAAACGTGAAAATAATAAAATATATATATACTACTGTGGTGCTAATAATTAAAGTGTCGTTTAAGCACAAATTACTTTGCCACTTTTGTTATACATTGATCGTACAATTTTTCGGTATAAATCTATATCTACATATGTCTAGCTTCACGCTGTATCCCGCTCTAGGCAGGGTAGGCAAAAGGGAACGGAAGTGAAACCTAGTGTTATGACACTCCGTTCCACTTCCGTTCCCTACTTTCCGTTGAATTTGAGGCATTGCGTGTTGAGTGGCGGAACTCAACGCCGCGCTTTGCCTTATTACCAGAGCGAAGAAATGAAACATTAAATATTTAAATTGAAAATATTAAATATTTCATTTCCTCGACCGGGGGTCGAACCCAGAACCTGTCGGTTACATTCACACTCTTGTGCCGCTGCGCCACAACAGGTCTATACAACACTATACACACAATATCAAAAACGTGTGACTGTAACCGACAGGTCGTAGGTTTGATCCCCACTCGAGGAAATAAAAAAATAATTAAATATTGAATATTTTCATTTCTTCCCTCTAGCACACAAGACAAGAGAGAGAGTGAGATTTTTGTCTGTTTGTCTGTGTATTTGTATGCTAAGAAATGGCTAAACTGATGTAAATACAGTTTTCTCTACTATGTTTTCATAACTTTTCTTTAATATTAAATGTTTATTTTATTTAAATAGGTCAAAAAATAAAAAAAAGTTACTTCAAATTAAAATATATTCGACAAAATTAATACAAAATATATCTAAACTTTAAAGTTTACAATGTATACACATTATCTAAAATATGATAATGTTATCAAAACAACAAAGTAGGTACTTGAAATTAGTAAATAAATAAAATAGTGTAATTCAAGCGGGCGAAGCCGCGGGCAAGTCGCCAGTGCTCAGAGCTGTATATTAAATGTGCCTGAACTCTAAAACTTTAGTAGTACCTTCTGAATCTTGGAGAATCATATTAGATCTTAGCTTATTAATCATATTATTGTAATGTCGCCTTTGATAAGGGTAAATATAGATAATTGCTAAAATCCAAGTCGACTGTTAAAAGTGGCTGAAATGAAGTTTCATATATTTTATTACATTATATCCTCAGCTTCACTCTGTATCCCGCACATGGCAGGGTAGGCAGAGGGAATTTGGGAACCTAGTGTTAAGACACTCCGTTTCACTTCCGTTCCCCACTTTCCGCCGAATTTGAGGCATTGCGTGTTGAGTGGCGGAACTCAACGCCGCGCTTTGCCTTGTAACCAGAGCGAATAAATGAAATCATTAAATATTTAATTTGAAAACATTAAATATTTCATTTCCTCGAGTGGGGATCGAAGCCACAACCTATGGTTTACAGTCACACGCCTGTTTCGCTGCGCCACGACAGTCCTCAATTTATTTCATTTTCTTCTCTATATATTGACTATGCTACGATGAATTCCTACCATTTAACTCTCAAGGGCATGTCAATAAATATCTGGCTAAATTCATCATTCGACACATGTCTCTCTTAATAGTAAAGATTAACTGTATTAAACAATCATTCATATGTACAATTGTTGAAATTGTTTTCGATAATAAGCAAAAATTGTAAAATATATTTACAATTTTCTTTAAAATTATATGAAATTTATATCAACATTACATACTGTCTTGAGAGGAACGGAATGTCTTAACACTAGGTTCCCAAGTTCCCTTTGCCAACCATGCCATGCAAAGGATACAGCGTGTAACTGAAAAAAAAAAAATCGTAAGTATGTAAATATTATGGTTTCTGCACAAAAATTGCAAATTTAAAGTATATTTTACTTAATAAAGGTAAGGGAAAGAAACAAAACTAAATCAGCTAATCGAATCTAATATTTATCGAATTTACAGTTACATACTGCTACTGAGTCAGAGTGGTGTTCAAGTATTGGTTATTTTTTTTTTTCGAAGTGATCAAGATCGGGGTAATAGCGAGAGATTGTGTAAACTCGACGGCCTCGATTCCCACTCGGGGGAAAGAAATATTTAACACTATCACTCTTATTTCTTGAGTCTGTTAAACAAAACGTGGCGTTCAACTCCGAATTTCAAAGCCAAATGTCTTGAAAAATTTTGAACAGTCTTCAAGCCTACCCTACTGTATAAGAAAAAAATTATATCAAAATAACGACAAAATAGATAAAAATATCCTAAGTACAGATATTAATTTATTTCATACATTACGTAAATTTGGAAACATATCGAACCCTTCTCAAGCGTTCTCAATAAATCATATATACATATGTAGTTATTGCTTTGATTTTGCCCCTTTGATTATAAATGAGATTTGTTTCATTGAAAACATATATATAATATTTCTCCTATTGAAGTCGCTGTAATTTATATAGAGGATTTGTATTTTAGAGGACTGTCGTGGCGCAGCGGCACAAGCGTGTGACTGTAACCGACAGGTTCTGGGTTCGATCCCCGGTCGAGGAAATGAAATATTTAATATTTTCAATTTAAATATGTAATGTTTCATTTCTTCGCTCTGGTAATGAGGCAAAGCGCGGCGTTGAGTTCCGCCACTCAACATGCAATGCCTCAACTTCGGCAGAAAGTGGGGAAGGAAGTGGAACGGAGTGTCTTAACACTAGGTTCCCGGGTTTCCTCTGCCTACCCTGCCTGTGTCGTGGCACAGGAGCACAAGCTTGCTGGACACAAACACGACAGCGTGTGGATTCGATCCCCACTCCAAGAAATAAAATATTTCATATTTAAATTTCTCCACTTTATTAACGAAGCATAGCACGGGAAGTGGAGAACGGAAGTAAACGGAGCATCCTTAGCAAGACGTTCACATGTTCTCTCTGCCTACCCTTGCAATGTGTTTACAAGAATGGAGATTCTGGATACGATCCATATTTTCATTACGTCGCTGTGATAGCGAGGTATATCGCGGCGTTGAGTTCAGCCACTCAATACGCAATACCTCAAATTCGGCGAAAAGTTGAGAACGGTATAGAACTATTGGGAAATTGACTTTCGTTTCAACGTTCTCAAAATCCACCCAATACGACGCTTTGCAGGCCCGCTTCATTATATTTTTTTATCTTTACTAAATAAGTATTTTGCATATAAAAGATTTATTTTAACTATTTCATTTCTCTCGCAAAATGTCGTAACGTAAATACTGTGATTAGTTTTTGTTTGATATCATTTTATGTTTTCAAAGAGATTTCGTCGCATTTCACGTAAGCTTATTATCAAAAGAAATCCTAATTAAGCTCTGTTATCACTCTCTCAGCTTCACGCTGTATCCCGCACTAGGCAGATCAGGGTAGGCAGAGGGAACTTGGGAACCTAGTGTTAAGTTACTCCGTTCCGCTACCCTTATCAAACTGTAGAAAACAATTTTGTAGATAATCACTTTAATTGACTCGCTGATTATAAATGTAAAGGATAATAAGGATCTTTCTTTGGGGTGAAATTTCATTGTATTTAAAATCAAATAATTCTGTCGAGTTATTTGATTTTAAAATAAAATGTTTTAACCAGATTATTTATATATTTTTTTAACTTTACGCTATATCCCGCACGAGGCGTAACTCAACGCCGCGCTTTGCTTTATTACCAGAGCGAAGAAATAAAACATTAAATATTTAAATTGAAAATATTAAATATTTCATTTTCTCGACTGGATCGAACCCAGAACCTGTCGGTTACAGTCACACGCTTGTGCGCTGCGCTACGACAGGCCTCTATATATTTAGTATTTCTAAATATATACTTATAACGTAATAATAATTTATTAACAAAATTGTTTCATTTAAAATGTGTAATAATCTCGATACTCAGAGATCTTATAATTATTTGATCCAATCCGTTGTTCTAGACAAAACGCGGCGTTGAATTCCGCTGTTCAATACTTAATATCTCCAAATGGATTTAGCTTATTTCGGCCCACCATATCTATTTTACCTATACCTACATATGTGACAACTTTGGAAACTTTTTAACATATTACATGAAAATAAATCATATTAAGAAGGTGCTTGTCAGGTAACACGAATTTGGCTTAGACTTGAAGGTAATTGATGGTCGTTAGTTCGATGAATATTGGCAAGATATAAATTGTCGTTACTATGGTTATTAGTGATTATATAACTCTTCATATTTAAAGTTACTGGGCAATCTATAAATAAAAGATAAAAGTAAAATCTGTGTTTTCTTTCTTTCAATTATAGATACATTTCGTCACGCACCTTTTAAGATATAGCGTATTGCATTACAGAATTTATTGAAATCTACAAAAGCGTAATCCTGAACGTAATACATTCTCCCGAGTGTGAATTGAAAACATAACTATCGTATTGGATCAATATCCAGTACTATAGTTGTTATAGACGATTACCAAACTAAGCTACTATCACTACAGTAGTTGAGTTTCGAAATCGTCTTTAACAACGCGAAATATTAACATAAATATAAATATATTATTATAAATAGTAACATCTCGAGAAAACAAAAAAATGTTACGCTACACAGAGACACAGGCATGCAAAATGTTACAAAAGGTCACTATCAACCAACTCCAACGGTGGAGAGGAGTTGCCAGCCTAATCATAAATTTCAAAAGGGTATCCAATACCCTGCAAGCTAAGGCTCGAGCGAAGCACTGCCCACAGCAACGTAAGCCAAATTACGTCAAAGGAGATGCCATTGCAACTTCAATTTCCTTTTTTCACCTATAAAAAGATGACCGAGCCATGCTCTCGACTTCCTACAAAATTCGGTGAAGCTATAGACGGCCAACATTACACGTAAAAAATAGCTCGATATATGAAAATGTTTAGTTTTTTAAATTTTATATGAAAAAGTTTAGTTTTTTTTCTCTCTCAGCTTCACGCTGTATCCTGCACGAGGCAGGGTAGGCAGAGGGAACCCGGGAACCTAGTGTTAAGACACTCCATTCCACTTCCGTTCCCCACTTACCGCCGAATTTGAGGCATTGTGTGTTGAGTGGCGGAACTCAACGCCGCGCTTTGCCTTATTACCAGAGCGAAGAAATGAAATATTAAAATATTTAAATTGAAAATATTAAATACGTTCCACGACAGGCCTTTAGTTATTTCTATAACAATATTAGATCGCGATGTCGAATAATGAGATAGCAATATAATGAATAAAAACACATCGTTAGATGATGAGTTTCGAAAGCTTTTTTGTTGGTCGTTAGAGAAAGCCAATCTTCCTAGTAATTCTCTACTCTACTTAACTTTAGGGCACATTTTTATCGATATTTAATTTTTGTTATTTTGTTTTTGTATTTACAGATATATTTTGGATATGCAGCAGACGGATGTCATAACGTTCCTCGCTTTGATATCACATGTGCTGTGTTACGCCAATTCGGCAATCAATCCGCTAATTTACAACTTTATGAGTGGTAAGTATTTTTTATATTAAAGGTTTTAATACTGGCATCTTTTTTTTTGTCTGTCAGAAAGAAGCCAGTTTTTAGAAATTCTGTTTGATATAAACGCGTAAAGCGGGAGATGAAGAAGTCATTTCCCGCTTTACGCCGAATTGTTAAACTGTACTGTCTCGGAGTTACGTGGGTGGCACTTAACGCCGCGCTTGGCCTTGTAACGGAGCGAAGAAAATATTTAATATCTAATGTCCCCAAAAGGGAATTGAACGCACGTCCGCTATGTTTACAAACACACGGTTGTGCCCCTGAGCCATTAAGAAATAAATTTATATTTCTTAAAATAAAAGCAAAATCTGTCGTATTTAAATATTTTTAGGACGGGATAGGAGTTAGTAACATCAAAACCACTCAGCTTAAAAAGCTCTTGTGCATTATAATATAAATTTAAAATTACAGATATAGAAGTAAATATTATGTCTCTCTGTCTCTGTAAATATTAAATAATAAAAGATATTTTAAAAAAATACATTTTGTAAACCGTATGAGGAGTGATCAACAAAAGCTGCAATAAATGTGCTGAGATTTTAGTCGAGAGATGTGACGCATATAACTAGATTTTTAGACATGTTCAGGGTAGTAGGTATCTTTTTTTCTTCATCGAACCCAAAACCTGTCGATTTTACAGTCACACGCTTTCACGCCCCTTCGCCATAATAGGCCTTATATAGCGGGTACCTTAGAAAATTTGTATCTTACGAAATATTTTCTAAATTATACGTGCTCTTCCAGATGTATTCACGGGTAACTCAAACTCGCCCTGACCTCGAGACATTGCGTATTAAGACATTGGATCTAATATTACGTAAAAGTGATTTACTTATACTCATACTAAGCTTCACGCTGTATCCCCCACATGGCAGGGAAGGCAGAAGGAACTTGGGAACCTAGTGTTAAGACACTCCCTTCCACTTCCATCAACCACTTTCAGCTAAATTTTAAGCATTGCGTGTTTAGTGGCGGAACTCAACGCCGCGCTTTGTCTTTTTACCAGAACAAAGAAAAGAAAACATTAAAAGTTTCATTTGAAAATAATATATATTTCATTTCCTCAAGAGGGAATCGAGCCCACAACTTATCGTTAACAGTCACATGCTTGTGCCGCTACGCCACGAAAGGCCTCGTAAAAGGAATTTCACAACAACAATAAGGGAATATGAACGAATATTGAAAATGGTAATAAGGCTCTGGTAGCAAGGCAAAGCGCGACGTTGAGTTCTGCCACTCAACACGCAATATCTCAATATTATTGTACAAAGTAATAAGTGTAAGTTTTCTCCCTATAGCGTTAAGCTTAAAAAAAAAGAAAAAGAAAACAATATTTTTTTGCTTCACGCTAATCGAACCCACAACCGTCTTACCCTAATATTTTACCCCTATGCTATAAGTGATATAACAAAAAATATTATATTCGTTTTCAGGTAAATACCGTCGCGAGTTCCGCCGAGCGTTCTGCTGTACGACCAGCCTGACCCACGAGAGACTGACCACCATGTCCAGATTAACCACTTCGAAGAAAAAGTACGAACAAAACTTCGAAATAGGCCACAAGTGCAACGGAAGTTTAAATAACAGCATATGCAAAAACGAATACGCTCAAGCGTCATTAAAAATTCACAAATTTGATAAGATATGCCATAACTGCGAGCGTATGGGCGATGTGCCTTTGAAAAGATTTAATTATAGTTATAGAGGATGTACATGTGATTGTTCTAGTCATTTTGGAAATTCTATGAACGGGAAGTGCGGATTCAATTCTCGGGAGCGTGACGTTTACAATAGTCAGAATCGGTGTAAGTGTTTGTGTAATCGTAACGGCTTGAGACCTTAGTTTGGTTATTTACTCAGCTTCACGCTGTAACCTGCACATGGCTGGGTAGGCAGAGGGAACTTGGGAACCTAGTGTTAGGACGCTTTGTTTCGTTCCCCACTTTCCGTCGAGGCGTGTTGGTTGGCGGAACACAACGCCGTGCCTTAACAAGGTAAAAACCTTGGTAATAGTGCAAATAAATGAAAATATTAAATATTTCATTTCCTCGAGTGGGGATGGAACCCACAACCTGTCGCCGCTACCCCATGACAGGCAACAATTATTGTATTTTAGTGTATTATATAGTCTTTTCTAGTTTGATATTAATTTTTAATAATATACTGAAATCAACGAGGGCTTAGCGTTAATTACATTTAATATATACCGAATATCGTTGAGTAAGAGTGTAAACCTGCTAATGCGGTTTTTGTCGTTATGTCTGTCTACAATTTTATATGATTCGAAAATGTCAAAAGTAATACAAAATTGACTTTTAATTTTTACTAGCGACCCGCCGGCGGCTTCGCCTGCTTAAATTACACTTTTTCTTTTGTTCTCTTTATTAATTGCTTTCTTGTTCTAACACAATTATCACTTTCAATACAATATAGATACATTGAAAGCTAAAATTAGCAAAAAATTCGTTGAACTAAATATTTTAAATTGCCTTCTATTTTTTTATTACTAATCGATTAAAATAAATGAAATACTAAATGTTAATTGTGTATAACTAAATATACTAGTCAAAACTACATTTAAATGGAAAAAAGTTTAGCCGTTTCTGAGATTAACGCGTTTTAATAGGGCTGTTAGCAGGTTTTTACACTAAGCTGATCATAAGTAAACAATATAGTTCTCTACCATCTCTTCCTCGATCTCCTTAGAAATGCAGTGTCCTAGCGCTAGATTTTTAAATATATATTTTTAAATTTATTTACAATTAGATTTTTAAATTTATTAATATATACCATGAATGCTTAGTGCATTAAATATATATTATAATATTAGTGTGAAAAGCGCGGCTTCGCCCGCTTAAAATTTGTGTTATATTGTAGATAAATTATAAGACATCTATGCATAAACTGTAGCCTATGATTGTTATTTCGATATATGACGATATATAGCTGTAAAGTATCTACGTATTATCAAAATATGTGTGATAATTTTTATTTTAACGTTAAACAAATTCTTATTCTTCTCAAAGTTTTTGTTTTGTTTCGTATTTCGGAATATATATGCAATGTTGGAAATTGGATAGAAAGGGGCGAATGGAAATTAAACATAACTAGATTCACTCTGTCTAAAAAAAATTATTTTCGGTTTCACGCTTGTATCCCACATAAGGCAGACGACTTGAAAACATAGTGTTAATACACTCTGTTCCATTCTCCACTTTTCGCTGAACTCAACTCCGCGCTTTGAACTCACAACCTTTCGGTTTACAGTCACACGCCTGTGCTTCTACCACAGGCCTCTTACGCACATCTTTTGATATTTACTTACTTACTTTCACATATACCTGATAATATTATATAATATTGTAAGGATTGTGCTATATCAATTTGTACTGCCTGTACCTGCGATGGTTGCGGGTTCGATCCCAATTTTGGAAAATAACTGTAATTTTCAAATGTGAAAAGTTAATAAAATGATTAACCTATTTAAGAATATCCCTATGTTTTTATGTGTATGTATATAAGTTATAATGATCTCCATGTTTATACTTTTCTATAGCAAACTATTAGTTAAAAATATAATATTATAAATGTCTAGTCATAATTATAGAATAAAATTAAATTTAAGAAAATGAAACAAATTTAATTCGATCATAAGGTATATTGGTGTATATTTATACATTTTAACCGCACAAACTAAAATACCATCCACATCATCTGGACACGTGGCACTCCACTACTGTGCGGTTTCGCAGGAATTTCTTTCCGCGCACCATACATCTCTGGAACGACCTACCCGCGGCAGTATTTCCAGGTCGATACGACATGGGTACTTCAAGAAGCGCGTCTACCTTCACCTCGGCGGCCGGTAACGCACCTGTAGCTCCCCTGGTGTTACACGTAGCTGTGGGCGACGGTGATCACTCACCATCAGGTGACCAGTACGTGAGTTTGCCGTGTCTTTTCAATATAAAAAAATGAAAAACCAACGTTTCGGACACTTTACAGTAGTTACGGTCGGACAAGTGTCAGCTTTCCAAAAATGCATAGAAAACAATATACGCGATAAATCCGGTTAAAATTGTTTCATTTAAAATGTGTAATAATCGAAAAAATTAAGAGAAATTAAAGATCTTATTAAATGTAGGTAGGTAAAATTAACGTAGAAATAAAAATACTTTTTAAGGCAATATATAAAACATTGGATGTCGGATTTGATACCGCGCTCTCTTAGACGGTTATCAAGGTGGAGTTCAAAATATCTCTATATTAAAATTTAAATGTTTACTATAAAAGTGTAAATGTATGATTAAATCATCAAAGTTTTTAAAAATTATTTTAAAAATGATGACAGTACAGTATGTTCCCTATTCCCCTAGTGACTAGGGTCTCAGTAGTTTCACCGATTGGTCTTGCTCAGACTTATTCATTGTAAGACATGTAGATGTTATATTTTTCTGTCAAAAAAAAAGGTAAAAAATAGATATGTTCAATCGAAACTACGATTATTTATTTAGGAGTCGTATTTTTTTTTTTAATATAAATTTACTGGTAAGACTACTCGATACGATTACTGCTACTGGCTTTTTTCTTTTTTTTTAAATTACTTACTACATTGATTTTCTTCATCTACTTACTAGATTAAAAACAAACTAAGAGCTATATATATATATAGACTTTTCGTTTTAGCGTAATCATTCAGTAAACATATTCGTAAGTGGGGGCCATTAATGAGTCATTTCTTTTTTTTACTATGTTTTAAAGTGTTATTCCACACTTAGGACAGAAAATACTAAACTTAAATTTAAAAAGCGTATAAAATTTTTGAACGAAGCAGGATTTGAACCCACGCCTCTGGAAAACCGTTCCAGCGCTCTGACCTTAGTTGGTCAGGTCTTTTTAAATTTAAGTTTAGTATAGTCATTTCTTTTTTTTAGCTTCACGCTGTATCCCGCATAAGGCAGGGTAGAGTAGATGGAACCTCGGAACCTAGTGTTAAGACACTCTGTTCCACTTACGTTCTCTACTTTCCGCCGAATTTGATGCGTTGCATGTTGAGTGACAACAAACAACGCAACAAACACTTTGTCAAGGTGTTTGTTGGATGTTTTGGTGTACAAATGCTTTTTATATGTACTTACTTATTTGTGTCAATAATCGATAATCTTGTAAATATCACTTAAACTGTAAATATAATTGTTTTTGTAATAAATATATTTGTATATAATAAGAAATTGAGGTGTTTTCATTTATTGGACTTCCTGTGACCGCGATGGTTGTGGCTTTGATGCCCGTTTGTGGGAATTACGTATTTTCATTACCTCGCTCCGGGAATAAGGCAAAGTGCGACGTTGAGTTCCGCCAGCTATCATGACTTCATAAGGGTTAAGAGTTCAGCGCCACATGTGGTACTGCCAGTATTATCGCCTGTAACATTAACTGTTGGGAATGTTTCTTATTTTAAATAGTATATTCACCTGCTATTTATTTACAAGTGTCATATTTTTGTGACTTTTGTGTGTTAAATTAAGTATGATTGAAGTTGTTATTTTGTGCATAATAGGGTAAGGGAAACATTGAAAATATGTTCCAGGGTACACAAAAACAAGAATATACTCAAGTCGTCAGTGTCAGCTAAGGATTTGCCGCAGATATTGAGTAAAAAACGGAAAGATAGTAGTAATAGTTTTGAATACAAAAAATGTGTAAATTTTAACAATACATTTTGTTTGCTTTGAATAAAAAAATCAATGTATTTTTAATGGCGTGGTATTCGTAAACGGCCCAAGGAAGACAAATCATCGATAAAATATTCCAGAGTTGCAAAATTTCGTCAACACACACTCAATAGCCGCAATTATCTAAAATATATACATACAAAAATCATAACACTGTGGTATTAATACTCAGCTTCACGCTGTATCACGCACATTGCAGGGTACTCAGAGGGAACTTGGGAACCTAGTGTTTAGACACTCCGTTCCTCTTCCGTTTCTCACTTTCCACCAAATTTGAGGCATTGCGTGTTGAGTGGTGGTTCTCAACGACGAGTATTGCCTTGTACCAGAGCGAAGACATGAAAACCATTAAAATTAAATTAACGTTCTGGGAAAATTCCAATTGGATATATAGATAGACATAAAAACCTTGGTCGCATTTGTGAAATACATACAAAAACATACTCCTTTATGTTATAACCACTTGTTGGACTTTACTCATGTAAAGTAATAAATGTATTATTTTTTTCAAACAACGCCTACAATTTTATTATTAGCAGTATTGTAAGATATTCTGATGTTATATTTGTTGCAGGCGTATTTTAATTACTATTGCTATATACAATAACAAAAATAAACGCGCTTAAAAAGTTTAAAATTTTGGTAATCTCCTTTCCTTCATAAACGTATTCTAATTCCATAAATACTATTAGAAGTTGCAATGAGATCGTCGACATATAAATAATTATTAATAATATAAGGTCTGTAAGGGATTTCATAGTGATGATTTCCTTTTTTTTACACACACTGTACCTATCCTTTATATGGTAGGATAGACGGAGGGAACTTGGGAACCTTGTGTTAAGACACACCATATCGTTACCCACCAACGTGATGTGTAGCGGAACTCAACGCTCGAAAAGAAGAAATCCTATTAAACATCTATAAGTAAGATTTGATACCATAACGGTTTTGAGGGGCAATCGCGCCACATGATCTTCGTCACGCTGAAAATTCTTCATCAATAATTAACTGTCTGTAATTTTTTTCATCGCAAGCGAAAACACAATAATACTTTATATTAAATCACCCATAGGAGGGACAATCATTTGTACATCGATAAGCGATTAATCCAAGTTGATTTTCTTACCTTAAATTTTAAGCTAGCACATGAAGCGTGGTTTCCCACAGCTACTAACGAGAATTAAGTATATGACCTAAATCGATATGTCTGCTTGCCAAAAACTATCACCTTTGAAATGTATTTCAGTTTGCGCGTGTCTCTTATAGAGTTGCATTGAAAATCTGTGTACATTGTCAACTGCAACTGCGTGTTAGTACTCCAGACTAGCTCGTGTACAGCTAACGTTACTTTATTATATTTATTTGATAGTTTAATTGAGTCATTCCATCACAGTTCCAATTTAAATAAAACTAAGCTTTAAATTTAAAATATATTTAATAAATGCATCATTTTCTTAAAAATATTAAAATAATCAATGAATATTCTAAAAGATAATTTTTACGTCTGGGTGTCTATTAACAATTACCATACTAATTCACAATAAAAAAATATCTCTCTCTTTATACAAAAAAAAGAAACGCCATACAATACATAATTACATAAATTCAGTCGAGAAAACTTCTAATAACTTAAAGTTTTAACTAAAACTAAATACTATAAATAAAACTAAGAAAAATTGTCTAAAAACAGTCTTCAAGTTAGAGAATTTACTATTAAATATTGCCCTTACTGCACAGTGGTGCAGTTTACACTAATATTGTTGTACCGAGTTCGATTTACATTAAAAAAAATATTATTTAAACGGCGTTAAACTCCGCCAATCAATACAAAACACACTCTACATAGTGTTATTTATTTGATTCAACTGCCTCTTTTCTCTCTTCGTCTGTAAATCATAGTAAATCTCATCCAATTTCCTATTCTTAGTTTCTGGCACGACCAGCACGACGTACAACGCCGTCAACAAGCACATCGCGCCAAAGAAGTAAAAAGCGACATACACACCTATAGACTTAGATAGCGGCTTGAAGAACAAAAGCTGGAAGAAATCTGATAAGGAGGATACCGCCATTGTCGTTGCTAGGACTGTTCCTCGATACTGAAAACAAAAATAGTAAAATTAGCGATTCATTTGCGGCTTCGCCCGCTTCGATTTATGGTATATATATATTATATATAGACTATACAAAATGTTTTCATAAATTGTAACCTACGTTTTTGTGGCCTATCGTGGCGCAGTGAACACTCCAGGTTGTGGGTTCGATCTCCACTTGAGGCAATGAAATATTTTCCACTTAAATATTTAATATTTTAATTTTCTTCGCTCTGGTAACAAGGCAAAGCGCGACGTTAAGTTCCACCACTCAACACTGAATGCCCCGAATTCGGCGATAATTGAGGAATGGAACCGTTTCCTCTGTCTACCCTGCCATGTAAGTAAGGTTATCAAAAATAACTTTTATAACTAATAATCAAGATAATTACCATAAATATTTGATATATAGGTAAAGTAATATAGCTCTGAACATTTGAACCGATTACGATCTAATTACTTTTTGTTCCAGTTACTTAAGCTCATGCCAAACGATAATTCTTACGATTTATCTTTGTGTAGCGGTAATTTGTAAAAATCTCCCCACAGAGATGCTAACAATATAAATAACGTTGTAACAAGCGTATAAGAATTTCGACGTAGCTTGATACAGAGCGTCAATGTCAGAGCGATTGGATAGTTTCCAAGAGGCGCAGGTACAAATTCTGCTACATACAAATTTTTAATCGCTTTTAAATTTAAAATTAGTATTTTCTTTCCTAAATGTGGAATAAACCTTAAAAAAAAGTAAAAATGAAAAAAAAAAACAATTTAGAGATATTTCACAGCGGCTTCATAAATACCTACCTTAAACGAGAACGTCTCCCCAGCTATAACCACAGCTATCGGCATCAACCCCGAAGCGTCACAAAACACGCAAACACACAGGGTAAGTACGGGAACCCAGGCCGGGACCGACACATTGAATTCAGTAAGAAGAAACCACGTGGCCAAAACACACATACTGACCCCAGATATTAAGCACGTGATGAAAAGGAGCGGCTGCAACAAAATTATGTACTTTTATTTTTTATTTGTTGGGGTAAAACAAACAGTGCACAAAAATATAAAATAAACAAATAAAAACAGCATAGTAAAATATATAATGTAACACCAACAACCACCAACGCTTACCGCAGATTACTATATATATTTTTTAATGGAAGAGACGGCAAACTCGCGTACGGGTCACCTGATGGTAAGTGATCACCGCCGCCCACGGCCCCGAGTAACTCCAGAGGAGGTACAGGAGCGTTGCCGGTCTATAAGGTGCACCGGGGCTCGGCATTTCCTAGTGCGAAACGCAGTGGTGAAAGCCACTACTTCACGGTATTAAGTGGCGGGGGTGGTAATGATCAGTCTGCCCATGCGTGTTGCCATTACTGACAACGTGACACTTCCACAAGTACTTTAATCGCCTCTTACGACAACATCAATGCCAGTAGTGTGACCCTATTCTAAGCAGTGATCCCACTGCTAAACTATAACTGGTAAATATACGTAGGTGTGCCAAAAACGAAATTATTTGAGCAGCGAAAGCACTAATTTCTTGAACTGTCTAGGATGCGTTGGCGCAATATCAATGGAATTGAAGTTATTATTCTATGAGATAACCATTTTGTACAGTGGACGACGTTTACCTGCGTTTGTACAGCGACTTGTTGTAAACAATCGGCATGGATTGCAGCAATGCGTCCTAGTTAGAATACAGTAACAAATTTTATTACCAATACTAGGAAAATCATAACTATTGTGGCACAAACAATGCTTCAAGCTACTTACGTCTTGCTTCTAAGGTAATGAGCTTATGTAAGTTAAGTAATACAACATACGGTACTTTGATTGCTATAACGTCTGTACTGCATGCCACGTAAAAATTTTATCTCAATATTTTCTATCAATACTTTGTATTTATTGTATGTATAATGGATCCCAAATATGCACAGCGTAATCACCCTGGGAGCGGATTAAAGCTTAAAAGTAGATCTCATATCGAAGTCATATATCTTAAAAGCTTTATTTCGGATACTTTCAATATGCTGGTCAAGATGAAGCTTTTCATACAATAAGACCCCAAGATCTCTGACGGACTTAACAGTTTCAAGTTGTACATGACATAACACACATGCGAAAGTGGCTATAGTTTTTTTTTGTGAAGATGATATCTTTACATTTATTTATATTCAAATCAAGTTTGTTATCTTTGCAATATGTCGAAAATTTATTAAGATCTTCTTGAAACTTGAAGTGGTCATGATGAATGTCTATAGTATGATAAATTTCTAGATCATCCGCGTAGAGTAGAATATTACAATATTTAAAACATATCTTTATATCGTTGATAAATATTAAAATTAATAGGGGACCCAATATGGAGCCCTGTGGAACGCTAGAGGTTATGGGAACAAAACTGATTTTTAACCACTAAAAGCTACCTTCTGAGTACAATTAGTTAATGACTATTATTAGTTATGACTTAAACCAATGACATAAATTACTCCAGATTCCATTAAAAGCGACTTTTTCCAATAAAATTTTGTTATCTACTCTACCAAAAGCTCTACGAAAGTCTGTATAAACACTTGCTTGTTATTGTCGATACTTTCAAATATAATTTATTTAAACTAATAGGTTAGTGCTGGTCGAGCGAAGTTGAACAAAGCCATGTTGTTCAGGAATCATGATCTTATGTAACGAAGGATATATAGCATTGTGGACTAATCTCTCAAACACATTAGATAGTGCTGGTAATATCGATATGGGACGGTAATTTTCTACATTTGATTTATCACCACTCTTGAAAACTGGCGTTATTCGTGCCAATTTCCATATTGTAGCAAAAACGCCTTTTCTGAGACATAAATTAATAACAAACAATGGCAGTGATGGTTGGCATAAATTCAAATTCAAATATTTTTATTCAAAATAAGAAGTTACAAGCTTAGTTTTTTGAATGTCAAACAATTTACCACCAGTTCACTAAAGTTACAACAAAAAATTCTCATAGTCAGATATATTGCTGTAAATTTTCCACTTTACCCAGGATTTATTTTAATTTTTAAAAATGTTAATCAAAGCTGAATTATACCAAACAGGAAACTTAGACGATGTTACTAATTTTGTAGGTACATTTTGTTTTATAAAGGCGTACAATTTTTCGTAAAATACTGAAAATAGCACTTATCGCATTTTTACCATAAAATGCAATATTCCAATCAATTTCTTTTATAGCTGCTGATAAAATATCAAAATTTGAGTTGTGAAAATATATATATTATTTTAGGCTTATGATATATATGTAGTTTCAAAGTTATCACCTTTTGTGTTTGAGGCCTGTCGTGGCGCAGCGGCACAAGAGTGTGACTGTAACCGACAGGTTCTGGGTTCGATCCCCAGTCGAGAAGATGAAATATTTAATATTTTCTATTTAAATATTTAATGTTTCATTTCTTCGCTCTGATAATAAGGCAAAGCGCGGCGTTGAGTTCCGCCACTCAACACGCAATGCCTCAAATTCGGCGGAAAGTGGGGAACAGAAGTAGAACGGAGTGTCATAACACTAGGTTTCACTTTCGTTCCCTCTGCCTACCCTGCCTAGTGCGGGATACAGCGTGAAGATGAAAAAAAAAATTATCACTGATAAGAACAAGAATAAAAAATGGTGGAAGATTACTATCAGGAGGCACCAGGGAAATTGTCGCAAGAAACGATTCACAATATCGGTAATAAACGTTGAGTATATGGTTATTGCAATTTTTAAAATTATCAAGTTAAAATGTTCTAAATGATTTGATAAAGTTATATAAATATATATAGGATTTCTTATAGTCACTAGTAATTAAGGGCTTTCAATAATTAACAGAAACATGCCACTTCATTTTAGAAACATTAAAATCCCCCACAACGATAAATAGGTCGAAATAACCAGAATGTAAAATAACCTGCAAGTTATCAAAATACTGTTTATAAATAATATTGGACATATTAGGCGGAGATATAGACATGGCATTAATTAAACCGCTATAATCTTTTGTATGCAGTTCAATGAAAAGAGTATCTACGAGGGGTGAAGGGAACATGCAATCAACGGCCTCGCGCTAGTACTGTTTATATTTTTTTAAACATCGAAATTTCCATATATCGATATTTTCAAATGTATCGATATCGGAGTTAGATATATCGAAAAAATAATCGATTTTACGCTATATTGATAGTTTTTTTGCTATTGTTTTATCGGCTTCATTTTAAAAAAGCATTCATAATTTATAAAGTTTGTAATTTAATATATCCATTAGAAAATATATTAAACAGAAATTTTCAATACAATAATTATGCGTACCAATTTTTCTCTGTAAGAGTTTTTAAAAGTACTCATAAAGATTATTAGACACTAAAAGGATAATATACAAATAAATAAACTTAAAGAGAGAAAACATAACAGGGCGTAAATAAAATACAGTAGATTAAGTTTATTATGATGTCGTAGTTAATAACTAAATGGTGAGTAAAAAAAATGTTAAAAAAAATAACGTGTGTCGATATCTATATTTTGATATCGAACTATCGATATATCGTTCAAAATATTATTAGTAATAAATATCGATATTTCTAAATAGTAATATCGATATTTCGATACATCGATATTGACAGTCCTAGCCTCGCGCCTAGTCCGATGCGAACTGCCACAAGAGTACGACCGCCGTCGTGTCGTCCACATCCTTCAAAGTCGCTATCACAACGAAATACGCTATAACGTGAATCCATAAATTCATTCTCTAAAATATTTTTACTACTCAGCTTCACGCTGTATCCCGTACATGGGAGGGTAGGCAAAGGGAACTTGGGAACCTAGTGTTAAGACACTCCGTTCCACTTCCGTTCCCCACTTTCCGCCGAATTTTGAGGCATAGCGTGTCGAGTGGCGGAACTCAACGCCGCGTTTTGCCTTGTACCAGAGCGAGGAAATGAAAACATTAAATATTTAAATTGAAAATAATTAAACATTTCATTCCCTCGAGTGGGGATCGAACCTACAACCCATCGGTTACAGTCACACGTTTTTGTGCCGCAACGCCACGACAGGCCTCAAAATATTTTGATTTAACCACGTCTCACTTAAGATAATGATATCGTAATTATGTCAAAGAATCATCATATAAAGTGTAGTAAGCTTTGTTTTCAAGCCACGTCAGTTCTGGTAAAATACAGACAGATTGTATCTATCCATTGCAATACGTAAATATATTGTGCGCGTACGCATACTTATATAGAAAGAAAGTGTACGTTCTACGGGTCCTTAATGCGCAGATTGTAAGAAATAATTAATTATAGAAGTATAATTCGCAATATTAGACATTTTAAATTATTTATGTAATGCTTTTGTAGAAAATATATAATTAAAATCTTTCAGACCCGCACACCATAGGAAAGACAGAGTGAATGTAGTGTATACTTAATTTATTGCTTTTGGTCTTGATTATAGTGTGAGGATATTCTAATTAATATTTCAATATAATGAGTGGTGGTACTAAACGCCGCGCTTAACCTTTTCGCCAGAAACCACGAAGAAATGGATATACCTATTAAAGATTTTATTACCTCAAGTGGGGATCAAACCCGCGACACGTACACAATCTCATGCCCCATGTGCCCCAGCGCCAAACAATCCACAATAACATAAACATATATTGAAGAACAAAAAGAACAAATACTGACCTTTCTCCCGCATTTATCAATAATACCAGACGCCATGGTGGCCCCACACAACTGCACCACCCCCAGCACCATGGCTTGCTGATTCGGACTGAGAATCAAACCCGTGACGTCCGCCGCAGAACTGAATATGTCTCCCGCGAAATTTAACACCGGGACCACACCGCACAGCTCCCTGGCCAACGCCGCTATTAGCGATATTTGAAATGCTCTAAATAAGATCTTTTCTGTCACTGAAAAATGAAAAAATAAAATATAAATATAAAATGATAAAATATAATATTTTTCTTTTACCATATATTTATTATTAGCGTGAGAAAGAACTTAATTTTTTAAAAAGAATTATAAAAATATTAGAACGCAATTAAATTTGAACCCACGTCCATAAGTTCACTAGAAACGCACTGACCACTATGCCATACGTTTTTAAAGATTCATTTTAAATTAAAAACAAATATGGTTTTTCATTTAAAGTAAAAAAATATATATATAAGAAAATATATATAAAGATATTGATTTCTAAACATTTATAATATTTTATTGTATGATGTCTTTGAAATGGAGGGTTGTGGGTTCCATTCGCACTTAGATCAATAATTAATTAAAATTATTTTTATTTCCTTTCCTTTTTTTCTCTATAAGACAATGCTCGGCGTTGAGTTCCGCTATTCAAACGTTTAAAATTCTAAATATAAAAAAGGCAAATAAAAACAAAATTATTATACAAAACACACTATTAATATAACTCACAGACTGTTTTTAACAAGAAATTCTCTTTCCTCTCATCATTCTTCTGTTCTTTCCTATGAAAATCAATTTCTTCTTGTATTTTATGATCGTATTCATGTCGACATCGGAGCCACACTAGAGCTTTTGCGGCGTCCTACGAGAAAAAAGTTATTGGGAACTTGGGAACCTAATATTAAGACACTATGTTCCATTCCAAAGTTGTGTGGCGGAACTCAACGCTGCGTTTTGCTTTGTTACCAGAGCGAAGAGCGTAAATAATAAATATTTCGTTTCATTGAGTAGGGATTGAAACTAAAATTTTTCATGTTTACAAACCGCACGCTTGACCTTGAAAATAAATTTACATATACGAGGTAAATATTCAAAAGTTATGTTCTCATATTATATAAAAATAATATTTCGCTTAGCTTCACATCACACATTTAGCTGTCATTGTTGTTATTGTCGTCAAATATTTAAAAAAAATGTAAATATCAATATTAATATTTTTTAACTTCACAGGTAGCTTCACAGGTAAAAAGGCAAACACGCAATACCTCAATTCGGCGGAAAGTGGGGAACATAAATGGAACGGAGTGTCCTAACACTAGATTCTCAAGTTCCTCTGCCTACCCTGCCATGTACGGGATACAGCATCAAGCTGATAAAACAATAAATTATTTTCGTTAAATTGGGCAGTCTTCATTTTTAAGCCTCGCACTCTACACCGAAAATAACAGCGTAAGTAAAGAGAACCTAGTGTTAAGACACTCCGTTACACACGTACCGCCGAATTCCCGACATATTACGTTGTTGTAAATTCAACTCGATTTGCCTTCAAAACAAGCAAAAAACTATTAAATAATTTATTCCCCCGACTTGGAACCGAATTCGCAACCACCATTGGCACACGCTTATGCCTCCATAATATCTGATAATGTGTAATTTGGACGTATAACAAAAAAAAAGCTGTGGTGTACAAAATAAATACTTATACTTACCTCAGTTTTACCATTTTTGATGAGATACGAAGGAGATTCAGGCATTGTTAGAAATATAACGAAATGTACTATGGGAACGGCGAGGAACAGTAACAAAATGGTTTGGTAACTCAAGAGATCTCCTATAATATAAGCCGATAGACTGCCCGTTGTGAAAAACAATGCACCCTGAAATATAATACAAGTAATTAAAAAAAAAATTGCTTCACGCTTTATCCCGCTCGGCAAGATTGACTAATCCCTCTGCCAACTTGGAACTCAGTGTTAGAACAATTCCATTTATTGATATAGGATTGTCAACAGAAAAACCATTAAAATACAATCAAGTAACAACAATTTAACTCGTAAGTTAAATTAATAGACTAGCTGTTTTTCTAATTATAGACAATGACAACAGTTCTAATAGAACAACAATTGATATAATAAATTGATTATAATAGATTAAGGCCTGTCGTGGCGCAGCGGTACAAGCGTGTGACTGTAAACGACAGGTTGTGGGTTCGATCCTCACTTGAAGAAATGAAATAATTTCAAAATAAAATTTTTAATGTTTTTATTTTTACGCTCTGGTAATAAGGCAAAGCGTGGCTTTGAATTCCACCACTCAACACGTTATGCCTCAAATTCGGCGGAAAGTGGGGAACCGAAGTGGAACAGAGTGTCTTTATCCCTACCATGTGCGGGATACAGCGTGAAGCTACGTGAACAGACATTACAACACAATCAAGTTACGTAGAATTCAATCGAATTCGACCAAATTGATTTTCCAGTTATAAACGATTACAACATATCCTACTAAGAAAACAATTGATATTATAGGTTTAATTCAAATTAAAATTCAAAATATTCTTTATTCAAATAGGCTTTAGCAAGCACTTTTGAATCGTCACACGAACATAAAATGACCCCCGGCTCGGAATGCGGTACTGCTGAGAAGAGCCGGCAACAAACTCAACAGTTGCTCGTTTTAATATTGAATAAAATTACATTTTCTTTGTTAAATACAATAGTGACTATCCTGCATGAAATTCGAATGACCTTAATCAAATACATTTTTATCATTCAAATACTCTTGGACAGTGTAGTACGCTTTCTTAATAAACATTGATTTAACATTTACTTTAAACTTCTTCAGTGGCAAATTCAAAATTCACCGCAGAATACTATTATAGATTTTTTTTTTTCAGCTTCACGCTGTATCCCGCACTAGGCAGGGTAGGCAGAGGGAAAGGAAGTGGAACCTAGTGTTATGACACTCCGTTCCACTTCCTTTCCCCTCTTTCCGCCGAATTCGAGGCATTGCGTGTTGAGGGGCGGAACTCACCGTCGCGCTTTTGCCTTATTACCAGAGCGAAGAAATGAAACATTAAATATTTAAATTGAAAATATTAAATATCTCATTTCCTCGACTGGGGATCGAACCCAGAACCTGTCGGTTACAGTCACACTCTTGTGCCGCTGCGCCACGACAGGCCTCGACTATTATAGATACGTAGGTTATATGTAAAGTTAGAAATTGAAAACTAATAAAAACTATTTAACGAATAAAAAGTCATACAAAAATTCTAAAAATATAAATCACTTAATTGGCTTAACATAATAAGAATAAAAAAAAATATATGTAAATAAAAAAAATGTATAATCACTATTATATTTAAGGACACGTTTTTCTACCGGGCTGCGTCATAATCTCAGTTATTTTGTTTTTAAAAGTCATACATGTGTCATGAACAGTGTTCAAGGTTAGTTAATTTAAATCTAACTCTACACATTACGATACTGCTGATTTCACACTCCGCCAAACTCTAGAAGTACGACGTATTAAGTGACGTAACTTAACACCGTGCTGTTTTATCACCGGACCAAAGTAAAGGATAAAAAATCATTTCCCTGAATGGAATTCGAACTTACAATCATCGCGTCACACGCTGTACCCCGCCACGACGGCATTATAATAAGTATTTAGTAATAAAGAACCCTGTCAGGGCGCAGGGACACAAGGATGTGACTATAAAAGCGACCAGTTGTGGGTTCGATTTCCATTCGAGGAAAAGAAATATTTAATATTTTCAAATTAATTATTTAATGTTTTCATTTCTTCGCTCTGGATAAAAGGCCGAGCGCGTCGTTGACTTCCGCCACTCAACACATAACGTCTCAAATTCAAAAACGGATGGAAACGGAACGTAATGTCTTAACACTAAGTTCCAAAGCTCTCTCTGCCTACCTTATCTAATGCGAGTTACAGAGTAAATCTAAAAAAAAACCAATTATAAATATATCTTACCCAACACCCCAAAGCCCCTCTAATATTATCTTCGCTTATCTCTTTTATATAGGTCGGACACGTCACGCAGCTGCCCGCCATCACCACCCCCACTAGTATTCTGGCCGAGATGAACACCCATATGTTCATCGACGACAGTTTCAATAACCAAATCATCTGTAAAGCAAATATTTTATTCGATAAGCATAATATTAAAATATTACTACTACTACCTTCACGCTGTATCCAACACATGGCAGGCACATAGGCAGAGGAAACTTGGGAACCTAGTGTTAAGACACTTCGTTCCGCTCACGACTTTTCGCTGAATTCGAGGGATTGGATTTTAGGTGACGGAACACAACGCTGCGTTTTGCCGCACAAACTGTTGCATTTACAAGTATAAACATCGACTAGACCCCTGTCGTGGCGCAGGGCCTGTAAATGACGCTGATTGCGTGTTCGATTCTTACACAGAGGAATAAAATATTTAATATTTTAATTTCTCTCGCACTGGTAACGAGGCTATAGGTACCATCACCTAACACACAACGTCTCTAGAATACGGTGGACAGTAAGTAAGTCTTAAAATTAGCTTCCCCTTCTCACGTATATATTTATAAGACTCTCCATGTACCTCTTAATGTTCCAGACATTGCGTATTGAGTGATGGAACTCAACACCAAAAAACACCACGGACAAAGTACCGTGTCACCACGAAAATAATAAAAAAATATATTTTAATATTTCAGTTATAATATATCGGTTTTACATTTTTTTTTTCGATTGGGTAGTATGCTGTTGGCCCTGCGGCCTTTACAGCGTCACCGGGTTTTGTGGGAGGCCGAACTTGAAGAGTTCTGACCTTGGCCTTGTCACCAGATTGAGTGACTCAAAGAGATACCACGAAGTCGCAAGGGCGCCTCCTGCGAGACTCGAACCTCGGCTTGCGAACTTCGTTTGTAGTGGGGGGCTTTGCTTCGCTCGGCCCGAGCTAGGCCTACTGGGTAGGGCTGTGGATACCCTTTTAGAATTTAACTTAGCGCCCTCCCGCGCCTAGGCGCGCTTGGGCTGCAGTAAAGCTGGGGTCTCGTCTCCACCGGCGGGGACGGTATGTGTAACGTGTGCGTGTACGTTTGTGTGTAGTCCTACATACTTGTTTAATTTTGTTCGCGACCGTAATGGGGTCAGCTTTATCGAAAAGAACACTACGTGGCCTACGGTAGACCTTACGGATTATTTTCTTAGCAATGGGGGGCGAATAATCGCAGGCTTTTACCACCAGGAGGTTCGGATGGGCCGCGGCCTTTTCAAAATAGCTACTGGACAGTTTCCTGCAGTGATCTTGAATGGAGTCGAGATTCTATATTGCGCATGAACCAGGGAGCTCCCGTGGCAATGCGCAAGAATTTATTTTGAATGATTTGAAGGCGATGGAGGCTAGTGTGTGCGAACACTACACTGGCATATGTGAAAATTGGCCTGACAAAGGTGGTGTACAGGCGGATTTTATTTCTGAGGGATATTTTTGACTTGGCGCAGACCAGCGGGTATAGGCGAGAGAGTACATACGTCGCTTTCTGGCGTACGTATCTCAAGTGCTCTAGGAAGCTGAGTTTATTGTCTAGGATTACTCCTAGGTATTTGGCACTCTGTGACTGAGGTATGATTTTGCCTTGCAGACTGACATAAGGCATGTCATCTGTTCGGCGAATGGGGAAGAATACCGACGTACTCTTTTCAGGGTTAACTTCGATACGCCATTTAGTGAGCCAGGTGCCCAACCTATTGGTGGCCACCTGTAGCCGACCGGCTAACGTAACTGAGTTGCGGGCAGACGCATAGATGGCAGTGTCGTCCGCATACAGTGCCAGGTTGGTGAAAGGAGCTCTAGGGATATCATGAGTGTACATATTGTAAAGAAGTGGCGAGAGCACGGAACCCTGAGGGACCCCGGCTCTTATAGGGCGTCTACTGAAAAGGGTTGTTTCGACCCGGAATCTGAAAGTGCGATTCGATAAGTAGGCTCGTATGATGTGCACGAGTCTGTCTGGCACCCCTGCGCGTATGAGCTTGACAATCAAGCCTTTGTGCCAGGCTTTATCGAACGCCTTTGCAATATCTAAGAAGATTGCCGCAGTGGGGATCTTTTTACTACTTTTATAGGAGGTCCTATGATCCAGAATATGTTCTGTGATCCTATGGACTTGATGGACACTAGAGTGTTTGTCTCGAAAGCCAAACTGCTCTTTGGGAATAATGTTTTTGGCCTCAACTACTAATTTGAGTCTAGCGAGTATTAATCTCTCGTAGATTTTACCAACAGTACTCAAAAGACTGATTGGTCGATACCAACAGTACTCATTACGGGGCTTGCCAGGCTTGAGAATGCCGATGACAATTGCCTGTTTCCACTGGTCTGGGTAGGTACACCCGTAGAGGAGTGTGTTAAAGATAATAACTAGAAGAGTTATGAGGTGAGCTGAAAGAATTTTAATGATTTTATTTGAGACACGATCGTGTCCTGGGGACTTTTTGATCTCTAGACCTTTAATGATGTCTTTGATCTCTTTGATCGAAGTAGGGCCTTTGGGATCCCCCGCTGGCGGCAAGGAAGCCCACGCTTCAACCTCTGCGTCCACCGCGGCGACGTGTTTTGGATCGCACGGTTGGGTTGAGGGAGAACATTGCGTTTCTATATTATCTGCGAGGCATTCGGCCTTGGACGTATCACCTGGGGCTGTGGTACCATCGGCGCGTAATAAGGGCGGCATGGTGACAACAGTGTCGTTTTTGAAGGCTCTGGCCAACGTCCAGAACGCAACATGTGAGGGTCTGACCTCCGACAGGTGTTTCTTTTTTTTCTTTTTTTTTTTTTTTTTTTTTTTTTTTTTTTTTTTTTTTTTTTTTTTTTTTTTTTTTTTTTTTTGACCCGCTCTCCTCCGGAGGAACCGGAGACGTTTTATAATGTTTTAATTTTATTTACAATTTTACTTAATTTTTTTTTTTATGCTTATATTTATATAATTTATTACATTTGTTTATGATGAACTATTTTACTTTTAATAATTGTACTATTTATTCTATGTTATTATAAACTATATCTTATATTATTCTATATTTAAGAGTAGCCGGAGACAATTGTGCTTTCGGAGTAGCTATTTGATCCAGTATCTTTACTTTGTTTTCTGACATTTAGTATAAGTTATTTTATATTTAATTAAGACACACTAGACTATTTTATCTTAGAGTAATAATTATACCATTTATCCTATGCGATTGCAATAATATGTTATGTTATTCTATATTTGGACGCAACATTTATACCTTATAATCTATATATGCTAAAATTGTATAACCTTATGTTATACATTTTACATATTATTTCATACGCTAAGTTTTATATTAAATCTATATGGTAGCACTATAATTCGTTCTTTTTTTTTTTTTTTTTTTTTTTTTTTTTTTTTATATATATATATATATATATATATATATATATATATATATATATATATATATATATAGATATATATTTTTTATTTTTTTTTTTGTTACTTCTTTATGAATATTTGTAGATTTATACTATAGTGCTACCGTTTTTCTTCAAACAGTAGTTTGTAATGTTCGTACAGAATGCCATAAAATATTTACGCATTTGTTTGTCTGTCATTATTTTAGGGATTGTTTCACTGTTTATTTCATAGTCCATTATGTTTTCAGTGTTTCGGCGGGCTATGGAGAATATTGGGCATTCGATGAGGAGGTGCAATATGGATTCCTCCTTCTGCGGATCACATTCACACTCTGGGGTTGTTCTTAACTTGTAGCTTGCCAAATATTCTCCATAGCCTCCGTGGCCCGTTAGCGCCTGAATTACAATTGGTGTCTTTTCCAGTTTTTTTATTACGGTAAACGCTTGTTTTATCGTTGGCAGGAAGGTCTTGGTGGTGTGGCCTTTTTCAGTCGCTATATACCTGCTGTTCCATTCCTCCACTGTCCTTTCCCTCACCATTCTCTTCACATAAGATAGTGGGCATTCGTCATAATCTGGTGCCTTTTTGATATTAGCTGCGGCCGCCTTTGCCAGTTCGTCTGCCCTCTCGTTCCCCGGAATTCCACTATGCGCTCTCACCCAGAAGAGTCTAAGGTTTTTCCCCTCCTTTATAGCTCTTTTAACATTTTCTTTTATGAAAAACGCTATTGTGTGAGAGGCATCCTGGTCCCCCAGCAGATCGAGTGCCGATCGAGAGTCGCTCAGAATACAGATCGTCCACTCTGAGGATCCTAGCGCAATCTTGGTGGCTTGGTAGAGGGCATAGAGCTCCGCCTGAAACACTGTACAGAAAGGCGCTAGTACGAACTTTCTGGCCAGCGTTTCGACTTCGCCCCTCCAGCACGAAAGTGCTGCCCCCACCCTACCGCCAATCTTGCTTCCGTCCGTGTAAACGATCAAGCCTTTCAGGTCGTGAGCGCTTACAGTTTCCGGTTCAAGGTCCTCGAGGCAGCCGAAATGCACTCCGAGTTCCTCCGATGAATGTGGCCTCTGGTCATAGACGACTTTCCTCTCCACTGTTCGTCCGTGGAGGAAATCTTGCGGCTTCCCTCGCTTAGCCTCATATACCTGTGCCGCCTCGCGTACTCTCACTCCGACAGGTGTTTGTCCCAGCTTGCTTCTCTGAGTTCCGCGAATCGGGCTCGAACCGACCTTTGGAGACTCCAGAGTCTACTTCGATTACCGGGGGTTGGATATTTGTCGTGAGCTCTTAGCGCTTGGTTTTTGCGCCTTATCATTTCTCGAAGATCGCTCGGGATTGCGAAACGCCCCTCCACAGGCGCATCGATATCCTTAGAGCAATCGTCGAGTGTCTTCCCTATTAAATCAGAAAAATTACTGATGGCCGCCGCAAAAAATTACTGAGGCTGCCTCTACCGAGTCGAATCTGTCGTCCAGAGTTGCATCGGTTGAGCACGATTCAGGTTTGCTAATGCAATCCCTGAATTTTTTCCAATTCGTTACAGTGATTTTTGAGACCGCCTGGGGACAATCCGGGCCAAGTTTCATAATCACCGGTCTATGGTCTGAATCTAATTCTGAGAGTGTCTCGATAGAGCGAACCCTGAGAGTGATGCCCTGCAGGATTGCTATATCGAGAATATCGGGTACACCATTAGCACCATACCTGGTGGGAGTGTTGGGTGAAAATATTTCAAAATGATAAGAGGGGAGATTACAGAACCTATTTAATAGTTCCCCTCTGTGGTATTTCTTGTTCTGTTCCACCTAGTGTGTTTACAGTTGAGGTCGCCGGCCACAATGACCGAGCCTCCTAGATTTAAAAGTGCCTGCAAATCACTCTCGAGCAATGTCTTGCTGGGTGATAAGTAGGTCGAAGCTATAACGATAGATGGATGTCCCGTCATGAAGACTTGAACGACAGACGCCTCGATGTTGACGAGCGAAGGCGGCGGGTCTAACGGTACTACATGGAGCGTCCTTCTGACGAAAATGAGCGTACCACCGAGACGACCATCTCTGTCGTTTCGTATGGTGTTATAATTTGCGACCTTAGGGGTCCTATTTTGGGGTTTGAGGAACGTCTCCTGTACTAAAAATAAATCTAAATTGTGCTCTTTAATAAACTCACGCACTAGCCCCATTTGATCGGCAAGTCCGTTTGCGTTAAAGAAATCGAACGTTAGAGAGCGCGGCTTGACTCTCGCGAGTCTAGCGTCGGACGAAATAGAATTTCCCATGCTGACCGCCATTGGAAAAATTATTTATTGGCTTTGAACTGCGCTACCTTGGTGAACAACTCGGCGTGTTCACCCAGTGCGCGGAGGCGGTCCTTAGTGGCCCCGTCGGAATTTCGAATTTTCTCCGCGAAAATCGCTACTTCGTCTAAGTCCACTGACTCCATGAACTCTACGAGTAGTTCGATGTCGTCGGCTAAGGTGGACTTAGAATTTTTAGAGGTCCGATTCGCGGGATTGGAAGCGACTGTCTTCGTGGTTTCAGTCAGTCTGACAGTCTGTTTGACAGTAGGCCCTACTTTTGGTGTGGCGGGCGCAGCAGCAGACACGGACGGGAGGGGTTTAGCCCACGCGTTCGTGGCTGGCGCCGGGGCGGGAACAAATTTGGCGGGAGCGTGAGTCACTCCGGACGAGCCTCGCGCTAGGCGTTGGGGCATCGAAGCCCCCTTCGCCTTACCGACCATTCCCATGCGCCTGCGCGGGGCCCTGGTGCATCCGCGATAGTTCGCGGGATGACCCTGGGTCTCGCACAGAACACAGCTGGGAGGTACGGCCGGGTCAGGGACCTTGCGCGGACAGTCCGGAGTCGCGTGGTCCTCCAGGCATTTCACACACCTGGGCCGCGCGTGACAATTACGGGCTGAGTGGCCGTAGTATTGGCAGTTATGACACTGCCCTGGGATACCCCTACCATATGGCTTCTCGACTGTGATGCCAGTTAACTGGCACACAGTCTCGATGCTGTAAACTTTCTTACCCTCTGGTGTGAGGTCTAGCACGGCCAGTACCATATCGTACTGCCGCTTCGTATAGTTGTTGAACATACGATGCACAGATCTAACTGGTAGGTTCTGAGAGCTGAGATCCCTGAAAATGGTCTCAGTCTCTATCTCTTTCGGTATACCCTTGATGACGACACGCAGTTGGCGTTCATCCTCAAGGGCATAGGAATGATACCCTATTTTCGAATTTCTTAAGTACGCCGTTAAGCGGCGATGATCTTGAGCGCTTAGCACCTGCACTCGGATACCCTGAATTGTTGAGCGCGCAGAGTTGAACTGCACGCTGTTATCGATCATCCACTTGGACACGTCGTTCCAAGCCTTCTTTTCTTGTACGACAATAGGAGGAGGCAAATCTTTTTTAATCACAGCCGCTCCGGCTGAAGGCGCGGATGCGGGTGCGGAAGAGCGCGCGGGCGCGGAAGGCAACGGCGCGACTGCGGGAACAGACGCGTTCGCGGATGCCTGAGGGGCGGACGACGCGGGGGAAGGGGGGCAGCTGGCGACAGCGCGCTTCCTTTTTCTCGCCGGCGAATCGGGCGCGGAACTCGCCTTTTTGGCGGGAGACTGTTTTAGGCTCTTAGCCTTTCTTTTAGCCGACTTCGACTTGACGGTCTCGAACCCGTCGTCGCCTTCATCGGCTTGCCCCTCGGAGTCTTCCCCTCTGGAGGCAGAATCCTCCGAGGAGCTGGCACTATTGCCCTCGGTCGTGTATGCGGAGGCGGAGGCGTCAGAGTCCTCGGCCATTTCGACGTCGGACTCCTCGACGACGTCCGCAGAATCCGCATCGGTACCTACTACTACAGTCCGGGATCGAACCGGCACTGCTGCGTCCGTTGACGCGCGAAAAGTCGCGAAATAATTCGCGAGCGTGGCATGCGCATCGGGACACGCCGCCGCGACGAACGCGAGGATCGCCTCCGCGTCTAAATTATTACTCGCCATAGTTGGCGCGAAACTAATTTACGCGAAACTAACTTAACCTACGCAATAACTGTGTCCCCCCGCCGAGTGGCGAGGGGTGAGTACCTATCGTGTACTAACGGCCCTGCCCTGTGAGGCGGGGGGGAGTACCTAAGTTAGTAAATGTACTCACTTGGAAATACCTACGTAGACTACGCTACCTAGATACAACGTAGATTGCCGCTCTCGACACGACGTAGACCTCTGCACTTAATTCTGCACTGTCGGACACTTCACTATCACTTATATTGGCACTTGACTTTATTACTATCATTTAACTTGCTATAATGTTCGCACCGCAACCAGACAAAAGTATGGTCGGTTTTACATAACAATAAACCGTTACTATGTGCTGAAAGGGAAAACATACAGCATTGTTATGAAGAAGCAATGTGTACCAAGCCATTGTAGGCATAAATTATAGGGATTGTGGTTGCAATTTATATCTTTAGATGGCGCCTGTATCTATGCCAGCACGGTAATATGGGAAACGAACACATTTTTCAAATATAATAGAGTCTTCACAACGAAGGTTTTCCTGCAATGCTGTATGTTTTCCCTCTTGGCACATAATAACGGTTTTATTTTTATGTAAAACCGATGTATTACTGTGCCTCCGGAAAAATACAGCGTTGTTATGAAGACGTGTTTGTTATCTTCTGTTTGAATTAAAGAAACAACGCTATGATGATTAAAAATACAATAAAAAACTGCGTTAACATTTAGTTTAACACGTTTATTGATCATTTACTAATTAACGATTGAAAATCATGAATACAAATTACAAATTTACTATACCTTTTTGTAACTAAAATATTGCCATCAATCTATAATGATGCAACATATTAAAAACCGAATTTCAATCGACCTTAGAAAGCTCTATTTCACGACAGTAATGTTTAAAGAAAGTACTACAAGATCTCCAGTTTCCGCGAGATAAGATTTCATTTATGGGATGATTTTCCATCCATCCAAGTGATGCCACCGCAGATCTACAGGTTCCCGGAGGAGCATTAATTCCACTATCTTTAAGAACACTACGTACCTACCCAATTCCCAATTACTGTGCGAGAAGTAGATTTTATATTCTTACTAACTGTTATAAATAGATTGTTTAAATCATCAACTTCTCCTTGTCTTATTCCTTTCTATTAAGAGCCTAACAAGAGAGAGAGATATATATATATATATATATATATATATATATATATATATATATATATATATATATATATATATATATATATATATATATATATATATATATATATATATATATATATATATATATATATATATATATATATATATATATATATATATATCTCTTGTTAGGCTCTTAATAGAAAGGAATAAGACAAGGAGAAGTTGATGATTTAAACTATTATCTGAAATTCTTAGCAAGCTTAAATCATGGACTCTGCGTCCTGAAGCTAATAATAATAAGGACGCCGTTTTGCGAGCTACGTCAAACAATTATCTGCGGGTGGATTTGACGAAAGCCAATTCAGTACTATTCTAGGATCCCACATGATTGCTGGTTTAATCATTTTTGGATCAGACACACCTATTCCTTTAAGAGTCTGTTTAATTATAAAGCTTGAAAAAATGGCTTTTCGACAAGAGCACCACAAAAAGCTGAAATAGCAGATTTATGAGTACGAATTGTACTAAATGATATTTTTTTCTTTTACACAGAGATATATTAAGAATCTAGCAATTTCGATGGGTTCAGATGGATAAGATGGTGCCTTATCCATCTTTTAATAGCTGGGGTGTAAGTTGAGAGTATAGAAAGTTGCCAGCTCTTTTTTAACAATTCTTTTTCTTGTTCAGACCACCCTTTGATTATTTCCCCCACCCCCAATTTCCCAAACTTTGTGGGTCAATGTTTGTATTTGAGGAGGAGGCTGCATTGTTGTCTCGTATATCAGGTTTTCTGAATATTCGGAATTTTGTAAGGGCGATCCATTGCCCAGGTTATCAAGCCTTGAAGCCAAAATGCTTATGGCCACTCTGGAGCTATCACTAGGTAGGTCCCTTGAGCATTGTTCAAGTGACAACACTCGAGGCATTAGACTTGGAGGAGGAAATACTCATGCTAGTCCATGTCTCCATGGTCGGTGAAGGCATCTATATAATTTGCAGATTGATCTTTGCAGTTTATCGACACATAGTTTTCCACCACTGCCGTCTCTAATGTTGCAAACAATTCAATCTCGACGCCCCACTTCTGGAACACCTTCTGTGTAGCTTGTAGGAGAAGATACCACTCAGCTGGTTATTTTCTTCGTGACAACCTGTCCGCTACTGTGTTGTATCTTCCTGGGAGGTAATGGGCCGATACTGTTATCTTGTATCGATCCAGTATGCGTAGTAACCTCACCGTGAGTACCTTTTGAACGTAGGTAATCAACTTACGGTTGTCTGACTGCATTAACTCATGAGCATTTTGTAGTTGCTTTGCATTTCTTAGAATTGCTACTACCACTGAATATAGCCCTTTTCTGTTGCCCTGCCACCTCCTTTGATGGTTTACCCAGACTCCAGACATTGTCTTTCCATCCAATTGTGCCCCCACCCGAAATTCGAAGCGTCCATCGCAATTAAATGGGAAGCAAGGTTGTTGTGAATGGGCAAACTGTGACGAGTGGCTTTGCCATCCACCATCATCTCTTGTGCCACAACACCCGAGACTGGCAAATTTTTCCTCGGTCTGCTCTTGTCGAAATGCCGCAGAAATATCTGTATTCTGCGACAGAGTAACCGGCCTCGAGGAATGACGAAATTGGCAATTTTTTTTCAAAATTGTTACGTTAATTTATATGACGGAGATAAATTACCGAAAGTGTCAGTCATCTTTTTGAAAAGATTACTTAGATTTAATTTTGCTGGACTAGAATGCGGCCAGTTAAATATACCCTGTAAATCAGACTGTAATAATGCACTCTGTTGGAACAAGGGATATATCGTGGCGGCCATAACTTCCTCCATAGAGGCTAGTAAATCTTTACTTTTGTTTAAGCAACACATTTTATCGATAACTTTTAAGCTACAAAAATCCGGAAAGGCGAGCATATCTGCCAACGCTTTAGAATAACGGATAAGAGACCACTTGGGTGAATTAAAATGTTGTCATTTGTTTATTTGGCGTAACAATTTTTCATTCGCGGGTTTAATAACTTTTTTATCGTCAAATATTGTTTTACATACGTCCAAATCAACAGATTTAATTGTTCTCGTTGATGGATTTGCTAAAAGTTCATCATTTTCTTTTGCGGCTACTTCAATAATATTATTCATATGTTCATTCTTTTACATTTTGCGTGCATTGTTGGTGCATCAAATAATTAGATAACTGACCCGATTATATAACGCGTCGATAAGATAACTGACCTGATTATATAACGCGTCGATCCGAGGATCAACGGTTACCTGTGCTGCTATGTCCTGTTTCTTGGTCCGCTTCGTTTTCACTCGAACTTGAGGATAAGTTTTCTGGATTATCGTCCCTCTCGACCGACGGTGACCGCCATATAGCTGGTCCACAAGCTCCTGAAGTCTCTGGGGCTCCAGAGGGCTCACCGATGTCTGTCACCGATGTCACGACGCACGAATAGATCATTAACTTACTACTGTAGTTCACAACTGAACACAGATAAACTTGGTAAAAAGAAATGACAAGCGCGCCTTCCCACATCACCTTGCTGGTATAGATACAAGCGCCATCTAAAGTATCTAAAGTAAATAATCTATGCCTACAATGACTTGTCTATGGCTAGGTACAAACTGCTTCTACATAACAATAATGTTTTCCGGGAGCACACTAATATTTTGTTAGTAATATTCCTCTTAAACAAAAAAGAATCCAGAAAAAAATTAACATAATTTAAGTGAATGACTGGTTCATCAGCTTCATTAGATCATACTAGGTATTATGATATCATAATATGACGATTTATTATTATGAATCATAATATTGATTCTACTAAATTCCCATTCTATTAATTTAAGGCATGTCTTGGCGCAGCAGCATAAGCGTGCTACTAACGTAAAGTAACCGACAACGGTTGTGGGTTCGATCCACACTCGAGAAAACGAAATATTTATTATTTTCAATTTAAATATTTAATGTTTTCATTTAGTCGCTCTGATACAAGGCAAAACGCGGCGTTGAGATCCGCCATTCAACACACAATGCCTCAAATTCAGCGGAAAGTGGGGAACGAGAGTAGAACGGAGTGTCTTAACACTAGGTTCCTGAGTTCCCTCTGCCTACCCTGCCTTGTGCGGGAGACAGCGTAAAGCTGATAGTAAATACTTAATTTATATTCATTGTTTTGTAGTAAATCCTTATCTATAAAAGGTAGACTTATTATGGAGAAAGAGGAATATTTTTTTTAAATATTTCAAATTATTTCATTGTTGAGACATGTCGTGGCGCATGGGCACAAGTGTGTGACTGTGAACGCGACAAGTTGTGGGTTCGATACCCACTCGAGGAAGTGAAATATTTTACATTTTCAAATTGAATATTTTATGTTTTCCTTTCATCGCTCTGGCAACAGAGTAATGCGCGGCATTGGCTTCCGCCACTCAAGGCTGTACATTGCGTGATGAGTTGCGGAAGTCAACGCGTAAATGGAGAACAGAACGACGTGACTGAACACTAGGTTCCCAAGTTCCCACCGCCAACCCTGTCACATACGGGATCAAAATCATCATACGAATAAAACAAAAAATAACATTCTTACTTTATATAACTGTATACAATTTATATATTTTTAATTTCAAAACATATAATAATATTGGAAAAAACTATGAAACCTAAGCTGATAAAATTTTAGTAAATATTATAAGTACGCCCCAAGAATATCTATAAATAATATTGTAAAACACGTATTTCGTGTTTTTACATACAAAAGAATGTTAAATTTATTATAAAAATAATCACGTAGTTCAAGCGGAGGAGGCCGCGACCGTGTCATTAAAGGAAAGAAGATTTTATGGTGATATGCTGCTAAGTATTGACAGGCACAAATTATTATTTTAATTTGAAATTTAAATAAATGACTTGCGTCACTCAAATATGAATTTTGTGATCATCGAAAATTGATTCAATGCCACATTCCTTTTCTTTATTTTTTAAATAGTTATATGATTTAAGATAAATAAATATAACAATGTATGAAATATTCAATATATTATTTATACAAATATTCTTTACATTCTATACTAAGTGCCTAAGGTGTAATGTTTGCTCGAAACAATCACTGTCACACGAGGCAGCGGCACAAGCCTGTGACTGTAACCGACAGGTTGTGGGTTCGATCCCCACTCGAGGAAATGAAATATTTAATATTTTCAGTATAAATGTTTAATGTTTTCATTTCTTCGCTCTGATACAAGGCAAAACGCAGCGTTGAGTTCCGCCACTCAACACGCAATGCCTCAAATTAGGCGAAAAGTGGGGAAAGGAAGTGGAACGGAGTGTCTTACCACTAGGTTCCCAAGTTCCCTCTGCCTACCCTGCCATGTGCGGGATAAAGCGAGAAACTGAGTGAGAGTGAGTGAAACAATCACAAAGTCCAGTCGATAATATATTTCGAGTCCAAATAAATAGTAACTGGTAGGAACTCATTGGAAGAGGAAGAAACTAGTTACAACATAAATAAATTACGGGCTATCAGAGGTCGGGAAAGCTATTTTTAGGGTAAAAAATCCTTCCGGGCAAACAACAAGTTCTATGCAAAAACTTTTGATGGTCTTTTTTTTAGCTTCACGCTCGACTGATGATCGAACCCAGAACCTGTCGGTTACAGTCACGCGTTTGGGCCGCTGCGCCACGACAGGCCATTAGATTAATAACTTATATATTTACAATATTTACACATAATCTCAAAATTTATGCAGAAAATTTAAGTAAACGTGTTTTTTATTTTTTTTAACGTCATATAAAATTTTGAGCGATTTATTAGAATTTACACTTAAATTACTCAGAAAAAAAATAAAATTCCATTTTAAAAAGATAAAATAGCAAACTTTAAATCTTTGAAACACAGAGATTACAAAAAACATGCAAAACTATATATTTAAAGATGATATTGAATTTTGTGTGAAAACATGTGTGAGCCGATTGTTTTTTTTTTATTAAAAAAGTTAATTTATTAAATATACATTACATTAATATCATAAAAATAAGAATGATATATACCTAGTAATATGTTATTGTATTATAATTTAAGTATTTATGCACTTTCGTTAGATATTTCAATTTAAGAAAAATATGCCTGAAATTGTGCTATCGAATTTAAATACTCTATACCGATTATTTTTTTTTCTCAGCTTCACGCTGTATCCCGCACGAGGCAAGGTAGGCAGAGGGAACCCGGGAACCTATTGTTAAGACAATTATGGTACATACTTATTTGTTATACTTTTAAATACCTTTTCTTAAATTATCATCACTTATTAATAACTTTTTGTCTCTTCAATAGTATTTCTCTGTCGTTACATTTTGAATAATCTTCCCGATTTAAGTTGATTTTGAAAGTCTTCAGAATCATCATCGTCTTTGTCTATATCGTTTTTTTTTATGAAATATGTTGTTCACTAACTTAAAATAGTATAGTATTTATATATAGATTATAGTATTTAAAATAGTGATTATAATATATAGGAGAAAGTGATAATATGCCCCTATTCTCTATCATCTCGGCTGGTCAGATAGACCACGACCACGTCCGCGTCCGCGTTCGTCTCATCGACGTTAAAAATTCTGTCCGACGGGTAGTTTACTTTTGTCATTACAGCCTCCAATAAATGAAAAAAATTTTGACTGCTTCGCGGTTAAAGGCTTGAACAGGTGCATATGAAGTTCCCATTGATTTACGTACAGATTACCTCCAGAATACCTCCTCATGTCGTTTCAAAAATTGATCTAACCAAGCTTTCCCTGCTACTTCATTTGTGAAACTATTTTGAATATTATTTTTTATCCATCCTAGTAAGGCCATAGTATCTGACTTCCATGAATAAAAGGTATTCTGTTAGCTTTTTTTTAAATTTGATGGCAGTATTGGTTTTCTACTAAGAGGTTTTTTATGCACAAGTAATTCCATTGATTCTTGAGAATCCTTTGCCATACGTTTTAATGTTGATTTACAGACTATGTTTTTACCGCCTTTTTGTAGCCCATAGTTTTTGTTCTCACAGCTTCCATAACCTTTTTCATTTGGTGAGGATCCCAAGTTTTTAGTTTTTTTTGGTACTGGGGACAATAAACGTTGTCTAGACCTAGGCCGTTGTCTGTTTCCTCATTTTCATCATTCTTGTATGTAATATGGCCCCTGGGACCATATTACATTCAATATGAAGGGGCCAAATTATCAATATCGTGGATTCTATTAATAAATATCAATTAAAATTAAACGTCGAATATTTTGTATATTTACCTTTAAAATCCTGTTGGAAAACTTGAATTGTATACTATGTACGTCTCTTCGTAGCAATAACTTAATTTTTACAAAATTATGGAATTAATTGCAGCACAACATAAAAGTTTTTGTCAGTGCAAGTTTAAACTAGTTCCGTATTACACAAAGCTGAGCGAGGGCCAGCCGCTGGGTTTTTTTGGTAGGTATTATTTAAACGATGTCATATTGATGTTCCGTTCAAATGAGAATTCACTAGACGACGTGATTGTAAGTATAAAATATCAAAGGGGGCCATAATACCGGTGGGGGTCACTTTACCACCTTCTCTTATATATAGTATTTAAAATAGTATAGCATAATTTACGAATATAATTTAAAAATATCCAAATTACTAAAAATGTTGTAGATGTCTTATATAATGTTAAGTTATTTGGTTGTTAATAATATTTTTTTAAAATTAGTATTTATTTTTTCTAAGTGTGGCTTAACCACTTAATAATTATTTGGTTGTCAATTCACAACCAACTATAATGATGGGTTGACAAATTTAAATAGCGAAATATATTCATATAAGTGCATCGTTATTTAATTTTGTATTTTACCAATTAATCATGTAATTTTAAGTTTTTCGAGTCTAGGGTGCTATTGTGTAATTAAAAGACAAGTTTTCAACTAATTTTGTGATAAAAAAGGAAGTGTGTAGAAGATAAAAATAAAGAACCAAAAACTTTTTAAATGAAACACTTTTAAACGGATTAATCGCGTATACACTTTACAGTAGTCCGTCCGACTACTGTAAAGTGTTCGAAACGTCGGGTTTCCCAAAAATGTCTACCATTCAATATACGCGATTAATCCGTTTAAAAGTGTTTCATTTAAAATTTATAACAATCGCGAAAATCAAAGACATTATTAACCAAAAACTTGATTAACTGATTTTTCAATGTTTTTAGGTAATGTGAAAAAATTGTTAAATTTTTATTACCTACAAATTCGCCCTTTAGTTTTGCCGAAAATGGCAAATACAACACTTTTTACCCGTGACGTCACCTAACCCCTTCCCGACTTCTGACAGCCCTTAAATATTTTTCCTTTTCCGTTTGTTATATTTTCTCCCCTTTCCAATTGTTTCCACTATGTTACTTAATTTCTTTTTTTTTTTAATTATTTTTGACCATTTTAAAAGGCTTCGGCACTGGTCTACAAGGATCATGAGGAAATTTAGAATTTATTACATAATCACAAGTCCATCTAAAAAAATTTGCAATGGTTTAGAAGCACAAACGTGTGGCGGACCGAACTGACGGACGTGGGTTTCATTCTTACTTAGAAGAAAAAATATTTTATTTTTCATTCCAGTTATAAAACAATGCTTCAAGAATACGACGAAAAGCTGTAAACGGATTGTGAATAGGGAACAGAGTGTCCTAACACTAGGTTTAAAGGTTCCCAGGTTCCCACTGCCTATCCTTACAAGTGGCTTTACATTGTATCCTACAATGTAAAGCCAAAATAATACTTACCGCATTAATACCGCTCATAAACAGCAATGCGAATTTTCTTCCATATCGATCTCCCAACTGAGCCACGAGGTATGTCGCCGGTACGCACACCAAGTACGGCAGTGACGCCATCCACGATATCTAAAACATATTTTTGTTTTGCTTTACGCTGAATCCCACGTAAAATTGTAGGCAGTGTGGAGATAGTTCTTTCCAAGCAACTTTTAAATTATCCCTCTGACCGGATGAATGATTGGCTGCAGACATGACGGTTGTCTGTACGTTTCCCATTTAGGGAAATTATTTATTTTCAATTCATCGCGTTGGTTAAAAGATAAAACATGGCGTTGAAGGATACAATATCTTGAAATCTATCACAATCTTGCTATAATATACAGCGTAAAATTAATATAATTCTAAACATTATACAAGCAAAGAGTAAATTAAGTTTCAAATAGAAAATTATATGCATGTTAAAACGGCTATCTTGAAACGACGGTGCAAATTTGAAATTATATAGTTCATGTTAATTATCGGTATGGTGGCTCAGTTTTCAAATGTAACTTGAGGCAGTCGTGGGTTTATGTGCCGCTGGAGGTATTCTTAAAGGAAAAGCTACAGATAGACAAGAAATAATGTATTAAAATTAATCTAGTTAAATCAAGCGTGTGACTGTAACCGACTGGTTATGTGTTCGATCCCCACGCGAGGAAATGAAATGGTTAATATTTTCAATTTAAATATTCAAAGTTTACATTTCTTCGTTCTAGTACAAGGCAAAACGCGGCGTTGAGTTCCGCCACTCACTACGCAATGCCTCAAATTCGGCGGAAAGTGGGGAACGGAAGTGGAACGGAGTGTCTTAATACTAGGTTCCCAAGTTCCTTCTGCCTACCCTGTCGTGTGCGGAATACAGCGTGAAGCTGAGTAGTTAAATATTGATTTATTGTTTTAAAATATCTAATAAGATATTCAAAATATAACTGAGGCTGGGTACGATCTCCACTCGAGGAGATGAAGTATTGCATGTTTTTAATTATTCGCTATGCTAACTAGGAAGAGCGCGGCGTTGAATTCCGCCACGTAACACAATACTTGAAACTCGTAACGAACGGAGAGTGTTTTAACGGTAACAGAGTATTATAACACTAGGTTCCCATGTTCCCTCTGTCTACCCTGCCGTGTGCAGGATAGGTACAGTGCGAAAATGACAAAAAACAATACAAAGTAATCTGAATAAATAATGTGCTCATACTTCTGCATCAGTAAGAGGTACTCCTTTAGGTGACTTATTTGACTGCAACAGAAGTGTCATTGGCGACATCCATCCTATGCATGTTCCATAACCATAGATCGGTATACAAACTGAAAACGAAATTTATTTTTTTCAATAATACTTTATTTGTACATATATTGTTGATTAATTTTGTTTTTCTTTGTCTGTGCGTTTGTGCTCGCTAATCTCATAAACAGCTTAATCAAATTACACGCGGTTTTCACTGGATTTGTGAATTGTGTATTTGGATAAGATTTTAATACAGTAATAGTTCGCATATTTACTGGTTAAAGTGTTATTCCACACTCACGAAAGATAAATACTAGTTATAATTAAAATAATGTAATTTTTTTTTCAATCGGCTTATAAATAAAACAGTTATATTTATCAATTTAGAGTATTGTTTATACAAAAGTGTAACAAAAATAAGAGGTGTTCGTTAAATTTTCAAATTTACAGATAAAATAGCAAAATGTACGATGATAATTGACAATAATACATTTCTACAAGTGGGAATTAAACTCACAAACGTCAAATTTATGTTGACTATAACCGCATTACACTAGCGACGCGCCCGTGGCTTTGCCGCTTGAATTACACTATATTATTTACTAATCATAATTACTTTATTTTCTAAACACTTTCTCATTTTTAATACAATAAAGATATACATATACTGTACATTGAAAATTAAAATTTCAGCTAAATTAATAAATAATTTGTAACAAATTTAAGAAGCTTTAAAAATATCTTCAAACAACTTTTACACATATATACATTTATATACATATATTACATATATATATATATATATATACATATAAAATCGTGGGGAACAGTGTGTCATAATGTGGAACGATGTGTCATAACTCTAAGTTCCCAAGTTCCCTCTGTCTACGCTACCATGTTCGCTGTGATATAGTGGGAATGGCTAAAGAAAAAATATATGTATATGAAAATAGAAAAAATATATGTATATAAAAATAGAAAAAATATATGTATACAAAAATAGAAAAAATATATGTATATGAATCAAATATACTAATATACTTACTAAGAAAAGCACATAATATTTGATTCACTTGACTCCCTTCCCGAAATATATAGAAAATTTTCTTCATGCCTGAAATATTACAAAAAAACACTTGCACATCAAATATTATATACACCTTTTATCCACGTGAAATATGAATTTGTATAATAAAATTCAATTTTAACGTTATAAACATATTTTATGGTTTTTTGATTGTTACAAGTTCCGATAACGGTAATGAGGCGGCATTGTTTTCCTATACGTCGAATATCGATACTAAATTATTTTTAACTGATTATATAGTTATATTATTATCAGTTTGTAATTAATATAGTAATTAAATTCATGTTGTAACATTTTTCGTTAATTAATTAATTAATGACACTTGTCGTTTTTTTTTTACCGTATATTCGTACATATAGGCTTAGGTGTGTATAATGTTTATATTTAAATATTATAAAGTAAAAAGTGAAGGCCTGTCGTGGCACAGTGACACAATCGTGTGACTGTTCCGACATGTTCCTTGGTTCGATCCCCAGTCGAGGAAATGAAATATTTAATATTTTCAATTTAAATATTTAATGATTTCTTCGCTCTGGCAATAAGGTAAAGCGTGGCGTTCGCGCGTGGCGTCGAACGGAAGTGGAACGGAGTGTCTTAACACTAGGTTCCCAGGTTCCCTTCTGCCTACCCTGCCTCGTGCGGGATACAGTGTGAAGCTAAAAAAAAAAGTATTAAGTAAATTAGCTGGTTGGTTGTAATACCACAAGTTTTTGTGCGATTCCCAAACAAGGTAATGAAATATTTAATATTTTTTTTTGTTATGGTAACAACGTAAAACGCATGTTGTTGAGTTTCACCACTCAACACGCAATGTATCCAAAACTCGGTGGAAAATGAAGAATGGATGTTATTTAATGGGATTCTCTTTTGATAATGTTCTTTCAAATAAAAAATATTTCAAAAAATAAAAAATCAATAGTGTAATATTTAGTGTGAACAACACATCTACCACATATGTAATTCGTGTTTTGTTTGTCGTACATTATTTACCTTTATTTTCTACACGTCGAAATCCCACTTTCAAAATATTTCCCGAGCGGGAAACAAACCTACAACTGTTGTTTAATATCGCACGCTCTTGACCCTGCGCCACAAAAACCCTAACCTTTTTTTAAACTTTTATTTTATTCTATTTAATAATATTATTTATTTCATTTAATAATAATATTTTATTTAATAAAATCTTTCTAAATTTCCTTTTTACTGCGACTTATGTACGATGCACGTTTATAAATGAAATTATACCAAGAAACTGAAAATATGCTTAATCATCATCTTGAGATATCCTCCAGTTTCAGACAGTACATTGAAATATTAAATATATATATATATATATATATATATATATATATATATATATATATATATATATATATATATATATATATACATATACATATACATATACATATACATATACATATACATATATATATATATATATATATATATATATATATATATATATATATATATATATATATATATATATATATATATATATATATATATATATATATATATATATATATATATATATATATATATATATATATTTACAAAGTATACTGATATATTGATAAATATGTATAACGGGTATAAATATTTGTATAAAATAGACGAGTTTGTGTATAACATTATATGATTAGATTCTCTAAGCTGAAGGGTGTCAAAATATAATGAATCTATATAAACAAAAATGAATCGCTACATGTATTGCTAAACAGAAAACTCGAGAACGGCTCGACGACAACATCGACTAGGCACAAGGTAGTATTGTTATCAAAACAAAGGAAGAGAAATAAAAAACAACACTGTTCTTATCTCTATTTATAGGAAAAGGCTGTATGGATAAGTCATTTGACTATGTTCTAAGCAAGAATCCTCGGTACATACTCGTAGCATCACTTGGGAACATTTAGTTGTAATAAAATTTTTACTGTGTTTATTTGTTTATTTGTTGGTGCAGAAATTTGGGTCTAAGAACTTAAAACGCTACAAATGAAGCGAAATTTCCCATAAAACAGTACTTAACATCTCGTGAAGAGCGAGTAACGCGTCGTGTCAAAAATGCTTTTACTGTTCCAAGTGGAAGAGAGGTTTTAAGTTACGTTTTGACTTCACTTCCTACAAATGTTTCGGATCTATCAACTCAACATTGTTCACATTGCACGGCGTTAAAATACAAAAATTATGCAAAAATTTTGAGTTGCGCAGCTAAGAAATTTAAATAGTGCCAGTAGTTCCGTCTAGAGTCATTATACTCGTTGGTTTCAGGGATTGGAACGGATTCCATACATTTCCTTACAATACACATACCAAAACTGCTTTCAAATTACTTCTTTTGAGGCAACAAATATATGCATCACGACAATTTCATGCCAACTTACTAATATAAAAAGTTAACAAAAATAATGTAAAAAGTTAACAAAAGTTTATTGTTTACAGACATAAGGCTAGGCGGCAAAATACGTATGTGTATGTGTAACGACATTTGCGCCAAGAATTTTTGATCTGATTAAATTTTCCAGGATTACCTTCCCATAATATGCAATTGAAAGGGTCGTAGGTCATAATGCTACAAAATTTAAACCAACCGCGACTTTGCAATAAACAAAATACAAGGTAGATGATGATTGACGTACGGTTTGAAAACATACGAGTACATTGCGAGTAGCAACGTTTGTTTCGCTATGACTATAAATAAATATCAGCGTCAGTCAATGAATGCTAGCGGCGCCAATCTGAAAAACCCATGTTTATGTAATGGACAGATGTATTATGCCTGTTCTCACGGAACGCCAACAGTTATTTTTATTTACGTACCAGATAATGACAAACAATATCTTATACCACGAGGCATGAAACTATCACAAAATGAGGCATGAAAATTAATAATATTACAAAAATCCTTGCAACGTACAAAATATAAATAAAGTGATCACTTTAAAACGTTTTTTAAATGTTTAAGTGATCGCTTTAAAATATGTTTTATTAACATAAAATATAAATGTTGTTTTAGAGAAAATAAGTGAGAACAATAACCCGGGGCAGCTAGTTTGGAATACAATTTGAATATAAATTAATGAATGAAAATGAAATTGAACTAAAATATATGTTGGGTACCATTACTAGTGCTAAACTGAAGCCTCGGATGTTACTTTCATGACCTACATATAAATCAAAAATACCCCCGATTTGAAAAGATTTGAAATATTGACAAAAATTATACATAATTATCTCCAAACTTTATTAAAGTCGCTATGAAAACTAAATCGGCTCAACAGTTTAGGGCAGTGTTTCCCAAAGTGAGGCGTACGCCCCACTGGGGGGCAGTATGGCAATTGGTGGTGGGCAACCAAAGAAAAATTACCCCCTTGCCAAGGCATTTTAAGGCAACGCTTGGCTTAGGGGGGACATGGTGGTTTTAGAAATACAAAAGTGAAATTTAAAAAGTTTGGGAAACACTGGTTTCGGGGCTATGGTGCCGTAAACAGACTTGATATACAGATTCACAGATACATCAAACTTGTATTCCTCCGGTAACAACGGGGCAGTAATAATTTTACGTTCCTATACAATTATGTATTAGAAAATTGCAAAAAATATATATATATTCTAAAATATAAAAATAACTGGCAAATGAAGGTTAAATATGTAACATGTTTTTTTTTATCACGTGCCAATTTAGATAAGTCTTTATGAGGTCGTCTTCGAGTAGACGATTAAAATGTTTACATTCTTTTTATCATTGTGGCCGATGTTGGGACTAACTATGGAGAAGAAATAGGACAAGTAAGGTCACACAATCAATTTGTAAGATTTTTATAACATATTAGTTGTAATCGGAAATATATAGATAGTTTAATAGTGACTCTGGAATGTCACACTTAAAGTGTCAAAGATTTTATATTTTGTAACAACTTCAAGAAACCGGTCAAAAACTATTAACGCAAAGTCAATTACATTCAAACTTAGCCAATACAAGACTTCTGTTTCTATGGAACAGAGTAATTTGACATGTTTGAAATGCGTTCCAATTTATTTAAATCAAATAATAAGACAAAAGAGGCCATCTCTGGCGATATGTTAATGAATAATAAAATTCAATCCAAAGCAATGTAAAAATAAATACATTATGTCATAACAATGATACAAACTTGGTGCAACAAGTTTGTATCATTGTTATGACATAATGTATTTAAGTCATATACATATACATAGACTATGTTCTATGTATATGTATATGACGTCTTCAGATTTCATTATTCACGGTTGTCGGTTGAATTCAGACTTGAGGAAATGAGTTTATTTTAAATACATAAAGCATTTTAAATCAATTCAGCCAAAGGGGACGGAAATAAGGAAATAGGCAGTATATGTGGGATACAGAGAAATATTTTATAATATAATAATATATCAGTATGAAAAGCCATTGCCGTACGTCTATCTAAGATGACTAAAGTAAAAAATAATTATATATTATTAGACGCGATTAGATACAGTCATCTAAGATAGATTCACAGTTTAATTCACCATGAATTAACGTTGAGCTGTAGTAAGTACCTAATATTTTCAATCAATGTATTCTGCACAAAGTAGGGTGAAGGAACACTGGGATCCCAATTCCATAAGACATGTTCGTCCCCCTAAGATACTCTCCTTCCCTACTTACCAATGTAAATGATACTGAACTTATCATTACTGCACTTCATCTTACGTACCAGAGATAGGAGAATGAAAATATTAAATATATCATTTCCTCAAATGGATGTTGAACCCACAACCTGTCGTAACGACAGGCTAAATACTTAATATAAAAAACAATAAGTAGATAAAGGTACGTACAAAATGCCTGTGTCATAGTATATATATGTATATACAAAAAAAATACTTTCTTAACTTAGCCTACCTGTTGTCTTCCAATGTTCTTATTTATTTATAAAAAAAGTTAATAAAACAATATTATCCACAAATCACTCGCCTTTGAAAATCTATAATAATTTTATATTGATCCACGTACTTTGATGTTATATGAACAACGTACTACGGTAATAAGGTACTTGTGTTCATAATTATTTTTATAAAGTACCCACTCTATAAATAAATATTTGATATTATAGCATGGGATAGTTTTTCTAATAATAATTCTATACTCTCAATTTGTTTTTGTTTGCATAACTATATACCGCGTGATACAAAAACAGTATCTTAAAACAAGAACGGCTATTTCATTTTTATTTTTAGTTTATTATAATTGATCTAGTAAGTCTGGAAAATGTCTTAGCCCAGTCAAGACAATAAAAAATATTATAAAATTTCAGGAAATCCCTGATCAAAAATATCTATACTCGGATTTTATGTTTTTGTAAATATTTTTTGAGCCTGTCGTGGCGCAGAGGCACAAGCTAATGCTATGATTGTAAGGTTGTGGGTTTGATCCTCGTTACAGAGAGTGTAATATTTAATATTTTGAAATAAAATATTTAATATTGAAAATTCTTCGCTCTGCTAGCAAGACAAAGCGCGGCGTTGAGTTCCGACACTCAACAATGCAATGCCTAAAATTCTACAGAAAGTGGGGAACGGAACAAAGTGTCTTAACAGCAGGTTTCCGAGTTAACCTGCCATGTGCGGGATATAGCGTAAAGCTGAAAAACAACTAAATATTTTTAGTGTGTGACAACGTATTTGTATCTTCTCAAACATTCCAATCAAGCTCACGCATACAAATTTTATAAATACTCTTTTCGGACACATCGCCAGATAGTTTTGCTCCACTTTTATAATTGTAGGTCAACGAGATAGCGAATAATAAAAGTTCACAAACTTAATTTTGCGGGCGTATGGCGCACTGGTTGAATAAAATAAACAACGATACAATATTGTAATAATTTGTAATTATATTGTCTATGATAGGGATGTATAAATTTCCACATTTCAGATATATTTTATTGTTTGTATTGAAAAAGCTTAATTTTTTATTAGGGTTCCCTTTTCCTTTTCAATTAACGAATCCTAAGAAGGACCCAAAATGAGCTAGGCATATGCTGGATACTTATTTCAATTTAGGAATTTTAGTAGTCCAAAATGTAAACGAATAGTAAAAGCTACATTGTTTTTCATTATAAATTGCAGGTGCTACGTTTTCTTTTTCCGTATTTTTATTTTTTTCAGGCATTTATTGCAAGAGGCAGAGAGAACCTAGTATAGTGAGTATAGTCCTTTTTACTCAAAATTTGAAGCATTGCATTTTAGGAGGAAAAATTCAACGTCACGCAAGGGGAAAAATGGCTTTTATTTAAATTAATAATATTAATTTAATTAATTATATTAATTTAATTAATTATATTAATTTAATTAATTATATTAATTTAATTAATTATATTAATTTAATTAATTATATTAATTTAATTAATTATATTAATTTAATTAATTATATTAATTTAATTAATTATATTAATTTAATTAATTATATTAATTTAATTAATTATATTAATTTAATTAATTATATTAATTTAATTAATTATATTAATTTAATTAATTATATTAATTTAATTAATTATATTAATTTAATTAATTATATTAATTTAAATAATACAATGTTCCCCCGCTTGGGAGCCAAACTCCCAATCATAGTTCAGTCTCTTACTCACTCTTACTTAGCTTCACGCTGTATGGCAGGGTAGACAGGCGTTTTGCCTTGTACCAGAGCGAAAAAAGTAAAAACATTAAATATTTAACTAGAAAATATTAAATATTTCATTTCCTCGAGTGGGGATCGAACCCATAACCTACAGTCACACGCTTGTGCCGCTGTGCCACAAAAGGCCTCATAGTTTAGTCATATATAATATATATTTCACGACTAAACAATAATTAACTAACATTTTTCTAACCTCTCACTACATCTAACCAGTGTTAAGACACTCCTTTAGACATTTTCCATTGAATTATTTTAATATTTGCGGAACACAACACCGCACATAGCCTCGTTATCAAAGCAAGGGAATTAGAATATTAAATGTTTTATTCCCTCTTGTGGGATTTGAACCGCGTTTACAACCGCACGCTAGTGTCCTTGCGCCACGAGATAGTGTATTATACGATAAAATATTAAAAAAAAAAACATACGCGGTCGAGGCAACAAAGGTTCACAACACAAACGGTCTTCATCACGCATTGTTCGTAAATAAACTGATATTATAATAGTTATATGTGAAATTTCGTGATGTTTATATCTCCAGATTGATAGCGGGATTTGTTTGAATTAATATTAACATCCCGTGGGATTTTTATATTATAATTTTTAATTTACATCTTTTTAATAATTAATAAAAAAAAATGTTTTTTTTTACTTTAGAATTAAATAAAATTACCGCGTTAAGCCAAACTTTTGTAGTAAATACTAATACAAAATATTTTATTTTATTTTTATTCAGCTTTATGCTGTATCCCGCACATGGCATGGTAAGCATACCCCTCTTTCTATGTTTATGTTATACTGTCCTCCTGTACAAACCTTAAGGTCACACTATATTATTTAATATTATTTAAGGGCATGGTAGGCAGTGAGAACTTGGGAACCTAGTGGTAAGACACTCCGTTCCACTTCCATTTCCCACTTTCCGAATTTGAGGCATTGTGTGTTGAGTGGCGAAACTCGACGTCGCCTTGTTACTAGAGCAAGAAAATGAAAACAATAAATATTTAATTGGAACATATTAAATATTTCATTACCTCGAGTGGGGATCGAGCCCCAGCCTGTAGTTAACAGTCACACACTTGAGCGTCTGCGACACCTCTTTATTTTATCTAAATATATTTTTTCAATAGCAACATCCTGTCGGATAGCTCCCTCGAATGACGTAATTATTTATTTAATATTTTCTAACAGTCATATCCGTTAAAGGATAATATTTATATATTCAATAAATTGCAGACTAAAACCCTTGTATTAACCCTGTGTGCTACGTATATGTTGTATATATTTATTTAGATAATTAATTAGATTAGATCTTCTTTTTTTGACATGTATTCTCTTATTGTGTAATATCATGTGTTTTTTACCGTACTACCTCCTTTGTGTCGTCTCTATACAACATCACATTGTCGAAGTGATATCTGCTCAACTGGTACTGGCACGCTCGGAACGTCATAACCAAACCATACCATACCTACATTCAAAACTAAAGTCTAATGTTTTTTTAGTTGATAACTTGATATATAACTAAGTTTTTTTTTTAGTTGATAAGAGATTGGAAGCTTTAAAATATGAAATCTATTGTTACAAATAGATAACAAAGGAGTGGGGCTACGTTATTAGAATTATAAATTGTTTGTCATGATATAATAACTCGTTTTTTTATATTATTAGGTGATCCACATCTGTGGAACGGCCTACCCGCGGCAGTATTTCCAGGCCGATACGACATGGGTACCTTCAACCACCACCTTAAAGTCCAACAACGCACCTGTAGTTCCCCTGGTGTTACACGGGGCCGTGGGCGACGGTGATCACTCACCATCAGGTACGCCCGTACGTTCATTTGCCTTGTCTTTTCCATGAAAAAACACCACGTGGCTTCACTCACAGCTGTACAAATATTATTTAAGTTTATTTAGCTAAAACAAATATAATATTTTACTTCTATCGTACACTAGATCTAAGCCGGCGCGCAGGCCAGACCTAAAGAATATTCTCTAATGTAAGTGTTAATTAAGCAGTCAGGCCGCGTTACACCGCATAACCACATCATCTTCATTTTCTTGACGTGAAGCTTTTGAACCAAATAGTAGTACTGGGCAAAATTATCTAAAAGAACTTAGCTTACCTGCAAGAAATGGTTGGATGATGTTTTTTTGTATTAGCCTTTGAGCATAGACGATATTCTGCGGTCACAGATATAAATAACAGTGACTTTTCGCCATTTGTCGTACAAACGGTACGCGACTTTAACGTCTAATTCTGATTTCTATATGGTACATGTATAGTGCTCGAGTTCGGGCTCCTGGAACCATCAGCCATGTAGACTAGGCTTGAATGTGAGCTAAGACAGTGTCCAGTACTACTTTGAATGTAATAATAATAATAATAATAATAAATAATAAAATTGTAATTTATTTGTCATATGTTAGTCCCATAAAAATTGTTGCCGATGCTCCAGATCCAGAGTATAGCTCGAAAAAAAAAGGTTGACAGACAAACATTTTAAAATTTATTATAAAAAATATATATAAAAGTAAATAACAATATACACTTGAAAAAACATGATTATATTGAAATCACTGACAGATATTTCTATTTTATTTATATGTAGGGTAGAGATGTTTACTTAGATCAATTATAATTTAAATCTTTTGTGATTTCATTTATTATATTAGCAAAAAAAGCGTATATCATAGAAAATCTTTCCTTCTTTTCACATCTATTTATATAGGCGGAGGACATGATAGCGTGTGGAGATAAACACAAGTTCAGCTGTATTACTGATAGCTTGGTAAAACAAAAAGACATACACAAAAAAAGTGTTTGGGTTGATATCGAGTAAATAGTAAAATGCACTTGGAAACACACAAACAGGCACTTCCATCTGATCATGTCTGGATTCAAGTTATATAATTGATACATAGACAATAAAATTATTTCAATTGGCCTGCCATATAATAACTGCGAATGATCCTTCAATTCATTTTGTCACATGTGTTATTGCGCATAATTTATAAGAAATAAGATACATATGATGTCACGGAGTTTTTTTGGGGACTAATATTAAATCGGATAACTAACTCTTACTTAGCGTCTAATCTTATCGTAGATTTAAGATTTAAGATATATTTAAGATACTTAAGACTAAGTAAGACTTATGATGCTGGAATGTTGTTTTTGGTAAAAAATATCTTTCAAAGATGTTGATGCTGGAATGTTGTTTTTGGTAAAAAATATCTTTCAAAGATTTCAGTGTTTGAGCAAGTAATCATAAAAACAAAATGTATTATGTTGGTTTTTTTTTTCATTATATCGTTTTTTAAAGTGAAATTTTTTAGTCTGCGTCTCTTGTCGCGTGATATTCGGCTGTGGAGTAGAGTTAAAATGAAAGCTCGTCACCGTTAGTGTAGGCGAGGCCAATTTGGCGGAGTCTATAGTTCCAACAGTTGCCCGTGACAAACTATTATTCTTTTGTGATTCTATTTTAATATTTGTATCTAAATAATTGTTAAGTATTATGTACGTCATACTCTAAGACACAGAGTTCAATAAAAACATTGGTTGGGGACCTAGTCTACTTTTATCATTCCCATTTTCCAAGTATAAAATTAGACTGATGAAGCGATATATCGCTTTATACCCTTAATGCAATATTATTCCTAAAATTTTTAGTTAAATATCTATAATGTGAAAAAAACTTCTTTCAAAATCAAAATCAAAATCAAAAAAATTTTTTTTTTCATTATATTATATTTTTTTATCAACAGCCGAAAACAGCCGAAAATCCAGTAGCAATACCTATCCTACTTCTACGAAATAGAAAAATAAACATTTTAACCTATTTGTAGGTAGGTACATAGTCTATCAATGGAGATCAAATTACGCCTGTGTGAGGCCTGTCGTGTCGCAGCGGCACAAGCGTGTGACTAGTAACTAGTAACCGACAGGTTCTGGGTTCGATCCCCGGTCGAGGAAATGAAATATTTAATATTTTCAATTTGAATATTTAATGTTTCATTTCTTCGCTTTGGTACATGGTAAAGCGCGGTGTTGAGTTCCGCCACTCAACACGCAATGCCTCAAATTCGGCGGAAAGTGGGGAACAGAAGTGGAACGGAGTGTCTTAACACAAGGTTCCCAAGTTCCCTCTGTCTACCCTGCCTAGTGCGGGATACAGCGTGAAGCTGAGTAGAGTAGAGTAGAGTAGTCTGTGAATTATTTCGTATATAAAATGATAAACATAAGTATTCTTGTATTTAACTTCAAAATGTTTAAGTAGTTATTGGAATAATTAATGAATGAGATGTCTCTCCGAGCGATTGCGACACAGGTCGTTGATCCCGCAAGATTTATATTGTGAACGCCTTGAAAATAGCCCAAAGAACCAACGTATAAAATTGGCTGTTACATAATATCCAAAGAAATTTACTTAGCGTATATTTTTCGCTTCAAATCACGAATGTCATAAAAGTCATCCTTAAAATGTGCGCGTTTTTTCACAAATGAGATGTTTATAATTTATCATAATTTTATAGGAACATCAATATTTGATAATGTTATAAAACAAAAATCACTAAATTTTCCGAATTATGAAATCGTACGCATGCTTTTAGTGCCTTTTGCACGAATATTACCCTATTCACAAACACGTCGCTATTTACATGGGCTAGAACAAAAATAGGCCCCCAAGCAAAGATGTCCCATTTAAATTCCCCAATTTATGCAAATTCAACCTTTCAAAATCGAAAACGTACGCAGCGATTTTATCTTCAACTGTTCGTTTATGCAAACGATCCATTGTCATTATAACATATATGTAAAATGAATAGACAACAGTATCCAACGTATTGATTAGATTGATTCGATCGATTTGCCAAATCGAAGTTCATCTGTTTTCATGAGCACAGCAAATAGCAGATATTGATACTCGTAATGTTCCTCTAATAAAAAAGGTATAAAAACCCATAGCGAGTCAGTGGTTCCTGTTAATAACGCGGACGACCAAACATACCCTTTAGCTCTATTATATCCTTAGCATCACGGTGTATCCGGCCCATAGAAGGGTAGAGGAAATCTGAAATCGTATTGTTAAGACACTCATTTTCTTTCTCCAATTTCCGCTGAATTGGGTGGAAAGTCGGGAAATGAGGGTAGGCATGGCATGTCGAGTGGCGAAATTTAACCCCACCAAATTTCATTTCCTTCCGTGGAAATTCAATCGAATAAAAAAGTTTTCTTATTCTATGTCCAAAAGATAGCATCATCGGACAAATTATTTCGGGAAAATCCCACTCGCAATTGGGAAATACGTTACACATCACTACTTGTTTATTTTGGTCCTCATCTTTTATCTCTTAAGAGGTCGGAGCTCGCAAATTAAAACAACGCTTTGTAATTCACCACTGTAGTTATAACTATTACCTTGGCGTATATTTTTAATGTGTCTCACATTTTTTTGACATTAAGTACAAGAGAGAGCTTAGTGTTAAGACATTTTGTTTCCCACTGTCCTGGTGGTGCTACTCTATGGTACTCGAACGAAGAAATAAAAGTAATTTATTCCCACGAGAGAGAATCCAATCTATAATCATTGAGAATCAGATGCTGTATCGCTGCGCCAAGACAGCCAGCCAAAAAGAAAAACAAGATAATATAATTTTGTTGAAACACTAACAGTGTTTTCCAAGTCAACATCTGTAACTAATCACATTTGTTTCTAGTAGGTACTAGTTGTTTAAATTAAAAAAAATGACTAATTTGTAATATGTATATTGACGTACGAATGTATGAACAATGTTATCTGGTTTTGCAACCAGAGCTATCTCCGGTATTAAAATGTATCATCATGTGACAACTTTTGACTATACAGAGGTTTGATGCCCTTTTAGTGAAAACACAGTTTTAAGTCCATTATAAAAAGATTAAATTTAAACACACGAGATTTTACCAAAAAAAAATTTTTTTCTAAACAAAATAATTCTGTATTTTAATATCTGTTACTGTCTGTACTGTCTTTTCATTTATATATAAAAAAATCTTGTAGAAGATGTTTTATAATATGGTGGGGTGAAAAATTTTTTTTTTTAGTTTTTGTCTGTGCGTTTGCACGTACTAATATCAGAAAGAGCTAACCTGATTAAAATGTAGTTTTCATTATAGTATATTGGCCTATATAAACTTCTTAACTTAATAATTCATAACTTAATAATTTATATTTAGTGTTTGGTTTATTAAATCGGTCGATAAGTAAGATAGTTATATAAATTTAAAATATTTAGTTCGAATATTTTTTTATTCATTTTGATGATATTTTATTTTTTAATATATATTTAATTTTATACTGTATTAATTCCATTCTTGTTCTAATAAAATTATCACTTAATTTTCTTAGAACAAGAATGAAATTAAGATAAGTAAATGTAATAATGAAATTCGAGCGGGCGAAGTCGCGGGCGAGTCGCGTCGTCGATTTTATTTGTAATAAAATTTGTAATAGGATAAAAGTATAAATTATTAACTTAAAATATTGACAGATATATTTCTGTTGACGCTATATTAAAACAACTAATACTTAAGGGGCCTTTCATACAACAGAGCTGATTTTTTTGGCATTCTTATAGATCGTACCGCGGAATACTTTGTTCGGAACTCATGGTTGAATAATAGTGATGTCATTGAACGGTTTATGCAGAAGATAACAATTTTTTTGCTAATTTTAAAAAATAAATTACAAATTTTATTTTTAAAAGACCATCATGGTATAGTGTAATCGTGTGGCCTCGCCTGTGTATATATATATATATATATATATATATATATATATATATATATATATATATATATATATATATACATTTGCATTGTTGTTTATAGTCTGGCTAATGGACATGTAAACTTCACTTTCAGAGAGTAAAAAAGCCAAATACATATTATTAAATTTCCTCATTGTATTACGGTAATATTGTTAGGTTAAATCCAGTTTCGACTTAGACTCGTAGAATTTAGCATATATGTCAAATTCCAAATGTCAAATACACACAAGCTCGTTTTCGTCTGTGTTATCTGTTTGTCAATCTCAATAGGTGTAAGTTTTCTTTGAAAGTCATTTTTTGTATTACTTTAGTTTCATTGACTCACACCTAGTTGCATAAAACGCTTTTTACATGCTTATTAAAAACTATACAGGCTAGCTGTATTTCGCCAGTTCTTACGGTCAGTTATAATGATATAACGTATGAAAAGCTTTTATAAGTTCTAGTTTAAAGACTTGTAGAAAACATTATTTTTTCTTTCTAAAAGTTGTTTAAGTGCCACATTTTCATCATGGCAAAAGTGAATTGGAAGGTAATAATATAGTGATAATCAAGTATTTAACAAAAAAAATATTTATATTATAACGATAATCACGCGGCGTTACTGCAGTTAGGGGTTCAAATGTGAATACGCGAAGTTATACATTCTCAATATTAAATAATATTAACAATATTAGTAAAGTGATATAACAAAAAAATCATTCCATCCACCTGTAAAGGTACCTTTTATTTAAAGCACAAATAACAGCTTGATTTTGTCTTATAATATGTATATAATATTAAGGAGTCAATGAAACAAAAGACTAAAATAAATAAGTGAGTTTAATGAACTGTTTATTACAAAAGAATGGCCATGTATGAGAATATTTGTCATAGTTCTTCTGTCCCACCGGTAAGCCTGGAATTGCACATAATGGCACAGTTTACTAAGTTAAGAAGAGAGAAAGAGAAAGATGAGCAATTCATGTTCTTAACTTAGCATATTTGATATTTTGGAAATGAAATCCAGATAGATTATTGTAATGCATGGAATTGCTGTGAAAAAGAATGAGCATATCTCCCTTAAAGTCAATCTTAGAACTTTTAAGTATTCCTGAGGTAATGCTACTTTTAAGAGCTGATACCATTACTTAGGATACAGAAATAATGAAATGTGGGGGCCTATTTTAAAGAAAATTCAAGATTACCATTAAAAAATAAAAACTGATTTGTTAAAACTAATTTATAAAACACAAGCATAACAATATCAGATTGTCTCACTAAGAAAATATTGTCTTGGGTCGCCAAACATTGGTAAATGGTAAATACTAGACCAAGTATGATCATATAGCTGTCATTGGCAGTGAAAAATCTCTTAATAGTCACATCGGTGGCTACAGTGAACGCATTACACATATCTTGCTCTTAATAAAGATACCCCATCGGCCACTCAGGCAAATCCAGGCTACAAGGAATTCAAGGCCTCACAAATAAATCTCAATGGATAGTCAAAAAGTATTCATTATGTACATTCTTTGTGAGTATTTAATTTTTGCTTTACAAATATTAAAAGTAACTTTAGCTGTTATCTAAATATCATTTTATTATATGTATTGTATGTATTTTATACTATTTTTGGTGTTAGTTTATTTTATAGATTAAAAAGAAGATTATTTTCTTTCTGATTGTAGTAGTATCTTTATTTGAATTGTAACTATTAAAGTAAGCATTAATTTAGTTGTGTATTGTTTACTTCATTTGATAGCAATAGTATTGATTTCATTAGTTCATGCAATGTCATCTGTCAATGTGACATAGATTATACTGTCAAATGCATGCTTTATTGAACAATTCCATTTTTAGACAATATACTGTAATACTAATTTCGTTATAGTGTTTTAATTAATTAAATGTAGCAAACAAGATTTATTTTTTTAGTATTTATAATGAAATTCTTTACTTATTGTAGATATATCACTTTATTATTTACTTTTTCAACAGAAAAAAAAAATAACATTATTTATTGCTTATACAAAATAGGCACTCTGTATTGTTTTGTTATTATTGATTTTACTGTGCTATTCCTATATTTTATTATAATTATACATATATTTTATTTAATCGTTGAGTTGTTTTTTTAGATAACAAAGTAGCAATATTTTATTTAAAAATAAAAATTTGATACTAAAGTTACACAGCATGTCACACACAGTTCTAGCTTTTCTTTTATCTTTTTTTGCTGTGCTGTTTCAAGCAAATATTAAGGTTTTAATTTCGATTATAATGTTATAAAAATTTCTAGTAGTATTTAACGTTTATATTATTATATTATTAATCTCAATATTTATACATAATATTACAATTTTTTTTTGTATATATTATGTTTAGTAATATAAATAACTTCTTGTTATTCTCTATAATTATCCTTTGATAGCAATTTTCACGGTATTTCCATGTCTATCCCATTTTACTTGAATATACATTTTCAAATTAATCATAAAAAAGTCTATGTTGTCTATATTAACGCCCAGAATAAAAAAAAAAGTATAATCAAAATAGTAAAAAGGACGAGCTCGGCACGGACCACATCAGAACTAAGATCACAGAAAGCAATCATCGACAGTTAATGATCACTTCATACTATATAATGGGGAATTTTTGTCTCTAAGACACTTCTGCTGCCATCTGTAGGCTCTTTGACACACATCTTCGATGAGCGGAAAATTAAAATCAATTTTCAACCGAAATATTGATTTAAATAAGAATATCTTAGAAATGACTTCGACTTTGACTGAAAGGCATCATTATGTCGTGATTGTAATTAGAAAATATAAATACCGAAATAAACACTAAGCACTTTTTTATTGCATATTAACATTTTATATATATATATATATATATATATATATATATATATATATATATATATATATATATATATTTATATATATATATATATATATATATATATATATATATATATATATATAAATATAAATATATATATATATATATATATATATATATATATATATATATATATATTTATATATATATATATATATATATATATATATATATATATATATATATATATATATATATATATATATATATATATATATATATATATATATATATATATATATATATTTATTTATTTATATTTATATATATATATATATTTATTTATATTTATATATATATATATATATATATATATATATATAATATTGGAAATAGCTTCTTCGACACTCGTTTGATGACTCCTACTCATATAACAACAATAGCTGCAATATTTCTACGAATATGCTTTGAACCCATATAGCGCGGTATTCTATAGTTTGGGTGGAGGCAGAACGCCTGTTTCAGATGTAACCTTAAACATTAACACGATCCCCGAATGAGACACTACCAATTACAGAGATAATTAAATATTAACTTTACATTACTTAAAATTAATGTTTTATGGAATTTTCTCAATCAATTTTTATCATCTTTATCTGAAGCTTCCATCATGAACTTTGTTTCAATTATTTGAAAAATATTGTTAATTTATTTGATAGCCTTGTATCGTTGCGACAATTCGTGTATAAATCGGTCTATTCCTTCAAACATTGGCCGCCGTATTTCATCTCGAATAAATAATTTAGCATCAAAAGCTAGTTACCCCGCCATAATTCTTTGTACCATTCTTCTTCCTAGTAGTAGTAGTAAGCCGTAGGCACTGTTCTTATACAGGGGAAGCAAATCTTATTCGCTGTGGTCACTTGGGTAGTAAATCCTAGGTAAAGTTCTTACACATGGGTAACAAATCCCAGGCGTTGTGCCTATACTTGAGTAGCAAATCCCAGGCGTAGTAATGCCATAATAAATCCGTGGCATACGAATTGGTTTCTTTTTTTAACTTAAGGCAATACTAAAATCTATGACCCTATTTTTTTGGATGTAATAGAAAGTTTCTTTGACTCTCAGTAACTCGTACCTCATTGTGAAAACGACAAAATTGAAACATGAAATATAACATTCCTTCAAATGGGAAGCAAAACGACAACTAACACCCTTCGCCACGACTGGCAGTTAAGAGATTTCATAATAAAAGGTTTACATTTTACAGGTGATCTTAATACTTATTATTGCAATTGTGGTTGTTGTGATTGCGCTTGCTGTCCTTCTTAGTGGAAAACAATCAGTGGAAACAGATATACCAGGTAATTAAAATATATATATTTTTTTAATAAACATTGTGAATTAATTTCACTATGTGTAACTGTCAAAGCCTGTCGTGGCGCAGCGGCACAAGAATGTGACTGGAACCGACAGGTTGTGAGTTCGATCCCCAGTCGAGGAAATTAAATATTTAATATTTTCAATTTAAATATTTAATGTTTCAAATTCGGCGGAAAGTGGGGAACGGAAGGAGAGTGTCTTAACACTAGGTTCCCGGGTTCCCTCTGCATACCCTGCCTCGTGCGGGATACAGCGTGAAGCTGAGAGAGAGACGCGATTGGCTTTAAATTTGTTGGTTGTAAAATTTAATTGGTATTCTAATGGTGATAAAATAAATTACCTTGAGAAATAGCGCTAAATGCTCAACATTTGAAAAATATTATTTTAGTTGATTGACATGTCGTGTCTCTGCCTTATATCTGGTTAATGAGTAGTCTAGTGAGGGTACTTAAAGATTTTATGCATGTTTAAGCTTAAGTAATAAAAATACTAATTTTAAAACCGATTCAATTTTTATACGTTTTTTTAAAATTAAGCGTGGCATGTATGTGAATTTCATTTAGTAAAATATTAAATAAATGCCATTCTCTCTTTCCACATAAAAAAGTCTAATCAATTGTTTTTGGATAAGGGAAAATTATAAAAACTCCCTACAGAAATGTGCTAACAACATAAACAAGTTGTAACAATCGAATAAGAATTTCGACGTAGCTTGATGATAACGTATGGCCTAGTTGATCAGAGCGCTTGGACGGTTCACAAGAGGCGCGGGTTGGAATCCCGCTAATAGTAATAGAAAATGAGATAATAGTCACATACAGATGTCCCAATTGCGTTATTATACGAAAAAAACCGCTTTTGTGTTTTTCAAATTTGAGGGTTGCCCTCTATTTCTCTAGGATTCCATAATCAGATCCTGATCTCCTTATCATGGAACCTTTTGTGTATGATTAGGAATATACCCTTTCGCACCAAAAAAAGAATTTTGAAAGTCGGTCCAACCATCTTCGAGTAATCGGGGAACATACATAAAAGAACCTCCTTTTTATGTCGGTTAAAAACTCTTATAAATTTTAACTTATTATGTTATTCTGATATCAAAACTATATTACTGCAAAGTTTCATGAAAATCCGTTCAGTAGGTTTTGCGTGAAAGAGTAACAAACATACACACATCCGTACAAATTTTCGCATTTGTAATATTAGTAAGATATACATATTTACACACATACATACACTAATATTGCATGAAATAATTAATTATGTTAAAATATAATTGCACATACAATATATTTAACGTCTACAAATAATAAAAATAGCAATAAAATCTGTTTCGTTCATGATTAGGAGAGTACGGGTTAATTCCGGCGATCCAATAACATGTATGTGTGTTTTCTATGAAATTAAATTTAATTAGTGCAAACAATTTAAATTAAATTGATACTAATAATAACAAATACAATGTTCTCTGCGGTTGCTAATTAATAAGATACAGCCCGGAAACTTGCACTTCTTTTTCCAAGATTGAAACCGGAGACTAAGGGCGAAGACCCCATAACCTTGAGGCTAAGCTTTAAAGGGGGGCTACACATAAAAATTGCTTACTCTTTCTTGATAACAACACAAAACATGAAGCATTGTGGAGGAATATTTCGTGTAGAAACTCTACAGAAAATTGGTTAAACGAAGAAAAGAGAACTTTTACTCACTGCGAAGGCTTCGTAAGAGTTTCAAGATTATATCGGCAGTGTATATGTGTAGTGGATATGTAATTTATAAAGGTTAGCAACCCCTTAATATGCGGGTGTATGTCGTGCTTATTTTGTAAAGAATGAAGTACACTTTAATTAGTTTATTTGTTTTTACGATTAAAAATCACCGAATCCTTAATCACTGCCATAAAGTACATAAACAACGATTACAGCTGAATATTTTATCATATTAAAAAAAAAGTATAAGTATATATAAAGTACAATCAAGGGCGTATTTTAAGATTGCCGTGTGATTCCGGCTTAGAATACGATCACCCTGGTACTGATGGTGTCGTAAGAGGCGACTAAAGTGCGTGTGGTAGAGTCACGTTGTCAGTAATGGCAACACGCACGGGCAGACACGACCGAATTATTACCAACCCCGGTATTTAATACCGGCGTTAAGTAGTGGCTTTGGCCACTGCGTTTCGCATTAGGTAATGCCGAGCCCCGGAGCCCATCCACCTTTAAAGGACGGCAACGCTCCTGTAGCTCCTCTGGAGTTACACGGAGCCGTGGGCGACGGTGATCACTTACCATCAGGTGACCCGTACGCTCGTTTGCCGTCTTTCCCATAAAAAAAAATTATGCGCCCCAGGCTACTGTAACTTTCCGCCCCATCAAGGAATGAAAGAAGTCCATAGGATCACATAACATACAGTCTGCGGCAATCTTCCTAGATGTTGCAAAGGCGTTCGATAAAGTCTGACATAATGGCCTGATTTTCAAGCTCATACGTTAAGGGGTGTCAGATAGACTCGTGAACATCATACGAGCTTACTTATCGAATCGCACTTTCAGATTCCGGGTCGAATGTACCGTGTCCAGTAGACGTCCTATAGGAGCCGGTGTTCCTCAGGGCTTTGTACTCTCGCCACTTCTGTACAGTTTGTACACACATGACATCCCAAAAGCTCCACTGACTAACCTAGCCCTTTATGCGGACGACACTACCATCTATGCGTCCGCCCGCAATTCAGTCCTGTTAGTCGATCGCCTACAGGTGGCCACCAATAGGCTGGGCACCTGGCTAAATGGTGTATCGAAGTTAACCTTGAAAAGAGTAGAAGAACTAGTATTTTTCCCCATTCGCCCAAGCAAATGGCATGCCTCATGTTCTTCTGCAAGGCAAAATCATACCTCAAGCACAGAGTGCCAAATATCCAAGAGTAATCCTGGATAACAAACTCAATTTCTAAGAGCACGTGAGATACGAACGCCGGAAAGCGACGTACGTACGTTGCTGTGCCAGGGTCTACCTTCCCACTAAGCCTACCCCACTTAGCATGATATTTTAGGTCCTCAGTGGTTAGACCATTGGTTCTTATATCCTGCATCACGACATCCAACCAGCGCTTCCTTGGGCGTCCGGGAGGTCTCACTCCAGGGACGGACATATCAAGGCACTTGCGTCCGACATAGTTCTTAGGCCGGCGCACAACGTGGCCATACCATCTCAAGCGACGCTCTTGAAGCTTATCCGCTATGCCACGGACTCTAAGACTACCTCGAATGAATGTGTTACGTATGCGGTCAGACCGCTTTACGCCGCACATCCACCTCAGCATCTTCATTTCCGTGACATGAAACTCATGAGTGTGCCGAGATAATATTGGCCAGCATCCCATGCCGTATAAAAGAACCGGTCGAACGATGCTCTTGTACATCAGCCCCTTGAGTTTGCTCGGTATTCTGCGATCGCAGACCAGGAACGTCTTGCCATTTGGCCCAGGCAGCGCTTATCCGACCATGAACATCGTGATCGATGCCTCCAGACTCGTGCATAACGGATCCGAGGTACCTGAACTTTTCCGACTTAGCGGCTGGTTTAGGATTGGCTTGGTTATATGGATAGTGCTTGAGTCCGGTCTCCCGCAAGCCATGTACTCGGTTTTCGACACATTTAGTTTAAGACCGCCGTTCTCAAGCGTACCATTCCAGAGGTTCACTTTACGCTCTAGCATCAGCCGATCCTCGTCAGTGAGTGCTATGTCATCGGCATACATCATCAGCCACGGAGGCTGGTCTTGGATGTGAGCCGAGACAGTATCTAGCACTACATTGAATAAAAATGGACTAAGAGCCCAGCCCGTACGTGTACTTACTCTCTCGCCTATACCCGCTGGTCTGTGCCAAATTTAAAATGAAATCCACCTGTACACCACCTGTATCAGGCCAATGTTCACATATACCAGTGTAGTGTTCGCACACACTAGCCTCCGTCGTTTTCAAATTATAGAAACAAAATCTTGCGCATTGCCATGGGAGCTCCTTGGTTCATGCGCAGCAACATAGATCTACATCGAGATATCAATCTCGACTCCATTCAAAAGCACTGCAGGAAACTGTCCAGTACCTACTTTGAAAAGGCCTCGGCCCATCCGAACACCCTGGTGGTAAAAGCCTGCGATTATCCGCTCCCCGTAGCTAAGAGAATATTCCGTAAGGTCTACCGTAGACAACGCAATATTCTATTCGATAAAGCTTACCCCATTACAGTCGCGAATAAAGTGAAATAAATAAGTAGGACTACACATAAACGCAAACGCACACGATGCACATACCGTCCCCGCCGGTGGAGACGACGAGACGACAAGCCGCAGCCCAAGCGCGCCTAGGCGCGGGAGGGTGCCTAACATAAATTCCAAAAGGGTATCCACAGCCCTACCCAGTAGGCCTAGCTCGGGCTGAGCGGAGCAAAGCTCGGCCTGCGAACTTGCGAACGTTCGCAGCTCGAGGTTCGAGTCTCGCAAGAGGCGCCCTTCTTGCAACTTCGTAGTATCTCTTTGAATCACTCAAACTGATGACAAGTTCAAGATCATAGCTCTTCCAGCTCGGCCTCCAACAAAACCGGTGACGCTGTAGAGGTCGCAGGGCCAACAGCATACTACTCCATCGAAAGAAAAAAAATAAAAAGGATGAAAAAACACAACAAAATATAGATTTAATATTTTACATTATTTTTCTGTGGACAAAATTTTAAATGTGAAAAGAAAACCGAAGCGAAAAAAAATAGACGGTTCAACCGATTCAGGACTAAGGTCGGCTTGCATATTTCAATTGAATTTCGAATTCTTCAGATACGGAATCTACACGTAGAAAGGTGGTTCAGGGGCGTCCTAGCCTTGTCTTAAAATATTTTTTTGTATTTTTTCAAACGTCCAAACCAAAGCCCAGGCTGCCCCTGGGCCGCCCCGGGCTATAGCCCTTTTGGCCCTAGGGTAAATACATCCTTGAGTACAATACTTAAAAAAAGACAATTGGATCTTTGAAGCACGCAAAATTTCAAAATTCCTGTTATTTAATGACCATATATAGTTTAGCTACTTTATAGAGTCACATATAACCCCCGCTGGGGGGTTATATGTGACTCTATAAAGTAGCTAAACTACTACCCTCTCCTTCATGATTAAGAAAAATACAAATTAATCTGCCTTTTAAACAGAAAAAGCATTAATTTGAGACAGACACCTGATCATACTGATGGTACATCGACGTACGAGAGGAGTACTCACGTTGTCATACATATTTTTTTTTGTGGAAGTTAAATCAGCTAAAAAAATATAAAAATCTCATCTATGTATTAATTTTGAACTACCGGCTGTGTAAAGCCGGCTTTACTGACGCACGTTTCGGATACAGTATATCAATAATGTATCTTCAAGGACCGCAATTGAACTACTCATTAACTAAACATTAATGGTGACGCAGCTTTCTGTGTCTGGCGTCTGGCGTATTTTGTTAATACATTCAACATAAATATATATCTTAATAAATATAATTCGACAGCATCACATTTATAAATAGTGAATATAAATATGTTGATAGATACCGTTTGTATAAGCTGAAATGGCGTCACTGTGCGTCATATAATTTGATGCCCTGTAAATTAAGTCCAGTGATAAAGAAATTTTTACTTGAAAAATGATAATCCTTTGGCCCTATTGCCTTTTCCCGTTTTAAAACAGGCGAAGTGGAGTGGAGCAAGTGTTTAGACACTACATTGCACACCTTCAGCTCAATGCTACTATGATGTCTGTCCATTATCGAGACATTGCAGGAACAGCGTTTATCTTGTCTCAAGTATGGGATAAATGTAAATAGTTTGTTCTCCTGAGAGGAATTCGGAACCATAAAAGTCGTTTTTACAACGTATAATAAAGTTGCCTCAGTATATTTACATCTACGTGAGCACTCGACTAAAACAATAATCTCCAATAAATATATAAGATTTCTTATATTGTTTTGCAGAAACAACTCCCACTAACGGAACTAAATGTAGAACGGACGATGACACGTCGGGTGTCTGCGTTCCATATGGCCAATGTGCTTCGACCAGTCGCCTCGATAAAAATATGATCAGGTATGTCTTTCAAACTTCACACATTTTACTATTTCTCAAGCGGATTCTTTGAAGCCGTTCCTTTATAGTTAGGTACACTAATTACTGTTTAAAACGCATTTCAAATTAAATTAAGCGGAAAGTGGGGAAAGGAATGGAGTATCTTAAGCGTAGGTACCGCCTTTCGCGGGGCAGTGTGAGGCTGAGATTATTGCAGAGCCATGTGGGATTCGTTTGCCTTACGATGAAATTGTGCATTCCAAGAACATAAAAAACACTTTTAACAAGACAAATAATACAACAAATAATGCTGGCATTGTGCAACAATACATTAGTTGTAATATTTTTTAAAAAAACCTAATTTATTTGTATTTCACCCGACTGCGTCTAAATTTATAATGTTTTTAAAGCACACGGTATGCATTTTAAATGAAACACTTTTAAACTCAAAGACTTTTTTAAAATCAAAGACAAAGACATTATCACACGGTATGCATTGGCACACTAACATCTAGACGGTTTTTGACAATTGGCACACGAAAATATGGGGGATTGTCTTATTACAAGATGATCTAATTCCTGCTATATGCAGAATACAGCGGTAAGCAAAGCAAAATAATATTCCACTACATTTTTGTTTCAGATTCAACACAGAAAATGGCTGCGAACGTGGACTATGGTGTTGCCCAGAAATTCTACGAGAGACAAACGTAACAACAAATACAAATATTAGTAAGATTAAAATTTAAGCTTAACTATTACATAGTGACTGATTATACGAGACGGTTCTATTTTTTATTTCTACTTAAAGAATTAATAATTAATTTTCTTAATCTGATACTGAAACAACTTCCGCTTTTCGACATACAATACAATGCCTTAAGAATTCGGCGAAAAGTGGAGAATGGAAATGTTTTAATGGGTAACGAAGTGTCTTACAACTAGGTTTCCAAGTCCCTTCGGCCTACCCTGCTATGTTTAGGATACAGCGTGAAGCTAAAAAATAGTAACAAAAAATATATTATTAAAAGAGTTCATTCGTGACTCAGGGGCACTAGGGTGCGACTGTAAACGCGACAGACAGTGGGTTCGATCCCTACTTGACGGAATGAAATATTTGACAAATAAACATTGTGAATTTATTTCACTATGGCCGTCGTCTGTAATTAGCTCACATCGCTCACAGCGCGCCAACGCTCGGTCCGTATTGAGCTTTTACCGCTCACAGTTAGCGTTGTGAATAGTATGACGTCACTTGGGACGTCACTGGCTAGTGCTTACAGTGCTGACGGGTCGGAGCGTGAGCACCGTGAGCGTTGATGTTATTTTGACGTTTATTTGACGTGTAATATATCCTTCACGTCAATGTCACTATCGTCAATTTCCTCGATTGTGGAAAATGCTACAACCATTTAAGTTTATAATCTTCATCGGTTATACCACATACTCCACTCACATTTATAGCAAAAAATGCTCTGTTAGGTACTTACGAATTTGACAAGTTAAACATATTAACTTGTCAAAGTCGTAAGCTCGCTCACAAGTGGTCCGTATTATTAGTACTGCTGACAGACGTTGGCGCGCTCTTCTAATATCGGACCCCACGCTAGCAGTGTAAGCGTCGTGAGCAATGCGAGCATAATTCGGATCACGGCCTATGTGTAACTGTCAAGGCAAAATAAGGACTTTAAATTTAATTAATAAAATTTAATTGGCATTTTAATGGAGATAAAATAAAGTATTACCTTGAGATATAGCGCTTGAGCATTTGAAAAATATTATTTTAGTTGATTGACATGTCGTGTCTCTGCCTTATATCTGGTTAATGAGTAGTCTAGTGAGGGTACTTAAAGATTTTATGCATGTTTAAGCTTAAGTAATAAAAATACTAATTTTAAAACCGATTGAATTTTTATACGTTTTTTTTAAATTAAACGTGGCATGTATGTGAATTTAATATAGTAAAATATTAAATAAATGCCATTCTCTCTTCCCACATAAAAAGTCTAATGAATTGTTTTTGGATAGGGGAAAATTATAAAAACTCCCTACAGAGATGTGCTAACGACATAAATAAGTTGAAACAAGCGAATAAGAATTTTGACGTAGCTTGATGATAATGTATGGCCTAGTTGGTCAGAGCGCTTTCCAAGACGGTTTCCAAGAGGCGCGGGTTGGTATCCCGTTATATTCAAATTTTTATACGTTTTTAAAAGTGGTATGGTACTTGAAGATACTATATGTACATATATGACATTGAGATTGAGATTTTGCAGAACAAATTGCTATCAAAAAAAGTATTATGACAGACAATAATTCTACGTGCTTCTTCTATTCTATTTAACTGCCTTCCAAATATGTTTTGTATTTTTATGCATCATGATGACGATACACACACTGGCCATGACATGGCCTTAGCGGATTATATGGGACTCATAAACTAGCTACAAATATATATATATATATATATATATATATATATATATATATATATATATATATATATATATATATATATATATATATATATATGCATTGATACCTAGGTAATTGGCGCTAATATGATAACATCAAAACTAAACATAACCGTTTGTATAAACTGAAATGGCGTCATATAATTGCGTCACTGTGCATCATATATTTTAATGTACTGTAAATTAAATTCAGTGGTAAGAAAATTTTATTGTGAAATTGTGAGAATTTAAAAATATTTACCTGACTAATTATAAGCCATTGCCCTCTAGCAGAGTAAATGTAGCGAAGTCAAGTAGAACAAATGTTTAGACACTACATTCTACACCTTCAGCCCAATGCTGCTTTGATGTCTGTCCATTATCGAGACATTGCAGGAACATCAAAGCAGCGTTTTATCTTGTCCCAAAAGTGTGGGATAAATGAAAATAATTTATACTCCTGAGAGGAATTCGGAACCACAAAAGTCGTTTTTACAACGTATAACAAACTTGCCTCAGTATATTTACATCTACGTGAGCACTCGACTATAACAATAATCTCCAAGAAATATATAAGATTTCTTATATTGTTTTGCAGAAACAACTCCCACTAACGGAACTAAATGTAGAACGGACGATGATACGTCGGGTGTCTGCGTTCCACATGACCAATGTGCTTCGACCAGTCCCCTCGATAAAAATATGATCAGGTATGTCTTTCAAACTTGACACATTGTACTATTTCACAGGCAGATTCTTTGTAGCCGTTCCTTTATAGTTAGGTACACTAATTACTGTTTAAAACGCATTTTAATATATTTTCGTCCACGTTTTTTGGCACAATATTGGTTACAGATTGCAATTAGAACATTTTTCTCTAATTCTCAGTCATTTTTATAACAGGCGAAATCTTTAAATAACAATATTCAATGATAATAATTATTTCATAACAATAATTATAGGGCACAAGCGTGTGTGTGCCACTAAAAAGGCATATTTTGGGTTCGATACCCACTTAAGGAAATTACTTCACTCTAATAACAAGTCAAAGCGCAGCGTTAAGTTCCGTCACTCAACACGCAATCCCTCAAATTAAGCGGAAAGTGGGGAAAGGAATGGTATGAGAAGTATCTTAAGCGTAGGTACCGCCTTTCGCGGGGCAGTGTGAGGCTGAGATTATTGCAGAGCCATGTGGGATTCGTTTGCCTTACGATGAAATTGTGCATTCCAAGAACATAACAAACACTTTTAACAAGACAGATATTGTGCAACAATATATTATTTGTACAAATATCCAAAACAACCTGTGGGTGTACCTCGAATAGTAAATCTGCAATTAAATACAAGTAATATTTTTTAAAAAACCTCATTTATTTGTTTTTCACCCGACTGCGTCTAAATTTGTAATGTTTTTAAAGCACACGGTATGCACTGGCACACTAACATCTAGACGGTTTTTGACAATTGGCACACGAAAATATGGGGGATTGTCTTATTACAAGATGACCTATTCCTGCTATATGCAGAATACAGCGGTAAGCAAAGCAAAATAATATACCACTACATTTTTATTTCAGATTCAACACACAAAATGGCTGCGATGGACTATTGTGTTGCCCAGAAACTCAACTAAAGGCAAACGTACCAACAGATATAAATACTAGTAAGATCAAAATTCAAGCTTAACTATTACATAGTGACTGATTATACGAGACGGTTCTATTTTTGATTTCTACTCAAAGAATTAATAATTAATTTCCTTAATCTGATACTGAAACAACTTTCGCTTTTCGACATACAATCAAAAGCAAAATTAAAAAATGCTATGTTTAGGATACAGCGTGAAGCTAAAAATAGTAACAAAACATATATTATTAAAAAAGGTCATTCGTGACTCAGGGGCATTAGGATGCGACTATAAACGCGACAGACGGTGGGTTCGATCCCTACTTGAGGGAATGAAGTATTTGACATAGTGCAGCGTTAAGTTATACCTTGATCTTGTATTATACCATCAATGTCTGACAACAGAGAACTGGTGAGAAAGCCAGACACTTAAATAAGTGTTTTTCCATTTCACCGTACCAAAAGAAATCAATTAAAATGTATAGGCAATTCAAGAAATAAACGTTAATTACGTCATAAATACTAGTAGTTGTCAGAATTACTTCTGGTAAAACCTTTTACGTTACAGTCTCTGAAAGATTCTGTAAGAAGCTATCTTTTTAGAAAACGTATATCAGTTTGGGTATCTAGTTTTTTCCAAAATATCATAAATTCCCGTAATTTACCATATATTATATCCCAAATTAGATGGGTCGAAATAGATAGTTTCCCAATCCATACTACTATACATTTTAAATGAAACTCTTTTATCCGGATTAATCGCGTATATTCAATGGTAAACATTTTTGGGAAACCCGACCTTTCGAACACTTTACAGTAGTCCGTGATCACGGTTAGACGTACCATACTACTATATACACAAAAAAAAATACAATATTTTTTTTACTTTCAGGAGGACTTACTCATTCATGTACGTCGCTGTCATCCGATATCTGCCCTTGGTGTGTCACTTTGCACAAGTAAGTTAATAATAAAAAAAATACACTTCATTTTAATATTTTCATTTCTTCGCTCTGGTAACAATGCAAACCACGGCTATAAGTCCCGCCACGCTCATCATGCAATGCCTCAAATTCGGCGGAAACTTTGGAATGGAACCCTGCCAACAGCGGGGATACAGTGTGAAGATAAGAGACTATACTCTACTCTACTCAGCTTCACGCTGTATCCCGCACATGGCAGGGTAGGCAGAGGGAACAAGGGAACTTAGTGTTATGACACTCCGTTCCACTTCTGTTTCCCACTTTCCGCCGCATTTGAGGCAATACGTGTTGAGTGGCGGAACTCAACGCCGCGTTTTACTTTGTAGGAGAGCGAAGAAATGTAAACATTAAATATTTAAATTGAAAATATTAAATATTTCATTTCCTCAAGTGAGGATCGAACACACAACCTGTCGGTTACAGTCACACGCTTGTGCCGCTGCGCCACTACAGGCCTATATCTGATATATGAGAGACTATATCTTATTGAAGTATTTCATTTGAAGGATTCATGTTAGAACTACTCATAACTTATTTGTATATTACTCAGGGTTAAAGACAAAAGTCAAATGGCAACGGAAGCATTCTGTATGGGGTCACTCATCAGTACGAAGATAATTTTGACAGCGGCCAGCTGCTTGAAGGCATCAGAAAAATTTACTTTATTTGCCCGAGTTCCGGCCTCCATTAAGAAAACCAAGAATTATTACGCGAAGATGCGATTGTCAAATCCTGTTTACGACTCTGGTAACATATTTTGATATATTGAAATTGAATATATGCAACATATGAAGCTTGTAAGCATTTAAGTTGCGTGAAATATGCACAAAAACGGGGAAATTGTAAAGTAATCAGTACTTTTTTCCAGCTTTCAGAGTAAAACTTGGAAACCTAGTGTTAAGACACTCTGTTCCGTTCCGTTCCGTTCCGTAACTGTAGACGCGACTGGTTGTGGGTTCGATCCCCATTCGAAGAAATGAAACATTTAATATTTTCCATTTAAATAGTTGAAATTTTCATTTCATTCGCTCAATTTTTTTTTATTCATTTAGCTTCACGCTGTATCCAACACTAGGCAGGGAGGGCGGAGGGAACCCGGGAACCTAGTGTTAAGACACTCCGTTCCACTTCTGTTTTCACTTTCCTCCGAATTTGAGGCATGCGTGTTGGGTGGCGAAACTCAACGCCGCGCTTTGCCGTATTACCTCTAATCGCTCTAATAACATGGCAAAACACAAAATGTGGCATTGAGTTCCGCCACTTAACTCGCAATACCTCAAATTGACGGACGAAACGGTGCCTTAAACTAGTTGTCCAAGTTCCCTCTGCCTACCCTGCCATGTGCGGGATACAGCGTGAAGCCGAATGAGTGAGAGATTAACTATATATTTGTTTATATTACATTTCCAATTTACAGTTACACGTTACAACGACTTTGGCTTGATAATACTTTATGAGATGGTGGATTGGGGAAATAAGGAACCTCTATACGCATGCTTCAACTACGAAGAAATCAACGGCAATTGTATGACGTTCGGTCTGGACAGCAACGATAACTTTGTATCGGTAAATTGTAATAATATTTGTAACATATTTAATGTAATAGTACGGTTGGTATATATATATATATATATATATATATATATATATATATATATACATATACATATACATATACATATACATATATATATATATATATATATATATATATATATATATATATATATATATATATATATATATATATATATATATATATATATATATATATATATAAATACATATTATTTAATGGTTTCATTTCTGCGCTCTGGTACAAGGCAAAGGGACGGAGTATCGCGAAGCTGAGTTTAAATAAATAGCAAATTTCAGACAATTATAGAACCGACAGAAGATAAATGTACCGCGATTAACGGAGGCGAGTCCTTAGAAGTGGTGTGTGGAAAAAATACAGATGAATCAATTTGTTTCGTGACGTTGGGAGCTCCTGTTGTATGTCAAACAAGTGTAAGTTAACCTTTCACGCATTTTCCCGCATATCAGGCGAATCTAGTTTTAAGAGAGGTGGAACTTAACGCCGCGCTGTACTTATCAGGCAGGATAATAAATGAATTTATTTTTTTGAATTTAGGGGTTGAATTGAAATCATGACCATCGATTTTACAGACGAACAATTTTATAGAGCAGTATTATTAAAAAAAAATATTATTTAAAAAATGTAAAACCGCCATTGTACAAATATGTTCTTCCTTTAGTTTCACACTATTCCACATACTGCTGGTTGATCTTGGAATCCAGTGTTAATAAATTCCGTTCCTCATTAAGACACTCCCGTTACTTTCCGCCGAATTTTTTGGCATTGCACGTTGAGTGGCGGAACTCAAAGCTGCGGTTTGTCTATACAAGAGCGAGACAGTCGAAACCGCGTGTGGTACGCTGGAATAAAATAAATGTCAAAAAAAACCTGAGGCCCCAAACGAAACTTATTGTGAATTCAATTCCCACTCTACGAAATGTAATATTCAATATTTTCATTAATTCGCTCTGGTAACAAGGCAAAACATGGCGTTGAGTCCTCTGCCACTCAACAAAAGGCACGTGTTAACATCAAATTCCCAAATCACCCTGGCTACGTCTGATACCGTGAGAAACTAAATAATCATACTTTCACAGAAATCAGGAAGTAACAAAGGAGAGCTCATGGGTGTGGTCCGTTCTACCTGCGTCAAAAACGAAATTCTCCTTGGCCAATTGGCAGGCTCAATAATGTGGTTAAACCCTATGCTTCCATATCTTACAAATGAATAAAAAGCTAAGCAAAACTTTCCGCCTAATTTGATTTCAATTAAAATCAAAATGTTATCTTTTTATCGCAGGAAAGAAATGAAATCATATTAAATATTTAATTTGAAAATATCAAATATTTCATTTCATCGCGAGGATCGAACCCACAACCCGACGCGTTTACAGTCACACGCTTGTGCCACAGTTCTTCACAACATGTTAAAAATAAAGTATTATATATTTTTTTTTGTTTGTTTCATTTAACTTTAAAACGCCCTATTGATATGTCGGCTTTAACTTTCGACGCCTAAAATACGAGTTACATTAACCGAATCAAAAACCATATACAATCTGAATCTCGAGAAAGGTTTTCACGATTTTCATGACATTTCATTTATAGGGCGATAAATCTATCTAACAAGGTAACATTTTTAGAAAATGTATTTTAACCGTCGTGTTTTCGTGAAAAATGGCCATAAATACCATCAGAATAACAAAGTAAAATTCGTGGCTAGTAATTAGTAATTACTAAATCATAGTAGCTACAAAGTAAAATAATAATTAATGTGTAATTTTCAAAATACATAATTGACTATAGAGGTCTGATTTACCAACAAAACACCGAGCGAAGCTTGATCATCTGTATATTAACAACTATAGTAAAATTCGAAAGAATGAATAAACGCAATAGAATTAACATTTTTTAAATATTATTATTTGGTTAGATTTAGTAACGCATATATAAATAGAAGTACTTTATTCGACCCAGATGATTAGAAGAAAAATATAAAAAAATAAAATTAATACAGAGCGTGCAATAAAGGCGGTTCACGTTTTATCCCGCACATAGCACTTGGGAACCTTGTGTTAAGACACTCTGTTCCGTTCTCCACTTTTTATTGAGCTTGAGGCATTACGTGTTGAGTGGCGGACCCAAACACCGCGATTTGCCATATTACCAGAGCGGTAAAATGAAAATATTTCATTTTTTAAAGTCGGGAACCCACAACCTGTCGAGTTAACAGTTACTTATGCCACTGCTCCACATTTATTATTGCAAATATTGTTATTATTAATAATTAAAATCAGCTTTTATTCGTAAAATCTTACTTAATAGTAGCTAAAACGTAACATATACAAAATTACAATGAATACTCACACATATAAAAGTTATTTTAAGAGAAAATCCTTGTTATTATTATTGTCCTAGTATAAATATCGCAGTCTTTCCGCACCAATCTTTTCAACGTTTCCTAAAGTTAGCCTAAGCCCTATATTCTTCTATATTTTACTTAATCAATACTAGCAATGATAACAAAACGGGAGATGTCTCCGTGAGTGGCCCCGAAATCGTGGATTCCGACTAATCGACACGTACTGCTTAGAAACTCTCCAAGGCGGTTGGAAATGGTAAACATGTATAACTTTACAGCGTGTTTGTAAAACATCAATTATTATTTAACTGAATCAAAGACTGTAGTGTAGTATAAATATTTATAATATTAAGGCCGTAGCCATTGATTTCATAATATAACTATCTGGTGGTTCAGTTATTAGTTCGAACTCACTACCGCTAGGTGGCCGAATATGTACATCCACTTGAGTTTGTTTCAAGGCAGAGTAGGTAGAGAAAACTGAGCGCTAAAACAACCTGTTCCGTCCTCCGAATTTTGACGTATTACGTATTGAGTTGCGGAACTAAACGCCGTGTTTTTATGTATATATATATATATTGTTTCCCAAGTTCCCTGTTTACCCTGCCATGTGCGGGATACAGTGTGAAGCTTAGTGACTGAGTAAGAGTAAATACGTATAAAAAAGGTGCACGTAAATTAAATAAGTATTCATTTAATATACGTACACCTTTCTTATATGTACGAGATGCATGGGCAGACTCGACTGGATTGTTACCACCCCCTGGCATTTAAAATCGGCGTTAAGTAGTGGCTTTGGGCCCCGGTGCCCATCCACCTTGAAGATGGGCAACGCTCCTGTAGCTCCTCTGGAGTTATTCGGGGCCGTGGGCGACGGTGATCACTTACCATCAGGTGATCATCCGTACGTATATTTCGCCCTGATTTTTTATTTGTTTGTCAGTGCGTACACAAGCACGCGCTCAAAAATAACTTACTAAATTTAAATATAGTTTTCACTATTATATTTTAGCAACCATTCTTTACGATTTAGTGTTTGTTTTATAAAAAGTGGGTTATAAATGACCAAATAACATCAATTAAATATACTAGATTTTTTTTTCAATTATTTAGCTAACCTTAGTTTACAATGAAAAATAGATATTGTCTTAAAAGTGATAACGTTATTAGAACCAGAAACTAATTAAGATTAATAAAATAACGTGATTCAAGCGGGCGAAGTCGCAGTCGCAGAAGATAAATAAAATAACGTGATTCAAGCGGGCGAAGTCGCAGCCGTGTAGAATAGTACTTATTTCATAATATTTATAATTTGTTACCATCTGATTAATGTTTTTCATAAATTATTATTTAAATAAAAATATTCACATGTGGCACTTATTGTCAAACATTGAATATTATGTAACTCCAACACTATTATTAGTAAAAAAAGTTTCAATGAACTCGGACAGTGGCCTTTATCAGACATTGATTATTGGATATATTCAAAATGCACTAATTATAAATTGAAAGTACGTATGTACGTTGATATACATATTTTTTACATTAAACGATAAAATTATATATACCTATATATTTCTGTAATAATAATATTATAAATATTAACGAATAATGCATAGGCAATATATTTATTATTAATGAATTATTATTAATAAAATATAGCCATTTAACTTTCATATTTTAAATTCAAATTTCATATATTAAAGCGTCTAACAAAAATGGCGGCAGGAATCCACCGCCACTACTTAATAAAATATAATTTTGTATACCTATACTATAAAACTAAATCTTCATGCATTTATTTTTTCATAATTTCATTTTAATAATAAGTATTTTTGTAAGGTCTTATATGCATTCATGTTATTCTTATAATAAAATATGTAACACTTACCAATAAAGTATTTTAAAATAAACAATCGTAAATAATTATATCACTTGTTAGGTACTTATTTTAATGTTAAACCACGATCGAATATTAAAATCACTATTATAATGACATCTTTTATCACTTATGGTATTTAAATTTAAAATAAACTATAAATTAAGTAAAAAATAAAAATCCTTTCTAGAAATTTGGAACAATTTTCCTTCATTGGACGCGTCCGCCATTTTTTTTTAAATTAACTTATTCAGCCAACAATATATTTTACAATATTAAAATATTAATTCTTATTGTTATTATTTATTTTAAATTATAAAACAATACTATTTTAATTATAGAATTATTATATAATAAATAATTATGATCATAATTATATTTTACACCTGCTTATATTATTAATATAATATTAAGTACTTTATATAAATATTTAATTTGGAGGTTTATAGTCAAAGAATTGAAATATATATATATATATATATATATATATATATATATATATATATATATATATATATATATATATATATATATATATATATATATATATATATATATATATATATATATATATATATATATATATATATATATATATATATATATATATATATATATATAATATTTGCAGGTATTTTTCAGCTTCACGTTGTATCCCGCAAATAACAGGGTAGGGAGAACCTGTCGCTTTTACAGTCGCCACGACAGATCTCAATGTCAAATGCAAACTATATTTACAAAACTTCATATTTACACACCGGATACGGGGAAAAGAAAGAAAACGAACATAGATTGTGGCAATGAAGATGAAGTTTTAAGACTTTCGAGTACAGACAATTTATTGAAGATTCCAATGCATGGTTTTGTTAGTTTCACATTTGCACCTGCGCCACGACTGCTCCAAACTTCCTGTAGGCGTTATAACTGTTTAAAATTAGATCTTATAACTGTTTTCTTACTGTTTTCTAGGATCAAGTATTCTTCTTTATAATTATTGTCGTAGTAGTTGATGTCAACGTCATGAGTATATTTAAGCATAAATCTTTTACTCATACATATTTCGGTAACTCACTGGTGTTTCATATAAAATATTGATATTCCTGTATGATTTTCTATTTTACAATATTATTAAGGAAACAATATTTCCAATAAGGCATAATAAATAAAATACATACGTTGATTAACTTGGAGCTTATAGTAATGCTAAGAAAAATCATTTTTGTACAGTGGCTACTTTGCATGAATTTCCGAAAAAAATATCTTAGACATAAGTTGTCATATCTGTCATGAGCATAATAATGCACTTATAAGTGTGTGCATGGTTTCAATACATGGCAATCGTGTAAATGACGTGCAAGATATCACAATGAATACACTAACATTAAAAACGGTTATTTAAACATAAATAATTATTTGTTTGATAAATATACATTTATATAAAAGCAAATTGTAACAAGACTATAGTGTAGTTAGCCATAACAGCAGCAAGGTTCAATGGTAGAGCAGCTTCAACAGTGAATAGGCCGCAACCGTTCATTTTTCGAAACTTTATGTATGTCATACTTAAAACTTTTTTAGCGAAGTGTCTATCCTTGTCTGTAGCAAACACAAAAAAACAATACCAATATTATAAAATTGAAAAGATCGTTTGATTGAACGCGGTAATCTCAGGAACTAGTTGCCCAAAGCCGTCTGCCTACCCTGCCATGTCCGGGATACAGCGTGAAGCTGAGTGAGTGAGTATATCATATCATTTTAAGGCTGATCGGAATTGAATAGTCCATGATGCATATATTTAAGTTATTTCTATTTACAAAATGGGCGAAGCAACAGATAAAGATTTTATTATAGTAAATATCCTATTCAAAAAGAACTCGTATGTAATTTCGTCAGATATTTTAGAAAACGTATAAAGATGTGAACGTAACGAGACTCGATCCGTGCTCTATGCATGTGATGTGGCTACTAAGCCATAAGTACTTATAGAAATACGTTGAGAAGGTAAATACAATAAAATTAAAGTTACACATATACTTACTAGTGTATGAATTAACCAAATACTGTAATATAGCAATTCTAGCATTTAATATTTCTCTGTATAAAATCTCACAGCAAACACTCAGAATGACTTCTATAATCATACTTTTTGTAATCCATATGATTATTCCGATTGTGTGACTGTAGAACACTACGAAGCCAAACTGAAATATATATTTAATATTTGTGATTAATTAAGAATATTGCAATGTTACGAAGCAGGAAAATATCGAAAATTTTAATGTTGTAAAATCATGTAAGGAAATAGATAGCAAATTTAAAGAATGCAAAAGTGACATTAATTATATTTTTTTTTTCAGCTTCACGCTGTATCCCACACTAGGCAGGGTAGCCAGAGGGAACCTAGGGTAGGCAGACTCCGTTCCACTTCCGTTCCCCACTTTCCGCCGAATTTGAGGCATTGGTAATTAAGTGGCGGAACTCAACGCCGCTCTTTGCTTTATTAATAAGGTAATTATAAAATAATAGTAATAAAGAATATATATAAAAGAGAAAAGTATTCAAAATGACATCATATTATATAACCATATTTAAAGAAAAATATGGAAAATACTCGACAGAATAACAGGTAAAATTACATTCGTTTAGTACTGTCCTAAAACATTTGCCAATAATTTTGCTCAAAAGTTCAATGATACCGTTAAAAACTTAACTTTGAATTATATACTGTTAGATTAAAGTCAATGTTGATTGCTTATTACAAGTGTTTACTCGAGTTCTTACCCTGATTACTAAAAATCGGCGTAATTAGAGAAAATTTTCAAAAAAGGATATCAGTAAAGTTATCGCCCAAAAACAATTTCGCCGGTAATAGACAAGAAAGTTGAAAAATATATATCTTATCAACTATGTGAATTCTATAAAAACAATGATATCCTAGCTTGTCAACAATTTGATATCCTATCCAATACTATATATGAAGTACCAAACAACGACTATCTGAATTAACTAACTACGTTAATGCAAGCTTAGATAAGAAAAAAACATGTAGAAATAGTGTTCATGGATTATAGTAAAGCGTTTGACATCCTTCGCCATGATTTTCTGACTAAGACATAGAAAATACTGAAATTAGAATAACTTTGCTAAAGAGAATTTTCAATATAATGAAAAAGTAAATGTTACTGAAGGCACAGCTCAAGGTTCTGTATTAGGCCCTCTTCACTAACTGGCATATGTAAATGGTTTACAACATGTGATAAATAAATATCAACCGTTACAATATGCGGACGATACCTTCTTAGTAGCAGCAGATACAGACATCAAGATAGCTATGATTAATCTACAATGTGATTTCAACTTGCTCTGCGAATGGTCTCATGACATCGGCCTAGTAATAAACTCCCAAAAAAACAAAACTGCTACAAATAGGCTCAAGTCACAACAAACTAGGACATGAGTAAGAAATTATATCTCATGACTACGACAAAAAAGAAATGTTTGTTATTGTTATTATATATTTTATGGCTTTTAGGCGTGCCCGTAGAGCACAGAAAAAAAATATGTTTATCACAAAATCAACATGTTGTAACTTGACGCTAACAACGCACTCGTATGCGTAGTTACAGAAATACTTCGTCGTAATTTCCCCTACAATTACACTTTGTTTATGTTTTTTTTTTAGTGTCATTTTTTTATATATTCTAAAGTGGCAGTGTTAACTTTTTATAACATTATCCTTTATAAAGGTAAACTCCCTATAAAGCAGACGTGAGCACAACTAGGTTGGTTTGCGTTAAAATCCACATATTGTTTTGATTGTTCACTCTATAACGACCAAAAATGCTCAGTCCTTTGAGTTTCGTTACAAAGAGTTTATACTATATTTGTTATATTTGTTAATTTTTTTTAGCTGCACACTGTATCCTGCACGAGGCACTGTACGAGGCAGGGTAGGCAGAGGGAACCCGGGAACCTAGTGTAAAGACACTCCGTTCCACTTCCGTTCCCCACTGTCGTGGCGCAGCGCCGGCCTGTCGTGGCGCAGCGGCACAAGAGTGTGACTGTAACCGACAGGTTCTGGGTTCGATCCCCAGTCGAGGAAATGAAATATTTAATATTTTCAATTTAAATATTTAATGTTTCATTTCTTCGCTCTGGTAATAAGGCAAAGCGCGGCGTTGAGTTCCGCTACTCAACACGCAATGCCTCAAATTCGGCGGAAAGTGGGGAAGGGAAGTATTTGTTAATTAAGTTGTTTATAATTTTTAAATTTTATATGTACGTATTTATATACATCAATATGCTTAGGAAAGTGAACTCAAGCCAATTCGGGCTTAAGATCATGAGGAATAATATTTGTTACATATTTTGTTACAATTAAAAATAAAAACAAAAATTAAAAAGAAAATTATCGTCATATATATATAAATGATAATTTTGTTTTCAATTAATCACTAATACTTAAATTATGTTTTGATAAGATAAAATAGAAATCATTAGAAATATATAAAAGTAATAATTCGTTCATTTGGATAAGCTATAATTAAAAGAAGCAAAGAATGCCGCAACAGAACAGCAACTGACCGTAAAACGGGTTGGGCATTAGACTGCTATGCGAGAGTATGAATTATTTTCAATTGTCCGCTTTCACAAAATTCTGCATCGAGCTTCACTAACACTCAATATCTAATAATAGTTGGTGGAACAGAGTGTCCTAACACTAGGTTTTCTCTCTTTACTCTGCTATATGTGGCATTAATCTTGAGGCTAAAAACAGTAGCTCAAACCGCAGACAGTTCCTTACCAATTTCAAGAACGTGTTAACAGGTGTGCCAAGTACAATTGATAAAAATTGACAAACTTAAATTTCCATGCATATGCGCTTATTTTGTATGAAATAAAGTAAAATTATAAGTTTATAATACTTATAATACCTTTATTTATACTAGAAGTTCTCCTTTGAAGCTTGATTTCATAATTATGGACTCACAATTAACAAGGGTGGCGACCCCGCAAACTTTAGCTTAGGTTTGTGAGATCGCCCTTATATAAAGAAAAGATTTTTTACAATTACCGTGTTGTACTTAAGCCATTCGATCCAAATCTGCACATAAGCCATCGACTGTATGAACTGCATTATCAAGTGATTTAATATCTGTAAAAATTAAACCAATTTCAAATAACTGGTAATAAAACAATATTTAATATTCGTGCTTAGAGTCCAAATATATAATGACGCTCCAACATTATCAAATTAACACGTATAAGGCAAATTAGCAAATCTCTTTTTTTAAGCGGTTAAAAGTTAGAATAAACGTTTCCAATAACCATATTTTTACCGTCACTTTCGATGATTTCTCTAAGTCACCAATAGTATCGAAGATATTTTTAAAAGTATCCAACATCACATCTTCCTCAGATTCAACGTCTCTTATCATATCCTTTATAGAAATAACTCGTTTCTTGCATTTTATCAAATTTGACCACCTCTGGATTTTCAACGCCAAAAACAGAACGATAAATGATGTGTAAAACAATTCAAGGTCAAATATTATTGTTAGAAAAATAAATATACTCCTAGTCCAAAACCATAACGGATCTATGATGAACTTGAGAAGAACAAGCAGAAAATACATAGACACTAGACCAAACAGAGTGATGTTAACAAAAAGTCTCAAAAAACTATTATCTTCTTGTTTTTTTAGAATGTCGTTAATTTTCTGAAGATTTAAAACGATTTTGACATGACATTCACTTTTGGTAATATTTAAGAGACTATGAATAGTATGATTAACAGCGTATAGAACGTATGTCAGAAAATAGATGTTGTATATGGAGTTGGTGTCCAAGATTTCCGTAAATGACATCAATGTGAAACATAACAGGATATATACAACTAAGTTGCAAACAATTGTTGCTAAAATATCTCTCTTCGATGTGGCTTGTATGATATTCCCTTTGAGTTTATATTTTCTAACACAAAAAGGCACACTTAACGCGTATAATGGCTTTAGAACACTTAAAAAGTCTGGATCTAGCATGGTTTTTACTTGTGTAAGTATTTAGTCCAGAGGTTAATAGTTAAATTTGTATCGCATGTTGTTTCGAATCAATAATTTCAATTAAATAAATTGAACGTTACGAAGGTTGTATACATTAACATAATTAAAATTGTAATATGATGAGTGTTTTTAATTTAATGAAATATATGTATAATTTAACTGGTGCCCGAAACTTTCTCGTCATACATAAATATTTTTAATTTTCGCAGTATATGCCGCAAATAGCTGGATATATGTGCAGCAGCTCTTCCTCATTTTTTATCTGCCCAATTATGGAGACTTTTACTAAAATACCAACATACATTATTCTGTATAAAGAACCTAATTAGTTTCGTAAATTTTACTTCGCAGCACTCTGTGATAATGTGATATTATGTGCCTCATAGGCACATGATGGAACCAAACGCCGATTTTTACCTTTTCTAATTTTTTTGCCGTACAATGTTGTACAGATTATTATTTAATTTATGTGTTTATTACTTATCTACAATTTTACAAACAATATATAAAAAATAAAAATAATTACATGTTTGTGACAACAATAAATAACAAAGGATTGATGAAAATGAATCCCTCTGGCAATTAATTTTCGAAATTCACTCTTCTTTCGGAAAACTGAGACCCAAAGATATCAAACGTCCTTGAATGCTTTGCATTTTATTGGAAAGTACTACTTTGCGTCTGTACGTTAAATATTTTTGTGAAAAAGAATGTTATAAACACAAATTCAATATGATTTTTGTTTTTTGTGTTTTTGTCTGTCTGTTTGATATTTGCACATTTTCAAAACTGCCGGATGAATTTGAATGAAACTTCTTTTGCTACTTGCTCTAGACTTATATATAGTAAACTAAAAAAAATAGTAGTTAATAGTATAAAGTAAACTAGTATAAAAATAAAAAATTGGAACATCCAAAGAAAGTGTGAAGAAGGTGGGTGGCGAGAGTTCTTTGGTGAGGGGTAAAGTAATACACAAGAAATCTAACATCCAGATCCTGAAGGGCTGGGGAACGACACGAGGGTGTAAAAGCCCTTCGGCCGTAGTATCAAGCGGCACCAATCAAAATGGGTGCGTCATTGGAGCGGGCCGATAGCCCTTGGAAATCATTTTGGAAACGCCATATTTGGCATTGAATAGATGATAAGTCTAGTCTAGTCCGGGAGATTGAGCTTGGTGCCACCTGGGCGGTCAGCCCAGCCGGGTGAGACCCACGGTAACCCGTGGGAGGTCCAGCTTAAGCGACCAGCGACCACCTACAAGAAGTAGATCTCTTGGAAGCGGTCTGGCGTCAGGCGGCCGGGTATGCCACGGGGCGATGCTAACTAGGTGGGAGTGGTCCGAAACATCGGCACGGCGAAACACGTTGGATGTGAGCCTACTGATGTGCTCGTCCAGGCTCTCCATCTTGAGGTCTCTAAAAGTAATGTGGAATTTCTCAGGCAGTATGGGGCCTGGGTAACACGCCGGAGAGCAGTGTTTCGGACCACCAGTAAAATTTCACGTTGGCGAGTGCTCGCCAATGCATAGCAGGCCGGCGACGCATATTTGAGGTGTGGCCTGACGTACTTACTGTAAAGTACTAGCTTCGTGCGCAAGGGAAGGCGAACATGAAGAAGAGGACGCAGTAGGAACAGTGCAACTTTCGCTGCGTTGGCGGCTTTGTAAAAGTAATACCAGCATAAAGAGCTATATTTATATTTCCAAGTTTACAATATTCGTGAACAACAAACGTACAATCGATACACGCTATTTTATAAAATTTCGAAAATAAAATTACCCACTTTAACAATAATTCAAGGACGTTCATTAGTCGATATTAAATAATCACTTATAAAATTATAAAAATATAATCCTAATATAGAATTATTATAACATTAAATAATAATTAAAAGTAAGAGCTTGTATTTCAGTAATATTCATAATATATCATTTATATAAATCTTATTACAATCCGGTGGAAAGCAGCGAGCAAAAGAAATGATATGGATTCGATCAGTCCTGGGGAGTTGAGCAAAGTAAAAGCAATATACAAAAGTCTTTGTCTTTTCTTTATTCAGCTTCCTGTTGTATCCCACTAATGGCAGGGTAAGCAGAGGGAACTTGGAAACTTAGTGTCAAGACACTCCGTTCTGTTTCTCATTTTCCGCCGAATTAAGGTATTGCGAGTTGAGTGGTGAGTTCCACCACTCAACTCGCAATGCCTGCACATTACCTAAACGCTGCACATTGCCTAATTACCTGAGCTGACTCGGTGCTAATGCATCTATTTCGGCGCTCTTATCCACCTGATTCCGAAAAAAGGAGATGGTTCCGATCCAACTAACTACAGGCCTATTGCTATCACCTCCCTGCTCTCAAAAATTATGGAGAGCATAATCACTAGCCTCTTGGTTTATCTAGAGGATCACCGATTGATTAACGACCGCCAATATGGTTTTCGTCAGGGTCGCTTAACCGGTGATCTTCTGGTTTACCTAACCCACCGCTAGTCTGCGGCTATTGATAGCAAGGGAGAGGGCCTGGCGAGTCGATATCGATATCGTATCGACTTCGTAATGCGATCAAACAAACAAACTAATCAGCTTTATAATAAGTATACACTATCTATATATATAATCATTTATATATAGATAGCTAAGACACACAATATTTTGTTTTCATTTCATTCAGGTTGACGGTCACATTGCAATTGTTCCGCGGCTTGATTGACTAATAGCTTTAAATTGACTTTAATTAGTAGCGACAGAAAAATGTAACATCCATTATTTTTCATATATTTTGTTAATCGATATAATGAGCGCACGTGGCAGTTGTGGGTTCAATTCTGAATCGTAGAATTTTTTTCTTTCTTATCTGCCAGTTTATAAGCACAGATGTGTGGCAGAGTGGCAGCATATAGGTCGTCCGTAATAATGTCTTAAACCTAGTGAAATTAGCTAACTTTAGACGAGGCTATAAGTTGGCAGTAGAAAGATTCTTCCGTAGACTAAATATACTTACAATCTTTTTTATCTTGTTGAAATATGTATAAATAAATGTCCGGGCACTGAAACGAATTACTTGGGACTCCAAGACTGGAAGATTAAGGCCGTCCATACCACCGACTAAAACCGGGGCACAGAGCTCTCTGATAGACCTCTACCTACCCGGTTAAAGGGAAAACCGTAAGATAACGCGAATACTGTATATTTTGCTAATTATTAGATATAACTAATAATATTTAAATTCTCGGTGTCGGCTTGAGTACTATCAGCCTTTTAGTTGCATGCTGTATCCCACATAGCAGCGTAGCCAAAAGGATCATAGGAATATAATATTAAGAAACTTCCATTCCCACCACCACGCCACCTTTTTCGAAGATAATAAAATAAATATATCATTGCCCCAAGTGGAAATCAAAGTCAAATTCGTATTTACGGACGCAACCTGGGAGGGTGGGCATTGTGTCCCTACGCCATGACAACATCGCTCTGCTAATTTTTATAAAAAAATATGTACCATAAATATGGGTAACACATTTTTACTTAGCGATTACTTAACTACAAATTCCTTCTAGCTACCCCCACTTTACGGGTAAAAGCGTGGGCTACACCTTCGTTGGTATTTCGTTATACAAACACACACACATAAGCACATAAGAATTATTCATTAATACGCAATATCTAAAGTAAGCAGACAGTAAAATAAAGTAACTTTTTTAAAAGTGTTAAGTAAGAATAATATTCGTTTGATAATTGGGAAACGGAAGTACTTTAATACGATCGTATTTCCTTAACACTAAGTTCCCAGGTTCCCTCGGCCTACCCAGGGGGATCCTTCTGGCTATAAAAAACTCCTACTCTGCTACGTGCTCCGATTCAGCTATATAAAAAAAACAAATTTTATATAGAACGATAGACATATTACGACCCATTGAACTTACTAAATGACGTACGGCATCCTGGCGCACGGTACCGGATGCATAACAATAATTTACTGTCTAGACAATTGACACATGGTACCACTGACATTGGTATTAGATATTTAGGGCGAGTTCCACCGGTTATGAATGAAGTTTCAGATAGTAATTTTCTAGTTAACGCTATCTAACAGACAGAGAATGCTCTTTTATTATTTGATTTCACCATTAAATAATGACTAATCTGGTAGACAGTAATCCCCCATGTAATAGGTGAAAAAGATATTGCTTATCTGGCAGTTAACGCTGGTACTATATCAGCCGGTGGTGAAAGCGGCTCTTAGAGTATTAAACTTGGTATTAAGCATATATATATTATCACGTTTTTTTATCTTCCCACAAAAAAAAATTATTAAAAGGATGCTCAAAACAGTTTGTTGTCAGATATCTTTTAATAATAAATTACACTGTAATTGAATCATTTTTTAACTTTTTTTTAAGGTATGCAGAGGGAATTTAAGAAACTACAATTTTTATGTATTTATGTCCGTGTGATTCCGGCTTAGAATAGGATCACCCTGGTACTGATGGTGTCGTAAGAGGCGACTAAAGTGCGTGTGGTAGAGTCACGTTGCCAGCAATGGCTACACGCATGGGCAGACTCGACCGGATTATTACCACCCCCGGCATTTAAGACCGGCGTTAAGTAGTGGCTTTGGCCACTGCGTTTCGCATTAGGTAATGCCGGGCCCCGGTGGCCTTCCACCTTAAAGGACGGTAACGCTCCTGTAGCTACTCTGGAGTTACTCGGGGCCGTGGGCGACGGTGATCACTTACCATCAGGTGACCCGTATGCTCGTTTGCCGTCTCTTCCATAAAAAAAAAAAACTAGTACCAAGACACTCCGTCCCTATTAATACACGTTCGTTTCCCACTTCGTTCCCCCACTTTCTTTATTTCAACTCCTCGAGTAGGCATCGAACCCACAACCTACCCTAACCTAAAAGGTCACATGCACGATAGGTTAAAAACTCTGTTTTCAACTTTTTTAAACTATAACTATATATTTATTTTTATCTGATACTTAAACTAGACTCAAAACAAGATATAACTATCTTTGAGTACTTAATGCATAAGAGAGTCCAGATACTTCAATTTTAATTTAATTTAACATTTTTTATTCTTAGCTTGTTTTAGCTTAGGACACAGCAGTGACATAGCAGAATACGCATACCTTATTAAAACACTCGTTGACTAGCGAAACTAAACGCCGCGCTTTAGTTTTTCGTCGGATATTAAAATTATAAATATTCCACCGAGCGGGAATCGAAACCACAATTGCGTTTGAAGTGACAAACATTTTACCTCAAAGACCATAGTAAACTATAGACAGTACAGTAATGACATCGCCGCAATCGTTGTAAGCCGTAAATCTAGTAAATCTAGAGTACTATATATATGTTGATAAGGTTATCTTATTATCATTAATTATGTTGTTTATTTTTTGATGTACACTTGCTTTTATCATAAACTTTGATTTGTAATGATAAGATCCATTCTATAATTATAGCGAATTACTGTAATGTATTAGAAGTTTTCTTTATAGTTGAAAGAAAATGAGAAAAAAAATATTTAAATATAAATTTTAAAAACGTCTAAAAATTTAAACGTACAAGAATCTGAAATCGCGCCTCTTGGATACCGTCCAAGCGCTCTGACTAACTAGGCCATACGTTATCATCAGGCGGCGTTGAGTTCCGCGACTCAACACACAATACCCCAAATTCGACGGAAAGTGGGAAACGGAAGTGGAATGGAAGTCTTACTAGGTTCCCAAATTCCCTCTGCCTACCCTGCCACGTGCGGAATACAACGTGAAGCTGAGTATAAGCTATCATTAAGCTACGTTGAAATTTTTATACGCTTGTTACAACTTATTTATGTTGTTAGCATCTCTGTAGGGAGATTTTTAAATATTTCCGCTACCCAATGACAATTTGTTAGGATTATCGTTTGATAAGAGTGAATGCTATTTATTTAATATTTTTACTATATTTAAAGTATTATTTCACATTTAAGAATGAAAATACTAAATGATTAATACCAGTTTCTTGCTCTAGCAACAAAGCAAAACGCGGCGTTGAGTTCCATCAAAAACAAGTAATGCTTTGAGAATTGGATGAAAAGGTAAAAGTAGTTTTAATCTTAGGGCGTTCCCTTAGCCAACCCCATTATTTGTATTGCATTTACAGCTTGAATATTAGCATAATCACAAATATATCAGTATCTTCTTAGGAAGACAAAATCTATGTAGATAGAAATAAATTTAAAGCTATCTCTATTAAATTTATTTGTTACATAGCGTTATCATAATTTAAAAAAATATTTAAATTTTTATGCGTTTAGTCATATTTATACTAAAATACGATACGCGTAATTTAACAGAATTAAAGTGTTCAAATTCCAAAGTATATAGAACGTAGTAACTAATAGATAAAGTATGACATTTTTCTAATAGCTCTTATCTATATACTATATAATATATCTGTAACTGATTACTGTCCGTACGTGGAAGATATATTATAAAGAAATTAAAGGGTCGTTAATGTAATAGGCCCAAAATTTGTCTATTTGTCTGTGCGCTAATCTTGGAAATGACTAACCATGGAAATGATTTAAATGTAGTTTTCACTATTATAATTTGGCAACCTTCCTTAACATTTAATGTTTGTATTATTTCTATAATTATAGTAAATAAAAAAGATTTTTTTTATGGAGAAGACACGCCAAACGAGCGTATGGGTCACCTGATGGTAAGTGATCACCGTCGCCCACGGCCCTCTGTAGCACCAGAGGAGCTACAGAGGTGTTGCCGGTCCTAAAGATGGATGGGCACCGGGGCCCGGCACTACCCAATGCGAACCGCAGTGATCGAAGCCACTACTTAACGCCGGTTTCAATGCCGGGGGTGGTAACAATCCGGTCGAGTCTGCCCATGCGTGTTGTCATTGCTGACAACGTGACTCTACCACACGTACTTTAGTCGCCTATTACGACACCATCAGTACCAGGGTGATCCTATTCTAAGCCGGAATCACACGGCATAAAAAGTTATCTGTATTTTTAAATGTTATATGCTAAAATTTTCACTATTTTTCCTAAAATTTTAGATTTAAATGTATAAATATCGTCTTAAACGTTATTGGAACAGGAAAGTTATCGAAATTAGTAAATATAATAGAAGAGCAAGCATCCATTACTAGTAAGTTTATATATATATATATATATATATATATATATATATATATATATATATATATATATATATATATATATATATATATATATATATATATATACGCCAAAATCAAGTATAAAAAATATTTAGACATTTTTTGACCTTAAGTTTACAATAAATATTTAAAAGGTTAAAAATAAAAAAATATTAGTTATATGAGGCTTGTCGTTGTGCAGCGGCACAAGTGTGTAATTGTAACCGATAGGTTGTGGATGCGATCCCACTCGAGTGAATAAAATATTTAATATTTTCAATTAAAATATTTAATGTTTTCTTTCCTTCGTTGTGATACAAGCCTCAAGTTCCGCAAGTTCCGCCACTCAACACGCAATGTTTCAAATTCGGCGGAAATGGGGAACGGAAGTGGAACGGCTGTCTTAACTCTAAGTTCCCAAGTTCCTTCTGTCTACCATGCCATGTGCGGGATACAGCGTGAAGCGTGAGTATTAATTATATGAAAAAAAAAGGTTTTAGATAAATAGAATAAAAATATGGCATTTTACTGTCATGTCAGATGGGCATATCTGACATGACAGTAAAATGCCCTCTGTGGGATCTTCGTACTTTTTACGTGACCCTCCTTCTTTATAAGTTTAGTTTAATATTATGTATGTGAAGAAAAATATTAATGAATTTAGCAAAATTGGGGATATACATAATATTAATACTAGAAACAAGTTTAATCTTAGTGCACCTATAACTCGATTGTATTGACTCCGTAGTTCTTTTATAGGTCAGGGTGTACGCTTTTACAATAGGATTCCAGAAAACGTCCGATAATTTTCTTGTTAACAATTTAGAAAAATTTTGAAAAGACGTTTGTGTGTTACAGGTTATTTTTTACGATTTTAAACCAAATTAACGATTTTATAAATGATAATACGCCTTGGGAATAAAATGCTCACTTCAGGCTATTTCAAATGTATCAATTGTCAATTATAATAATATGATGTTAAACTTTAGTTAAAAGAAGACATGTCCCGATGAGTATCTCTCGCCGGTTCTTCTCAGGTCTGAGGCAGTAATTTTAGTGAACTGGTGGTAAATTGTTTGACGTAAAAAAAACGAAGCTTGTAACTTCTTATTTTGAATAAAAATATTTGAATTTGAATTTTGAATTTATCATCGTTATCGTGTTCTTTAACCGAAATCTAAGTTCCAGTCTGAAAAAGGAGTTAAAAATTATAAATTTGTATACTTATTAGCAATTATATATATAACTACGAGTATGTTAGTCGCACTAATTAACCCGCGTAGACTGTTCATTTGTGGTTGATTCTTGTTCATGTTTTCGGTCGTACGTAATACTTTAAGTATTGTTAACGTGGCAGGTTGTAGGTTTGATTCCCACTCGAGGAAATATTTATTTTTTTCAATTTCCTTACTCTGGTAACGAGGTGAAGGGTAGTAATAATTTCTGGCAATCAACACGCAATGTCTCGCAGAAATCGGCGGAATGTACTGAGAGTGTCTCAATAGATCAGAGTGCCTTAACACTAGGTTGCCAAGCTCCTTTCACTTCACTTTACCTTGAGCAGGATACAGCCTGAAGCTAAAATAATAATAATAAATCCCAGGGCAGCTTGTGGCGAGCTGTTAGGGAATGGCGACCCCACGGATCTACCCTTTATTGGTCAACCTTTCACTTTGAGACGTTGAAAAGGCGGACGTCCGTTAGACTGTTTTAATAGCCCAGTTCTAAATACATCCAAGTTTTATTCCATAGTCACAATTTAGTTTTCTATATTTTCCATAGGTCGTACGTATTATCCGGTGACTATCTCTGCAAGCAATTATCTCTGGTTAGACACAGATGGATTCCTGACAATGCGTAACAGTAATATATTTTAATTCCTACTTCCTCAGGGTCTCTACATCGAATCTGTGTTCCCATACGAGCCCTTTAAAGGTCCGTTATCGTTTGTATGTTGAACAAAATTATAGCCATAAAGCATCAATTTTGTTGAGTATCAAAAGTCAGTAAGTAAAACTAAGACGAAGTAAGTAAAGTCAGTAAGATCTATACTAGTTACGTATCTATAGGTTGGTATAATATAGTACCGACTAACGGTAAGTTTCTATAAAAACCTTTTTAATTCAATTTTTAATACTCTACTATTAAGTATAGCTAATTAAAGGACCATCAAAAAGATTTTGCAATAATCAGAATGTTTTCGTTATCAAATATTATTACGTTCTTTTTTTTATGATTCATGTGATAGTGTAATTGTGGTGAAATAAAATTGAATCCAAAAAAAGCTTTAAATATGCTGACTGATAAATAAGATCTTTACTATACCAAGATCTATATAAATAGGTAAAATAGAAACTCGACTATCCGGACTAAATTCAGTCCTTAAGTTAAGCTTTAACAGAATATTCGGATAATCGAATGTTTCAAACAATATAATTGAATATGTATGTACCTACATGTAAACCGTACTCTAGATTTATTTTAATACATACCGAATTCATGTTATAGTTTTAGCCCAACCATCGAGATTATCATTAAAAATACTTCAAGTAGGTACTTTTAACTGAACTAATGATCCGATTTTCATAAAACGTAGTTAAATAAAACCTCCACGATAATAACTTTTTTAGGCTTTCCGTTAAAAAAGACCGCACTCAAATTGGTACATTTATTCAGGAGCCACGGTGACACAGAAAAAGAACGATGAATTGAAAACCCTTTTCTTGTGTCGGAATTCGCATGTGCTACATAAATGTACTACTAAACTACCAATGATTATTATTTTAGAACAAATAAAAATGATCAATATGATGTAGGCTTTGAAAATTTCTTAATATAATTTGGGACCTGCAGTACTCATAGATAACGAAAATTAGGTTGCATATCTAGTTCCCATATCTATTATTCTTTATCAAAATATGTCTATAATTTGTGTATTTAAAAGTAAAATATTAATTTATGTTTGTGTCATCCTAATTATATTATAAGTATGATAATTTGTAAACATAGATGTTTGTTTCACTTTCACGCAATAATTATTGAACAAATTTTGATAAAACTTTGTAGTAATGTATAGTTTATTCTTACTCAGCTTCACGCTGCATCCCGCTCATGGCAGTGTAGGCAAAATAAGTAAATTTTAAACATATTTTGTACAACGGCAGGTAAAAAGCACAAGAAGAACTGGTTTAGATAAAATTGAACTCCGTTACTCCGAACTAGCGTTGAACTCCGTTTTTAAACATGCTGTGTGAATTACTAATCTTTACATTGGACCTATGGGATACAAAAATAATGAAAGTACTTAGTAATATATTTACACATATATTTATTTAAATGTTTATTCTCGAGATGGATCTCCTTGACCGAAATATTATATCATTAATGTTTCATTATTAATAATGAAGTAGATATATATATATATATATATATATATATATATATATATATATATATATATATATATATATATATATATATATATGTATATATATATATATATATATATATATATATATATATATATATATATATATATATATATATATATATATATATATATATATATATATATCTTTATTATTAATAATGAAACATTAATGATATAATATTTCGGTAAACACCACGGTTGTGAGTTCGATATCCACCTGAAAAATGATTATGTTTAACTGATTTCCATTTCTCCGTTCTCTCAGTCAAAGTACGGCGTTAAGTTCCACTACACCACACCTCAAAAGGTCATAAACCAGGGGACGAAACTCACTAAATTCTCTGCCTGGCGTAGTGTTAAAAAATGTGAAGCTTCCATTAAAAAACATAAAAAGAAACAACAAAATAAAAATAAACTAACAAAAAATATTTTATAAAATATCAAATATTTACAGTACTAATTGAGTGCAAGTCACGTTAACACTGTATGTATTGATCGGTTGATCCGAGAGTCACGATGCGCGTACGCACTACGCTTAGTACTGCGCGATTAGAACAACACTGTACACGTGCTACACAAATAAACGCTTGAACGATCACCTTAACGAATATTTTAATAAATTATTAAATAAAAGTGTTAATTATTAAAAAAAATAAAAGAAAAAATGTGAAATTTTAGAGGCCTTTTCAGTGTCTTTTTAAAAAAATGTTAAAAAACAATGTTTTTATAAGTGTACACAAAGTGTTACAATGACGTGGACTGAGGAATTGGATGAAGCCTCAGTACTCGCTACCAGGAAGGGCTACTGGCACATATTGCTTTTCTATCTATTGTGCGGATTGGCATCGATTCCCACTTCGTTTTTAGTCTTTTCACAGGTCAGTTCATGATATTTTCAGTAATCCTTTTGTTTTTCTCAAGAAAATTATGATATAAGAGAATAAGTTCGCTCTCCGCTTTTCGAAAAGTAATCGTCATTATTGCATATATAATAATAAAATAAATATGAATATAAATCAGAATCAAAATAATCCAATGTTATCAAAGTGATGAAAACAAAATCTAATAATTCGTCTATGTACAAAACTTGTAAACCAAACTCAGCAGTTACGAAGGATATGCTGGTTAGAGAAAAGATGAATTATTTTCTCTATTATATACATATTTTTCTCTTTGCTTAGCAAATATAACTTATAAAGAAAAATAGGCGTAAAAAAGAGAGCGGTATCATGAACGGAATTCTGAAAGTTCTTGCTAAATTGCAAGAAAATACTATTAGTGTCCAAGAAAAGGAGTTAAAACAAAATTCAGTTGAAACTTAGATATTTAATTTTCTTCTTGTAGATAAGAATTGCAAATGAAATTTTTAAGTACTTAATATTTTAAGCTTCTGGGTTCGATTCCTGTACGAATATATGAGTATTATATAAAATATTTTTATTTCCACACTTTGGTAAGCGCGGCGTTGAGTTTCGCTACTTAAATCGCAAAGCCGGAAGTGTATAAATGGGGACGGATTTGTTTAACACTACGTTATACTAAAAAAATCTTAATGTTTTTTGTAATTATTTCTTTTTAATAGTTTCAATGATAAAGATGGTAAGCTAATTTTAATCGAGGCAATTAAAATCATTTGTAGGTTATTATGTTACGAACGGGCCTATTTTTTTACTCAAAATAAAAAATATAAAAAATCTAAATAATAAAATAAATATAAATATCATAAAAGAAGCCTGTCGTGGCGCAGCGGCAGAAGCGTGTGACTGTAACCGACAGGTTCTAGGTTCGATTCTCAGTGGAGGAAATGAAATATTTAATATTTTCAATGTAAATATTTGATGTTTCATTTCTTCGCTCGGGTAATTACGGCGTTGAGTTCCGCCACTCAACATGCAATGCTTGAGTCTTTCGGCGGAAAGTGGGGAACTGAAGTGGAACAGAGAGTCTTAACACTAGGTTCCCGGGTTCTCTCTGCCTACCCTGCTTCGTGCAGGATACAGCGTGAAGCTAAAAAAAAAATTTAATAAAAAAAAAACATTAAAGAAAATGCCGGAGCCGAAGTGTCGTATCACTACGATCTCTTTTCTTGCACGGCAATAAGCTACATATAAGAAATAATACTAATACATACGTGGCGCAGGTGCACAAGCATGTGACTGTAAACTACACGTTGTGGCTTCGAGTCCTACCCGAGAAAGTGAAATATTTAATATTTCCATTTTAAATATTTAATATATTCATTTCTACTCTCTTCTTATAAGTATAAGGGAGCGTTAAGTTGCGACACTTATGTATACATCAAAGTAGAGAAAAGTGGGGAGTGGAACGGAGTGTCTTAACACCAGGTACCCAAGTTACCTATGTCTTTTGTCTGTTCAACCTAGAATTCACTACCAATTTTGCTTAATACAAAATTGGTAGTGAATTCTAATCCAACTTGGGCCTTTATTTATATTTTTAGAGAATTGTAATTTGACAGCGAGAAACAATGCTTTGTTTGTACATTTTTTTAATTTCGCTTCTTTTAGGCTGTCATAGCAAAGCTAAAAGATATAAGCAAGATAGGGAACTTTTAATGTTTACAAGACATTTTTTTCTTACCACAACAAGAAAATTAAATATTATCATTTCTGGGAGTTGGAATTAAACCCACAATCGTCGAGGTTAGTTATCACTATCTGACATGTCACGTATCTATGTTTTCAAAAAATGAACCTTTTTTTTTGTTTACATACACTCTCTTAGCTTCACGTTGGATCCTGCACATAGCAGAATAGACAGAGGAATCTTGGGAACCTAGTGTTAAGACACAGCGTTCCACTTTCGTTCCCCACTTTCCGCCGAATTGTGACACTGCGTGTTGAGTAGCGGAACTCAACGCCGCTTATTGACTTGTCACCAGAGTATGAAAATATGATTTGTTTAAGTTGAAAATATTAAATACTTCATTTCCTCGAGTGGGCATCCAACCCACAACCTGTCACGTTCAAAGTCATATACTTGTGCCTCTGCGCCACGACAAGCCTTGTTACTTACAAATGTTGCAAATAATAAAAGAGAATTTTCTCAATGCCCAACTTAATTGTACACGTCTGCTCATTCATTAAGTCATTACCAGCAATTTTGTTTGCCAAAATAATTTACGTGTTTCTTTTCATTTTTTTACTTTTTTCTGGTTTACTATTTCGTCTACTTTTATTAACTTTTATGGGTTTGCGTTATCTGTGAATCATTCACGTCAGGGAGAAAGCTCTTTCTTTACTCGTAACAGTTTCTTATATTATGTATTTAGATTGTTTTTTTGTTCTCTTTTTTGCTTCATGCTCTTTCTCCAGGGTAGGCAGAGGAAATGTTATGGGAAAACCTAGTGTTGGGACACTCCGTTCTATTATTTAATATATATTTTCCTCGAGTGGGAATCATAAGCGTGTGAACGCTTGTGTGCCCCTGCATCATAACTGACCTCAAATATATATTAAAAATCGTTATTAATACACTCCTTATATAACACAGCATTTATTCTCTTAACAGTTCATCATATGTCCCCAACGGGGCATTGCCAACTGAGTTCTCCTACTACTCACTTTGGCGTCATAATTTTTTGATATTTTTATAGGCCAAAAATACTTGGGTATATACACGTTTATTCATTCTCACTATGACACATTAGTACATGCCATTCGATCAGCTGTCCCGGCTTTGAATATCCAACGAAAAATCAAATAACTACAGAGTTTTTTCTTCTTTAAGTTGTCTTTAGTTCGCTGCTTTAAGTAATTTCTTCCTTAGGTATGATCAAAAAAGCCTTATTTCGCTTTCGTTTGTTGTTCCTTAATAAAATTGTTTGTAATTTTCAAAGTGCTAACTAACTTCTAACTGACATTATTGTTTTGTATTTGACTTCCTAGACAAAGGTGAGGTTTCGAGGTATTAATTATGAAAACCAATTAGTTTTTTAAGGCTTTTAGTTTATTTTTCAATTCTGTTTCATGTATTGACTGGACGTGTATCTATCGCATTGTGAGAGAGAAATTAAACTTGTCACAAGTGTAGACCTAAGAATCTTTTAAATACATGAGTGCTTTCAGTCACTCTCCAAATACCTTTTCTTATATAATTATATTATGTATATACAATATAATTTTACTATTTCATATTAAATATGCTTTTTTTTTCATATCCAAGAACATTTTCTTCATTTTTTTTGGTCTTATGACCTACTTAACTAAAGCTAAGCATATTCTATATCCATCGTCATTTTGGCGTAGTATATAAGCCTTTATTTCAACTGCCTACGCCTTATTAAGATTCCAATCATGGTCAACCGATGAGTTATTGGAGTTCGCGTGCGAAGTATACTGCACTGCGTAGGCCGACCTCAGTAAGATTAGCCTTGACCGCAATCAACTGAGAGGGATTTGATATTGTATTATATATAAAGTATTATTAAGTTGAGACTGACTTTTGATCGCGACAGTTCTGCGTTCAATTCCCGTTTGGAGATATAGATTATTTGATATTTTCGTCGGCCTGGTTTCAAAACAAAAGCCTGATACGGAGTGTTGTGCCCATTTTACTAGGCAGTCGAAGAACATCTGCAATTCGCCGCGACTGGCACTACAAGTCAGTAGATTTGGATGGACGTACATGTTATCCTAGTGCTTGTGCCGCTGTCATCACTGATGTGGTTCTGCAGGGTATGAAACTTTACATTCCTAGCTCTGAAGTTCCAATTGGTGGCAAGTGCCAGTCTTGGTTTGATATGTCCTGTAAAATTGCTACTTGTGGCAAGCGTGAGTTTCTTTAGAATTCTAGAAAGTGAGCTCTTCCATGTCAGTTAATGAGCTGATTTTTTTAACCGCAAACGCTGTTAAACTAAATCTATTGATCAATCAATATGAGGTCCTTACTGAAGCTTACAGACAATGGTGATGCCGAGAAATACCGTACAACAGGCTCTAAAGCCTTGCCATGCAAGAGTACCTCAGTTGTACAATTTTTGTGTCTGGAGTTCTGAAAATTATAGCTTCACGCTGTATCCCGCACATGACAGGGTATGCAGAGGGAACTTGGAAACCTAATTTTCGTCTTAACACTCTAATCTATTTTCATAGCATATTGTCCTATGGAATATTATTGTGGAAGATTAAAAAAAGCACAGTTCGGATCATTTACAGCATGGGAGCTTATGAGTCCCTGAGAGATTTTTTTTAAAGGAACGTACATTTCTAAGGTCGCGACACAGTACTTATATGTACAACAAGTAATATATTATTACTTGTTTGGAAGAATATTGATGATCACTCCAAGTTTTTATCTTCAAAAAGTTAGTAGTTTTTTTTATAGAGCATGGTGATTTTAGACCTGCTACTTCAAAAATGTAGAGTGAAAATTAAAAATATATTGTTGGACAAAGCATATTATTCAATTAAAGATTATAGCCATGATTAGAATGCGTGGCATTAAATGCTTTTGGTACTCACTCAGGAAGCTAATTATGTTATATATTTACTTTAATTTAAGTTTTTAAGAGAGCAACTGTTGAGTTTCTTGCCGGCTTTTCTCAGTAGTCTCGCCTTCTGAGCCGGTGCGGTGGTAGCTTCCTGTAAGACTGACACTATAGACATTTGCCTTATATTGGTCCTAGCCTTGTTACTAGAGCGAAGAGATGAAAACATAAAATATTTAATTTTAAAATATTAAACATTAAATTTTCCCTAGTGGGCATCGGACCCACAACCTTTCGTTTACAGTCACACGCTTGTACCGCTGTGCCACAACAGGCCTCAAAATGAAAATTATGCATTAAATTTTTTTTGTTCTAAATTACAATTTATTTAAAAATCAGTCATGTGTTAGTTAACAAAACTAAGCCCGTTGATTGAAATTGAAAGCTTGTTTAAATAACGTGCTTTAACTGCTACCTTCATTCACCAAATATAGAAAAAAAAATATATAAAAAAATGATAATTTGTGTGTCGATTTCACCCACAGAAATTGTGCATACGTATTCTATGAGGTAAACTGTAATTACTCTTTTTTCTTCAGTTTCACGCTGTACACGAGGCAGGGTAGGCAGAGGGAACCCTAGGTTCCCGCTAGTGTTAAGCCACTCCGTTCCACTTCCGTTCCCCACTTTCCGCCGAATTTGAGGCAATGCGTGTTGAGTGGCGGAACTCAACGCCGCGTTTTGCCTTGTACCAGAGCGAAGAAATGGAAACATTAAATATTTAAAATATTAAATATTTCATTTCCTCGAGTGGGAATCGAACCCAGAACCTGTCGATTACAGTGACACGCTTGTGCCGCTGCGCGGCACGATAAGCCCTAAACCACATTCTTCACAAACCATATTTGTATATCTTTTTTCCCTAGGCAATATTCAATCTTAATTCCATATTAACATGTCTCATCTACTAGGTATGCAGATAATACATAGAATATAATAAAACAGTAAAATTTAATGTCGTCACGTCATTCAGGTTTACTAGACAGAATTGTATGAAACTTTTTAATTTTATAGATTTACAATTCTACAGCATGATAAACATTTATCAAACTTAAATGCCCAGGACAGCTCAACGTTAAAAAAGGCTTTATATTAGAGAGAACATGGAAACCCAATCTTAAGACAGTTTATTCCTTATTTCCCCCACTTACCGCCAGTGGGCATAGTGAATTGCAATTGCAAAACTCAACGCCACATTATGTCTTTAAACTAAAGCGTTGAAATGAAAATATTAAAATATTATTAAAGATTTAATTTCCTCGAGTGGGGATCGAACCTATAATCTATAAAGTTTACAATCGCTTGATTGTGCCGCTGCGCCACGACAAGCCTCATATTTAAACTTTTTTTAAATATTTAGGGGCTTCCCAAAAGTTAATCACGTGTTGCCCAATATAGGCACAAGAATATTATTTATTTCAATATTTTACCATAAAAGCGTTTTTTCTCAATATACTTATTATAAATCATTTAAAAAAAACATGTTTTTGATGAAATCTATTAAGCTAATGTATTTGTATGTAATAAATAATATTAGCTTAACAACTAACATTCAAATCGTGTGACGTGATTGAAATTTTAAATGCGACAGAAACACATTTTTCCTTATTTAGAAAACTATAGATATCGATAAAAAATTGAACGTAACAGAACGGTATCCAAGAGGCGCGGGTTCAAATCCCGCTACAGTCATTTTTTTTAATATATATATTTTCTAAATAATTATTTTTCATTCCTAAATGTAGCTTAATACTTTAAAATCAGTAAAAATATCAATTCATAATTACCAACAATTTATTGTAAGCACGTTTTTTTTCCATCACGCTTTATCCTATGAGCAGGAAAGACAGAGGGAACTTGGTCACATAGTGTTGAGGCACTACATTCTCTTCAAATACTTCTGTTTCTCTCTTTCCGCAGGATTTGAGACATTTTATATTGAAGTGCGTAACACAAAACTACGCTTTGCCTTGGTACTAGGGGATGGATAATGAGAATATAACGATAGAAGACGACGAAACCATACAATTTTATATACCACGTATCAAGCGTATAATAATTGATATTAATGACAATTTAATGACAATTAAATATATTTTTTTTTGTCTTTTAGTGCGGCAAGTAAGCACTTCTTAACGATAATATTTACATTCCTTAAGTGTTGTATGTAATATTTCTTCAGTATCAACGATATATATACGATATAATATTTCTTCAGTATCAACGATATAGTGTTCTTGAAGGTACTGAGCTCGCCATTTGCTTTTCTTACCAGTCTTTCTCCATAAATCTTTACTAATCTTTTGTCAGTAATTCTCTCGCCGTGCCAAAACCTTCTGAGTAAGTTCTTACATCGTATATTCCGCCTTTTTGTGTATATGTATTGCCTGTGTATATATATTGTCCTATAAACAGTGTGTCGGTTAGCTGAATTGAATCCCATATACCTTTCGAATACTTTATACTTAATATTACTTCTTGTAATCTATGATTTCATTGGTTTTAAGATTTCTTCAGATACTCGAACCAACAATGCTATACGTTTAAGATATTTGTATATATTAATATATAAGTACGGCGCTTATAAGGTAGATTAAATAAAAAAAATATTGATATTGTCTCTTTTGCCTCATCTCTTTGTTCCCCATATCAAAGAATTCAGAGGATACAGATTTTGGTCAAATGAAGATGCAATGATCTTCTTGAACATTTATTTTGCAGAGTAAAATGTACTATTTGGAAGGGTTACATATATGGGAGCATTGCTGGAAGAAGCGTGGACAGTTGCAAGAAGAGCATGTTGAAATATTAAAAAAAAGAAAAACAACAATTGTCATATCTTTGTTAGGTCAGAAACGTTTCAGATCACTCTCGTATATACAGATATTTATTAAAATACAGGCATTTACTACTGAAAATACATTGTTTTCTACATTTATTTCGATACTACTGACTCTGAGCTAGCGAACGCTAGGTCTCTTCCTAACTGGTTCCTAAATAGGCAAAACGTGAAACTGCTATCGTGAAAATTAGTTATAAGCTTCTGTAATATATTCCTAGTAATACCACGACTTTGTTATTCAAATCCATGTGACATTCCTGCGTAGTGAGAGCATGAGCGCTTAACTAATAACATAATTGTTCATTTAAATTAGGTATTCATGTGAAAATTGACGTGCTGAATTATTGTAAAACGACGGTCGTTTTTTAATATTTCTCCTTATCCCTAGCGATTTATCTACGGTCTATGCTTATCCTTCTCGTACTGTCGCCAATCTTTTCACATAAATGCATTTTGAGGGTTTCCTTAGCTGTTTATGTCAGTCTTTTCAGTATCTTAAGGGAATTATTGATTATTTATGAATATTATTCAAAAATCGTTCAAATGTGAGATCCCCCCATCGACTTTTCTATAGTAATTCCAGTACTGTAGCCCAACAGGAAGAACTGTTTAGATGACAAACTTGTTTTGCAGACTAAACTTAAATTTAAAAATAAAATAAAAAAAATAAATTCGGTCCTAAGTATGGAATAACACTTTAAAAAATAGTAAAAACTACAAATATACATTTATAATGGTTATTTTTCTATGAAATACCAAAAACAAAATACATTTCGGATTTTTTCATTGACTTTTTTGTAGTAAATGCTTTTTACACCTGTTGGTCCACTAGATACGCACTATAAGTTTTGATTAGACAAATTTCATACAAAATACAGCAAGACCCGCTTTAAGGGACCGTAAACCTGCATATTTGATATAAGTTACAGCTTAGTACCTCCATGCGATCTTGAGATAAATGATTTTAACAAACAGGCAACAAATTAATCCTAAAATTGTCCTATTCTGCCTTTTGAGGTATAAAACAGTGCTTTTGATATGAAATATTTAATATTTTAAATATTTAATATTTTAAATATTTAATATTTTAAATATTTAATATTCTCATTCTCTGAAAATAATGTAAAGCGAACAATGAGAGTTCCGTTCCGTTCCGAAAGTGGAGAACGGAACGGAGTGTCTTAACAATAGCTTTCCACGTTCCCTCTGCCTTCCCTGTCCTGTACGGGAAACAGCGTGAAGCTGAGTAGGAGTGAGTAGAGTAGAGTTATATTAATATTTGTTGATTGGTTGCTTTTCATGCATTTTCACTTTCTGTATAATTTTATAATTCCACGAGAAGTATCCTATAGTATAATTTAAAAAATAGGATTTATTTGCCGTGTGATTCCGGCTTAGAATAGGATCATCCTGGTACTGATGGTGTCGTAAGAGGCGACTAAAGTGCGTGTGGTAGAGTCACGTTGCCAGCAATGGCAACACGCATGGGCAGACTCGACCGGATTGTTACCACCCCCGGTATTTAAAACCGGCGTTAAGTAGCGGCTTTGGCCACTGCGTTTCGCATTAGGTAATGCCGGGCCCCGGTGCCCTTCCACCTTAAAGGACGGCAACGCTCCTGTAGCTCCTCTGGAGTTACACGGGGCCGTGGGCGACGGTGATCACTTAGCATCAGGTGACCCGTACGCTCGTTTGCCGTCTTTCCCATAAAAAAAAAATATTAGCACGTATGCTTTATTCCGGTCAACCACTATATACAAAAAAAACAAGAACGTCGCATACGAAGGTGACTTCGTATTTTTTAATTATATTAACTCAGAAGCTTAATTTTATATGTGATCTATGCGATATGTAGACCAGTATATTTTATATTGATATCAATTTCATACAGATAACTAATAAATAAATAACATTCCATATTATTCCAGGTCTTCACAAATGCTACACCAAGGCATTGGTGTGCTCCACCACCAGAACTTGCAAGACTGGATCTGCAAGATGAGGAACTCTTAAACCTCACCATACCACGGGAGAAGGAGGAATTTGAATCATGCAGAATATATGCTTTAGATTTAGATATTTTTTATCAAATCTATAACAGTACTAAAAGGTAAAATACTCATTTTATAAATTTGACAATTAAACGTAGCAGGATTTGAACCCGCGTCTCTTGGAAACCGTCCAAGTGCTCTGACCAACTAGGCCATACGTTCTCATCAAGGTACGTCGAAATACTAATAAACTTATTACAACTTATTTATATTGTTAGCATATATGTAGGGACCTTTTTTACAAATTTACTATTTTTTTGCTTTGCTAAGACAGTTCGTTAAAATTATCTTAAAAATACTAAACGGTATTTTAGTTTAAAAAATATATAGGAATATTTCTATTGTTTAAATTTATTATACTAATTTATATTGCAATGACTATTCACACGTCAAGTTGTAGATTCGATCGCCATAGAAGAAATTAAATAAATAAAATTTTCAAATCAAATATTTGATGATAAGAAGGGCGAAGAACTGCTTGGTTCTGGTAGGAAAGCAAAGCGCGGCGTTGAATTCCGCCACTCATCACGCAATGCCGGGATGCCCCATTTCGAGAATGGAACGGTGTGTCATGACACTAGGTTCCTAAGTTCTCTCTGTCTACCCTGTGTACATGTGCGGTCTACAGTGTGAAGTTCAAAAAAAAATTCCTTGTTGCGGTAAAAAACAGATGGTGGAGTGCCGCTACTCTATACGCAATGTCTCGACATTTAGACAGCAAGCCTTGTACGGATTATTTATATTAAGTTCTATCTGCTTATCCCGATACGGCGTTAAAGCTCTGATATAGACATTAGATATTCTTATTATTTTTTTGTTAGCTTCACGCTGTATCCCGCGCGAGGCAGGGTAGGCAGAAGGAACTTGGGAACCTAGTGTTAAGACACTCCGTTCCACTTCTGTTCCCCACTTTCCGCCAAATTTGAGGCACTGCGTGTTGATTGGCGGAACTCAACGCCGCGCTTTGCCTTATTACCAGAGCGAAGAAATGACACAATAAATATTTAAATTGAAAATATTAAATATTTCATTTCCTCGACTGGGGATCTAACCCAGAACCTATGGGTTACAGTCACACGCTTCTGCCACTGCGCCACGATATTAGACATTATGATGCACTATATTGTAGGCAATTTTTACGTATTATTATTTAAGCTTTAGGCTGATAGAAAACATCGAACCCACAACCTGTCACTTTTACAGACGCCCACTTGTGTCATTGCGCCACGACTGGCCTCTACATATATAGTAATAGTAACACAAATTAAACTATCATATTTAATCATATAAATCAATACAACAATACACAAATATATCTAAAGGCATTAGAGTTTCATAAATATTTACCAAAAGTCAAGAGCCATTATACTCGTAATTTTGATTTTACACATTAAGAATTGGCTTCGTACCAACGGTAATGGATTTTACCATACATTTGTAATAAATGATAAGAATAATTTATTCCATAAATTATTTATTGACGTGAGGCCGTCTTGGCTTAATGGACAGAAACAAAATATAATATTTTAATAGAGTAGAGAAAATGCGGCGTTGAGTTCCGCCACGAACACACATTATTTTAAAAATTGGATTTTATTGAAAAAAAAATGTGTGTTAGCACTAAGCTTACTCGAAGAAATGAAATATTGAATATTTTCAAATTATATATTTTATGTTTGTAGGTCTTCGTTCTGGTGCAAAGAGTTTCGTTGAGTTCCGTCAATCAACCTACAATGCCTCAAAGTCGGCGGAAAGTGACGAAACGGAGTGTCTTAACGCTAAGTTCCCTCTGGTTATCACGCCAGGTGCGGGATACAGCGTGAAACCCGATAAATATGTTGATCAAGAGCTGTTCACTTGAGGAAATGTATATATAAGTGTTTTCCAGGCCTTCGTGGTCCAGCCGCTCAGACTGAAAAGAAATTTATGAATTTCATTCCTAATCTGGATTATTGGTCTGATTTTCTCATTTTGGTAAGAAGACAAACGGGAGCACTGGAAAGATTTATCTGATTTCTTCAGCTTACCCTTGTAAATGCCGTTGTTAATAAAAAAATGATGATGAGAATGATGATTTATTTTCTCTTAATTCCTTGGATATTCTACCCATAACTGTCCTTGGCTGGCCTCTACTATATTTGTAGTAGTAATAAAATTAACGTTATTGTTTCAGATCTGATTTAGAACATAATACGTTATATAGTAAAAAGAATGACTACACTCCAATTAGTGAAGACGAAAGATTACGGGTAAATATTTTATTACGTGCTATTTTTAAATATAAACTCGACAAAGCACGAAGTTTAGCTCCGCCAGAGACCACACTCTATCTAACAAACTACGAGCCTTTTTAGTAGATGAAAAGTGGGGAATGGAAAGTCTTAAATCTGGTTACTCTCCAACTGCCCCCTTATACTGCTTAGTTTATTTTTACAATAGTAATGCGTTCAATTCTCACTTGGCAATTAACGAGCGAAAGGCAAGCGAAGTGTGACGGCAAGTTAATAACGCAACACGCAACTTCTCCAATTCTAACAGAAACCTGAATTACAAATCTACGTTACTAAGCCCGCAGTAAGCGGGATTCAGCGTGAAGTAAATATAATAACAATTTTTTCATTGAATTTTAGGTACAAAATGCCATATTGTCAGCGAGAAAAGAACCTGTTGACTGTGAAAATGGATGGAAATTTAGCACTGAACATTATAAAAGAACTTTGGTTACGGAGGTATCTGCAATATTTGTATTTATTTTTTTTTTAATTTTCTGTATCCCGCTTATAGCAACGTAGGTAGATTCTCTCTGCCTATCTTGCCTAATGTTAAGACACAACCTTTTAGCTCAAGTTTTCCTTTACATTTGGAATAGCGATAATTAATGTCACGCTTTGTTCTCTACAAGAGCGAAGAAAAGAAAATATTTACTAAAGTTAAATTTAAAAAACGTATAAAGCGGATAAAGATAAAGCGTAATCAAGAAGCGCAGGTTCAAATTCTGCTTCGATCAAAATTTTTGTACGCTTTTGAAATTTAAGTTTAGTAAATATTTTTTTTTCTTCGCTCTAGAGGAGAACAAAGCGTGACGATGCTGACAACCTTAATAAGTTGTAGTAAGCGTACAAGGATTTCGACGTAGCTTGGTGAGAACGAATGCCTTAGTTGGTCATATGTTAGGTTTTCAACAGTCGCGGGTTCAAATCCTGCTTCATTCAAAATTTTTATACGTTTTTTAAATTAAAGTTTAGTATTTTCTGTCTTAAGTGTAGAATAACACTTAAAAGAAAACATTTATTCCCTCGAACGGAAATCGAAACCAAAACCATCGCAAAACAGACGACTGCATCACATTTTATCAAACAAATCTAATTTTGCTGTTTTCTTCACAGTTTTCGCTCGTGTGTGATAATAATTGGCTACCAAGTACCAGCAACACGTTATTTTGGCTTGGATCTATTTTCGGTAATTTATTTTTCGGATGGATGTCAGATAGGTCAGTCTATCAATATTTTATAATGCCAGGTCACAAAATATGCGATAAAAAGTAATATTTTATGATAATTTAAAAAAAAGCCTGTCGTGGCGCAGAGCTACGAGCGTGTTTCGATTCCCACTAAAAATATTTTAATATATTTATTTTTTCGTTCTGGTAACAAGGAAAAGCGCAGCGTTGAGTTCCGCCACTCAACACGACCACAGAACACTCTCAGAATATATATTTTAATGGAATATACATATATTTTAAAGTCACCTCGCATATAATAGTGTAGATATTATATACGAGGTGAGTCCAGTTATTCTAGCATTGAGTATTAAGTGGCGGAACTCAACGCCGCGGTACGACAATTTAACAAAATATTAAACTTTCAGATATGGCCGACGTGTGACAATACTGTTAATGATCTTCCTAGAGGTGCCCCTATCTATAGCTGCTGCATTTCCTTCAAACTACTGGGTGTATATAGTTTTAAGGGTGGCTGGAGGATTGTTCTTTCCAGCTTTGTATCAATTGCCATTCGTCCTGGCTTTGGAACTGATGCCACCTTCTAGAAGGACATATACAGGTTAGTTCTTGAACAAAACAAAACTTATTTTAAAAAGAAAACATTTTTTTTCTTTATTTTTTTCATTTTAGCTTCCCGCACAAGGCAGGGTAGACAGAGGAAATTTGGAAACCGACTATGTACGAGCGTACGAGCTGAAATGAAAATTCCGCCACTCAATACACAATGCCTCAAATCCAAACGATAAGTGGGGAACAGAACGGAGTGTCTTATTAGGTTCCCGTACATTAGGTTCCCAAGTTCCCTCTGACTACCCTACCATGTACAGGATACTGCGTGAAGCTGAAAAAAAAATCATATAAATAAAATATATCTATATATATACAGTTATATATATATATATATATATATATATATATTATATATATATATATATATATATATATATATATATATATATATATATATATATATATATATATATATATATATATATATATATATATAATATATATATATATATATATATATATATATATATATATATATATATATATATATATATATATATATATATATATATATATATATATATATATATATATATATATATATATATATATATATATATATATATGTATATATATATATATATATGTATATATATATATATATATATATATATATATATATATATATATATATATATATATATATGTATATATATATATATATATATATATATATATATATATATATATATATATATATATATATATATATATATATATATATATACAGTTATACGTTCCAACTTTGTTTTTTGTAGGAATTGTGGTGGGAATGATGTTCGCAAGCGGTATGTGCATGTTGTCGCTCTTAGCGTATCTCATACGAGATTGGTTTTATCTCTCTTTGGCTACTAGTCTACCCTTCATTTTGTTGTTTTCGTAAGTATTACCATTTTTTTTCAATACTTTTTTTTGCTAATTTTAATTAGAAATCATAAAATTCACGTTTTTAGAAAACTTATAAAAAATTTAATGTAACAGGATTTGAACCAGCGCCTCTTTGGAGACCGTCCAAGCGCTTTGATCAACTAAGCCACTCGTTTCCATCAAGCTACGATGAAATTCTTACTTGTGTAACTGTAACTGACAGGTTCTATGTTGGATCCCCAGTCGAGGAAATGAAATATTTAATACTTTTAATTTAAAATATTTAATGTTTCATTTCTTCGCTCTGGTAATAAGGCAAAGCGCGGCGTTGAGGTCCGCCATTCAACACGCAATGCCTCAAATTCGGCGGAAACTGAAGTGGAACGGAATGTCTTAACACTAGGTTGCCGCGTTCCCTCTGCCAACTCTGCCTCGCGCGGGATACAGCTTGAAGCTATAAATAAAAAACAAATTTTCGTTACCCAAAGTTAATTGCTTAGAATTATCATTTGGCAAAAGAAAATGCTAATATTAAATAGTTTTAATAGTGACATGTTCCACACTAAGGAAAGAAAAATATTTTTTAACCGTATAAAACTGTGAATGTAACGGGATTTGAAGCTGTGTCTCTCGTAAACCATTCAACGTCAACCACTAAGCCGTACTAAACTGGCTTCTACTTCTTATACACTTTTTAATATTTATTTCTGTTGTTAGCATGTCTGTGCACAGACGCTAATAACGTTATTCACGTTTTATACATTTTGTATTTTTCCTTTCCTAAGTATGGAATAATACTTTAAAGTACCTCAAAATAAAATTAAAACGAGAACATTTTCTTTTCACTAATTTTAGGAATTCAAATTAAAATTCGCTGTATCATGCACATGGCAGGGTAGACAGAGGGAAGTTGGAACCCTAGTGTTGAAACACTCTGTTGTGTTCTTGCCGCAGAAAAAAATATACATTTTCTAATTAATTTTAGCAATAATTTTCTTTTTGAAAAATATCTCAATTTCGGCGGAAAGTGGGGAACGGAAGTGGAACGGAGTGTCTGAACACTAAGTTCCCAAGTTCCCTCTGCCTAATCTGACATGTGCTAAATACAGCATGAAGCTAAAAAAAGAATAGTATAGTAATCCAAAATTATTTAATCATCATTTGATTGAAAAAGTTCATTTTTCAGTAAAAAAAAAAAATTAAAAAAAAATGTAAAGTACATTTCCTTTGGTAGAACATATTCATATGGTTGTGCTAAAATTAATTTTAAGTAAGAAAAACTTTTAAATTATGTTTTTTTGTATACATTACTTAATTAAATAATAATAAAGCTTTTCACGAATTCATAATCTATATTTATAATAAATTAATAGCAGAATAAAAAATAGGTCTCAAAATAGTGATTTTTGAAAATTTTGTCTGTTTATCATTTTTTTTTCAAAAGTTTGTACCTTTGTAAGCGCCAATCTTAAAAACGGCTAACCTGAATTAATTCCGTTTCACAATTATATTTTGACAACCTTACCTCAACTTTTAGTGTTGGTTTTACTTAAGTCGGTTAATATTTAAAAAAAATAAGTGCTACAAAATTTTTATTTATTTGGCTGAAATTTTAGTTTTTAATGTAAAGATATTGTCTTAAGTGATAATGTTATAGAACAAGAAAGTAATTGAGATTAGTAAACAAAACAATATTTCATGATTTTGATAAAATTAAATATTTCCAGATACTACTGGCTGATTCCTGAGTCACCCCGTTGGTTAGTAGGTCGAGGTCGTATAGCTGATGCTGAGAAAGTTTTCAGGAATTTGGCTAAAAAAAACGGAATTAAATTGGATTACGGATTTTTATTAGATTTACATGTAAGTGTGTTCACGCTTCACTTATTTCTACGTTTTTGTTATTTTTATTTACTCCTTGTGAAGATAGGCAGAGAGTCTCAACACACTATTTTCTCCATTTTACAATTAAATTTGAAACAGTGTGTGTTGAGTAGTGGAACTCAACGCTACAATGACCCTTCTTCCGAGTGAGAACCAAACTCCAAACTGACGCATTTACTTTTTTGCTTTTTCAGTAAGATTTTAACAGTTTTAGTTAAATTATTTTTTGCTAATCGTTGCCTTTCTTATTACAGAAGAAAATAAAAACTGACGAAGGTGAAAGTGAAGGAGAAGTGCCAATATTTTCTAATATGAACGGTCATATTCCAAACCAAGAATCTGAGGAACGCATGGACAGAAGAATTAGCAATATGCTTACGTTTAAATCAGATTTAAAAAAAATAAACGATAATAACAGTGAAAATAAAGAGAACATAGAAATTATCATACCTCTAGAAGTAAATGATGGTAGAATAATTAGTCATAGAGAAGTAGAAAATACAGAAAATAATATGTTAAACCAAGAAGATTTCTCTAATTCAATGCAAAGAAATAACTCAATACAAACAGAAATAGCATCACCAATGCAATCATTTAGAAGAAAATCGATACAAATAGTAAATAAAATACTTCTAAAAGAAGAAGAAGAAGATATGTTAGAAAAGAAGAGAATGGACGATCAGAATTCGGAGGGAGATTGTAAAGCGTCTCCGTTCGATGTGTTCAGATATCCGAATCTAAGGAAAAAGTTCTTTATTCTTACTTTCAATTGGGTGGCTTTAGGCGTAGTTTATAATAGTTTAAGTTATAATTCACCGAACTTGGGAGTTGATGATTATTTGGCGTTTTTTATCGGTACGTATTGTTTGAATGTGCCTCTTTTTTACGCTTTCTTCTCTTTTGTACTTTGAAAATTCTCTTTGTCTACTCTACTCTAGTAGTACATATATATAGTAGGATAGGCAAAGAGAATCTATTGTTATGACACTGGTCTATATTTTATCTCAATTTAGGTGTAATATGGTTGACGAGCTGTGGCCGCCGTGGAATTATTCTTTTTGAACTTTATAATAATATTCACTTGCAGTCGGGAATAAAATAATCAAAACAAAGACAAATTTTGAAATCAAATCTGCAATTCTACTTCAGTATGGCCATTACTTGTCAGCCTTACTGTACACTCATTATTTAATCGTACTAGAGAAGGAAAGAATAAAAGAAAATATAACTTATATTGTTATTATTTAGTCAAAAAAATACTTTCTATTTATAAAGTTTTTTTTATTTTATTTATAAACTAATTGAAATAACACAACCACTAAATGTTAAGGAAAGGTTACTAAAATATAGTATAGAAAACTGCATTTAAATGAGTTAAACTGTTTCTGAAAGTAATGAACGAAAACGTATAGACAAACAATGAAACAGTTAGTACATTGATGAATACCATGGAGAATATTTTTCTCTCATATCTTAAATATACAGAAAGTAATCAGTTTTAAATTCAAGGCAAAGTGAGGCATTGAGTTCCGCCATGTTGAGTGGCACAATGACTCAAATTCGGTGGAAAGTGGGGAGCGGAGTGTCTTAACACTAGATTTCCAAGTTCCTTCTGTCTAACCTGCCATGTTCGAGATACAGCGTGAAGCGTAGCATTTTCATATATTTTTTTATGTAAGAATTTTTGAAATGTTATAACTTTTTCAGGGGGAGCAGTGGAAATACCTTCATATTTCATAGCGTTACAATGTATGGAGAGATACGGCAGACGCTGGGTCCTTTGTGTATTTATGAATATCGGTGGCTTAGCGTGCCTTAGCTGCGTTCTTGTACCAGAAAGTACGTAGTATTTAAACATTTTTAAATGAACCTATTATATATAAATAATTCTATGTCGCTTATATTACTGTACGGACATTTCCTGTCGAATTTTGGTGACACTGCTTGTTGGCGTAATTTAACGCCACGCTTGTCTTGTTACCATAGTAAAGAAATACTCACTCACTTTGCTTCACGCTGTATCCCGCACATGGCAGGGTAGACAGAGGGAACTTGGGAACCTAGTGTTAAAACACTTCCCGACTATCGGTCAAATTTGAGGTATTGCGTTTTGAGTGGCGGAACTGAACGCCGCGCTTAGCAAAGGTATAAAATGAAAATAATAAATTATCAATATACTCCCCGAGTGTGAATTGATTTCACAGCTGTTATGGCCGAAGGACCATAGAGCCTAGCTTTAACTCCATTCCATTTCCCACTTTCCACCGAATTTGAAGCATTGGCTGTTGAGCGGCGAAACTGACCACCGTAGTTTTTATATACTTCTTTTCTTTTTTCAGCTTCACGCTGTATCCCGCACGAGGCAGGGTAGGCAGAGGGAACCCGGAAACCTAGTGTTAGGACACTCCGTTCCACTTCTGTTCCCCACTCTCCGCCGAACTTGTGGCATTGCGTGTTGAGTGGCGGAACTCAACGCCGCCTTTTTGCCTTGTTACCAGAGCGAAGAAATGAAACATTAAATGTTTAAATTGAAAATATTAAATATTTCACTTCTAAAAAAAAATTTTCTCCGTCATTAATTATACTTTTGTTCATTTGTTGTTATTTCAAAGATTAACTAAATTCAGTCCGTCTATGAGATATTGCGTGTTGAGTTGCGAAACCTAACGCCGCGGTTTGTATTTCTAAGCTAAATAACGAAAATGTTAATTGCACATCGAAGCCACAAGCATCACGCCAAAAACTTTTATCCAAGGCGTCAGTAGTAAATTCTTTTCTAATATTTATTTATTTTTCTTACAAAATAATGAGTCATGGTGACGTTAAAAAAGTTTTGTAATAATCATAGGTTGAGGTCACCAATAATTAAATACGCACACACATAACATACCTATTACGCTTATTACGTAACTGGTGAGGCAAAACGGCGTTATGTTTCGTTTCATAACATTTTTTTATACGGAACCTTGGAACCTTATTTTAAGGCATATCGTTCCTATTAATATACTTTACTTTTAATTCTGGAGGCAATGTGTGTTGAGTTCCGCCGAACTCAACGCCGCACTTTATCTCGTTATTAAAGCGAGGTAAATGATAATATTTAATACTAGCGATTCGCCGCGTTTTTATATTATATCTTCCATGTATAAGGCAATAAGGCAAAAGCGCGGCGTTGAGTTCCGCCACTCAACACGCAATGCCTCAAATTCTGCGGAAAGTGGGCAACGGAAGTGGAACGGAGTGTCTTAACACTAGGTTCCCGGGTTCCTTCTGCCTGCCCTGCCACGTGCGGGATACAGCGTGAAGCCGAGTACTGAGTGAGAGTATCTTCCATGTAGCCAGTGATCACTTACACATTTATTATAAGTATAGTTTTTATTTCCTGGACTACGGATCAAACTCACACCCCATCCAGTTTATAGTCGCACGTTTGTGCCCCAGCACGACAACTGCATTCATACTCTAATACTAATATGTACATCACGTTAATGTACCACTGTACCGTATAACCCACTGTACCTGCAGTAAGAGTTACTTCGGGCACTTAGAATTTGTTATTTGTCATATATTGATAAATCTCAGTTATTTCCGTTTGCTCATGCAGAGCAATGAAGAATTGTTTCATTCTTAGATTCCCTCTACTCAGCCTGCTTTACATATATGGGATAGAGAGAGAGAGAGAGAGAGAGAGAGAGAGAGAGAGAATTGTCATAGAGAGAGCTAAAAATAGCGTGGGTAGCCAATTGCCTTAACACTAGGTTCCCTCAGTCTAGAGATAGGGATCTCCGATATGCGTCATAAAGCGTTAAGCTATAAAAAAATATTTTCAATTTCAGCTTGGCCTTGGATAACCGTATCTTTAGCGATGCTCGGCAGATTGTGTGCTGCAGCGTCTTTTGCAGTTTTCTACGTACAGATCGGGGAATTACTACCTACAGTTGTGAGATCGCAGGCGATGGGAGCATCCTCGTTTATATCCGGACTTGGTTTACTGACTGTTCCGTACATAGTGTCCTTGGTGAGTATTTTAATAATATAGCAGCTTCACGCTGTATCCCGCATTTGGCAAGGTAGGCAGAGGGAACTTAGGAACCTAGTGTAATCTCTGTACCCAAAAAGAAACTTCTCTTCCTCAACACCGGTTGTAAAATATTAATTTGTCTAATTATTTCGATAATCCAGCTTATATATATTTGATTAGTTACTATAGATTAAATTATTATCAAATTAATTTGAGGCCTGTCGTGGCGCAAGGTTGTAAACGTGTTGCTTACGTTTCCCGCACATGGTCGGGTAAAAAGTAAAAGAAATATTTAAAATATTTAGATGGTTGTCTCTACTTAGAAAAAAATTTTAAAGATTTTATATATTTCTTTTGCTCGAGTGGGAACCATTAACGTCACGCCTATAGTGGCACGCTGTGCCAATGAGTAACAGGAGCCTCATGATAAACTATAGATACAAGCTATATGAAACGTAACGTAACCTATTAATATTTTTAACATATTTAAAGTGATATTTCACACTCGAGGCCTGTCGTGGCGCAGCGGCACAAAACGTAAGACTGTAACTGATGGGTTGTGGGTTCGATCCCCACTCGAGGGAACGAAATATTTAATATTTTCAATTTAAATATTTAATATTTTCGTTTCCTCACTCTGGTACAAGGCAAAACGCGGCGTTGAGTTCCGCCACTCAACGCGCTATGCCTCTAAATTCGGCGAAAAGTGGGGAACCGAAGTGGAACGGAGTGTCTTAACACTAGGTTCCCAAGTTCCCTCTGCCTACCCTGCCATGTGCGGGATACAGCGTGAAGCTGAGAAAGATATTTCACACTCAAAGGAAAAAGATTTTTTTAAGGAAGCGCAGAATTTGTACTTACATACATGTTATAGCGTATGGATTAGTTGGTTAAGCTTAGTTAGTCGGAAGACTGTGACAGATTTTCAAGAGGCGCGGGTTCAAATCCTGCATTTTTTTATTTATTTTTTTTATTTTACAAAAAACCATGTATATTTTTAACCTTATGCATATCTTTTTAGGCTATGTACTGGAGAGCCCTACCGCTTATCATCATGGGAGTGTTGAGCGTGGTGGGTGGAATCACTTCCCTACTATTACCAGAGACTTTGAACGAGCCGCTGCCTCAAACTCTGGGCGACGGAGAAATATTCGGCAGAAACTTTAAAATACTAAGTTGTGTTACCAGATGATATGAAAAATTGTTTCTTTTTTTGGTCTATGTACTCGTGTCATTAGATGTGTATAGTATTGTATAGAAAAAGTATAAACAATATTTATATACAAAATCTTAAAAACATACGGCCCAAAATATCTACCATCCAATTTTCATAGAACAGCGTGATGAACAAGGCTTAAGGTTAGAAAAAGCCGTACTGATTATCATTTAATTAATTAAGGAGACAGTTCCACAGATATACACACAAACATACACACAAACAGTTTATGTTTGTGTATATTTGTGTGAACAAACACACACAAAACCTACACATAATTAGACAGACACGTTCACTCTCTTCTTTGCTTCGCGGGATATATTAATTTTTATATCAAAATTAAAGATTTTTTTAAGGAAGCATAATGTTATTTATTATAGTGTATGAATTATACAACTGTTGCAAGCGTAATTTAATATATATTATAAAAATAAGAGAGAAATCGAAAAAATCACTACCGTCTTGGCTAAGTGTTTATAGCTCTTGAGCTGCTAAACTTATTTTCCTAAGTATAGCTAAGAACCACCGTGATGGAACTTGACTTTCGATTGAAAAAAAAAACCACACCGTAATCGGTTCATTTGGAAGCTATGGTGCCACAGACAGACACACAGGTCAAACTTATAGTACTTTCTTTTTTATTCTTCTTCTTCTTCCTGGCATTAATCCCGGCTTGCTGTGCCAGGGTCTGCCTTCCTACTGAGCCTACTCCACTTTGCACGATCTTTTTCGTCCTCAGTGGTTAGACCATTGACTTTCTTTATTGTCAGGCTTAAATATAAGATTGTACAAAAGAGAAATACAAATTTTAAAAACGCTACGTCTTTATATGTTTCTTTACATATATGACGCTAGAAATATTCACATTATAAATTTAACGGGAAATATTTAATATTTTCAATTTAAATATTTAATGTTTCATTTCTTCGCTCTGGTAATAAGGCAAAGCGCGGCGTTGAGTTCCGCCACTCAACACGCAATGCCTCAAATTCGGCGGAAAGTGGGAAACGGAAGTGGAACGGAATGTCTCAACACTAGGATCCCGGGTTCCCTCTGCCTACCCTGCCTCGTGCAGCATGCAGCAGGAAGATGAAAAAAATTACGTTTTTTTTTGTACAGACAGCCTAAAAGTCATCCACTTCGTTAGTTTTGACTATTGATACTAGTCAAAACAAACGAAATTGAAGGCTTATAGCCGCCCGTGGCTTCGCCCGTTTGTATATTTTATTTGCTAATTTCTATTACCTTGTTGTTATGACAACACTATCATTTTTAATATAAGATTTAATATTTAAAAACGAATTTATCTTTTTTTCTTTTTTAACCGATTTACATAAAACAAACTTTAAGTGTGAGAATTACGCGTACAAACAGACAAAAAAAATAACAACTATTTTAGACCCTATTAGGTAAATAAACGTCCCTGAAAGATTTTTTTAAAATAAATCTTCCATGTACAGACATGATTGATTTACTATACGTATAAGTATGTTTGAAATGCTAAATTATTAATAAACTGTCGTTTTAATAGCACTAAAATGTTAAAGATACTGCATTTGGAACTAAACTTTCAATTAAATAAATCTGTTATTTTGATTTTGTATGACGAAACATTTTATATTGAAATAACTTTTTCTTTTTTTTTTCAGCTTCACGCTGTATCCCGCACTAGGCAGGGTAGACAGAGGGAACAGAAGTGAAACCTATTGTTATGACACTCCGTTCCACTTCCGTTCCCTACTTTCCGCCGAATTTGAGGCATTGCGTGGTGAGTGACGGAACTCAACGCCCCGCTTTGCCTTATTACCAGAGCGAAGTAATGAAACATTAAAATATTTAAATTGAAAATATTAAATATTTCATTTCCTCGACTGGGGATCGAACCCAGAACCTTTCAGTTACAGTCACACTCTTGTGCCGCTGCGCCACGACAGGCCTTTTTTATTTATGATCGGATTTCAATATAAAGACTTTAAATGGTTAAATATTTAAGTCAAATTTGTGAAAACGCAATTGTGAAAACCGCATTTGAAATGGCTCAGCGATTTCTTAGTAGTGAAAATCGACAATTTAGGTAAAATTGAAAGTTATATAAATTTTGGCAGTGACGATATTTTCCTTTTTTTTTATGGAAAAGAGAAGACAAACTCGCGTACAGGTTTCCTGATGGTGAGTGATCACCGTCACCCACGGCCCCGAGTAACACCAGGGGAGCTACAGGTGCTATATACCTAAACAAATATATAAAAAAATATAAAAAATACTGTCTTTTTGAATTTTGTACATAAAGGGGACAATGGGACCGTATTACTTACTCTGGTGTCAGTACGTCCGTCATCAGGCTGTATCTCATGAACCGTGACAGTGATATAGATGGATTTTTTATATTCGATATACAGTAAAAAATGAAATTAAATATAACATTAAAGGGGGTAGGTAACCTTTAATTAACCTCCGACTCGCACTTGGCCGGTTTTCATTTAAATCAATATCGGCCGGGAATCAAACCCGTACTTACTGTCAGTCATAGTTCTGTATTATTTGTTTTTAAGTACTAATATAAAATATATATTTTATAATTGATGTTATGTTGTAAATAACCTAATTAGTTTTAAGGTTAATTTTCGTAATGAACTGTATGTATCAATGTAAATATTAAAGTACCTACCTGTTTGTGATATTACGGATACTTATTTCTACTTCCCATAGGTTCCCAGGTGCCCTCCCACTGTCTGATGCCATGTTAGTTCCCCATTTAAAGAAATGGTATTTATTTATTATTTTTTCCTACCTTGAAAAATATATTTATATTAGAGATGCAACGGATAGTTGTTTGGCCGGATACCGGATACCGGATATTCGGCCTGACCACCAGCCGAATATCCGGTATCCGGCCGCCGAATATTCGGCATGCAGCACCTACCTATATTTTAAGTTTCGTAGGTGCGTCCCGCCCGCCCGTGCAGGTTTAAACTTGTTTCATAGTAATTCGTGCGGGACAGATCTTGTCGAAGGAAAATAGTTTTATTGTGTCAGTCAGTACGGAACATTTTGGTTTAAAAGTTCGCTCGCGGATTTTTTTATAATAAAATAAGTTGGTGGTGTTAGAGTAGTTTTTAATTAATTAACTTTTACCTACTGTGCCATTAGTGTGCTTATAAAAAATGGCAACGAGAAGGTCTCCGCTTTGGAATTATTTTGAAATAGATAAAGAAGAAGCTAAATAAGCTATTTGCTTAATCTGCAAATTAAAAGTTTCACGTGGTGTAGAGGGAAAGAAAACTGGAACCTCGTGCATGAAAAACCACTTAAAAGCCAAGCATTCTGATAAGTTTAGCGAAATTTATGTCCGTTCGTCCTCAGATGTTGGAACTGCTATTTCTACGAGCTCAACTGCAAGTACATCTGCCGCAGCCTCTCAATCGTCCTTGCAAAAACAATTAACTTTAGCTGAAACTGTTGAGCGAAAACAATATTGGGGGATAAATGAATCGAAGTCGAAAGAATTTCACTATTTAATTGGCGAAATGATCGCGTTGGATAACGAACCGCTATCTATTGTTGACCGAGTTGGATTTAATAGGCTCATGCAGAAAGCGCTACCTAGATACAAGTTGCCCAGTCGCACTTATATGACTGAAAAAATAATACCGGACATATACGAACGAATTACCAAAAAAATAATGAAAAATATTTTAAACGCTGCAGTGGTTTCCATAACCTCAGATATATGGATTTGTGACCAAAATAATGAAAGTTTTTTGAGCTTCACCGCCCATTGGATATCTCCACATTTCAATATGAAACATGGCGTTTTGGCAATGAAGCCCTTTTCAGGGTCTCACACTGGAGAAAACATAGCTAACGAACTTAACATTATTGCTGCACATTGGAATATCCCGTTAAATAAAATACACGTTATTGTACATGGTAGTGGGACTTACATGATTAAAGGAGTTCAAGTGGCTGAATACGATTCAGCTCGGTGTTTTATTCACTCTCTCCAGCGGGTCATTACCGAGTCACTTAAAACTCAACCTGATTTGATAGAGATGCTGAATGCCTGAAGACGTATCGTAACTGAATGATTTCAGTCATTCAGGATTAGCACAAGAAAAACTCAAGGCAATTCAAACAGAGTTGAAGTTACCAGAACATCGGTTAGTGCAAGATATCAGTACACGTTGGAACTCGACGTACTATTTACAAGAGCGGCTGCTAGAACAGAAACGCGCTATTTCTTTGTATATAGTTGACCACAATAAACTCCTCAACTTGACTCCTCAGCAATGGAGTTTAATGGAGCAATGCATCATTCTCCTCAAACCGTTCGAGGAAATAACGAAGATCACGAGCTCAGGTTTGTCATGTATTTCAGAAGTTATACCTCATGTGGCGGTTTTGATGAGGTACATTGAAAAAGAAGAAACTTCTCGCAAAGTCCCTAACTTATTACAATTTCTAACGTCCCTGAAAACTCAATTGCAACAACGCTTCGAACATCTTGATGAAATTCCAAAGTATTTCCTGGCTACATTACTGGACTCCAGGTTCAAGATCAATTTTTTTGGGGTAATACAAGCAGAAAAGGCTCGCCAAAGACTCTTATTGGAGAGTCTAAAACTAAGTTGCAGTAAAGAGAATTCGGTCAGCAGTGATGGCGATTCACCTCCAATGAAGAAAAGAGTAGGCTATGGCATCGGTATTCATGAAACATTTTGGGACTGTTTTAATGAAGTTGCCAAAGATCAGACTGAAGACTATGGTAAAAGTGCTATAGCCAATGAACTTGACTTTTATTTAAAGATGGTTCGCTTTGATCGACAAAGTAACCTACTACGCATGGTGGGCAGCAAACGCCAAACAATTCCCGATTTTGGTTAAATTTGCCCAAATATATCTATCTTCTCCATCTAGCAGTGTGTACAGTGAGAGACTGTTTTCAGAGGCCGGGCTTGTATATGAAAACAAGAGGAATCGTTTGCGCCCTAACAATGCAGAAAATCTTGTTTTTATACATCACAATTTACCTTTAGTGGATTTCCAATACTAAATTATTTAATATTACTTACTAGTTTTAACTATCAATATTAACTTTTTTAACCATCAATATTATTACCAAATTTCTTAAAATATTTGATTTATTATTATAAAAGTTGTACAAAATAATAATAAACTTTTATTACAACTGTTTTTTTATTTCGATTCTAAATCTTACAAGTTTACTACCTATCCGGTATCCGGCCGGATAGTACATTACCATCCGGTATCCGGCCGAATACTAAAAAATTGGCCGGATAAGCCGGATACCGAATAGTAACCGAATATTCGGTGCATCTCTAATTTATATACAAAAAATCGCCGGCACATATTAACCTATAGTTTAAAATTTGAAAAAAAAAATATTCGAAGTATATACAAGGCAAAATGCGGCGTTGAGCTCCGCCACTCAACACGGAATGCCTCAAATTCGGTGGACAGTGGGCTACGGAACGGAGTATCCTAACACTAGGTTGCCAAGTTCCCTCCGTTTTCCTTGCCGTGTGCTGCGGGATATATCGTGAAGCTGTATAAGTACATTATATTATCAAAGTTAAAACAAACACTTAAATAATTGTTAACTGCCGTATACCAAATACCAATTAATTGTTATTTTTATCTTTTTTAGCTTCACGCTGTATCAAATGACAGGGTATACCGAAGGGAACTTGGGAACCTTGTGTTAAAACACTCTGTTCTGCACCCCGCTTTACGCTGAATTTGATTCATTGCGTGTTGAGTGGTGATTTTTGTCTTGTTACCAGAGCGAAGAAATGAATAAAATTATTAAATATTTAATTAGAAAATGTTAAAAAATTAATTTCTCCGATTCAAGATCGAGCCCACAACCTGTCGGATATACAGTGACACGCTTGCGCCACTGCGCCACGACAGACACCTTAAGAATCATCAATAATAATTTTCGCAAAAAAATAAAATTACGTATTAAATAATATTGAATTATTAAATATTATAAAATTTATATAATAATAATCGTTTCGAATAAAATGTACTGTTCTTTTATTTTAACTCACTAGTAATCAGTTTCCGTGGTGTAGCGGTTATCACATCTGCCTAACACGCAGAAGGTCCCCGGTTCGATCCCGGGCGGAAACATATTTTTGTTTTTTTTTTTCGTTAAATATATGTATATATATTTTGATTCTCTTGTACTAATTACAATGATTATTTATTATATTATTTTGAAATATAAAAGGAAATTTAAAAATATTGATATATTTTTTTATTATTTTTTTTCAGCTTATTCCCGGCTAGGTTCCCGGGTTCCCTATGCCTACCCTGCTTCGTGCAGGATACAGAGTGAAGCTATAAAAAAAAACAATATCTAATTATAATATAAAATTAGACATTTAGTTCCACATTCCACCTACTTTCCGGTACTGGTGGTGAGCGACGGAACTGAACGCCACGCTTTGTCTCGTTACCAGAGCCTCGTTAAGTAAAATATATATTAAGTCGTAATATACTCATTTTAAATAGACTTTTTCAATCATTTTTTAATCATAAAATTAATATAATATTATAGTTATTATAGACATATATGCAAAAATTATTTTTTTTCATGTTTGTTAGTCTAGTGTTTGTTTTTTAAGTTAAGTCAGGTATTTTTAATGATTTTAAAGTGTTAATCCACACTTAGGACAGAAAAAAATTCTTGAAAACCGTCCATGAGGTGCTGTGTCAACGGGCGCACTACTTTTAAATTTTTATACGTTTTCTAAATAAGTAGTTTAGGGAATTCATTTTTTATTTTTGAATAATTTGATTTACTTTTATATTTATCTTGTGGCCTGTCGTGGCACAGTCGCACAAGCGTTAACGATAGATTGTGGGTTCGATCCACACTCGAGGAAATAAAATATTTAAATTTACAAATTAAATACTTAATATTTTTTCTTTTTCGCTCTAGTAAAAAGGCATAGCAGTGTTCAGTTGTGTCACTCAACAGGTAATGCCTCAATTTCGGCAAAAAGTGGGGAACGGAAGTGGAACGGAGTGTCTTAACACTAGGTTCCCAAGTTCCCTCTGCCTACCCTGCCATGTGCGGGATACGGCGTGAAGCATGGAAGAAAACGTTACATTCAATCAATTTGGACCTTCATGGTTATATTATAAATGTGTTTAGTGAAATCAAATGAAATTCATTTGAATAAAAAGTAAAAGCGAGAGATTGTTTTTGTTTGAAAAATCATCACGTGATTGTGATTTTGGTATTAATTTAATGTTACCTCACTTTTTGTGTAAGTTTAATGATTTAATCGTTATTTTAATATATGACTGTCTGCTTAGCAGACATTTTTTTAAGATTGTGACTAAAAATATTTTAATTATTTTAGTTTGTTTTTTGTAATTATGTTAAAAAATGTGGTAAGAAAATCTTTTAAGAAAACTAAATGAAAGTGTTTTTTTATTTCAGCTTCACGCTGTACACATGAACTTGGGAACCTAGTGATAAGACACTCTGTTCCGTTCCCCACTTTCCGCCGAATTTAAGGCGTGCGTACATTGCGTGTTGAGTGGAGAAACTCATCGCGCTTTGCCTTGTTACCAGAGCGAAGAAATGAAAAGATTAAATATTTAATTTCAAAATATTTTATTTTCTCGCGGGCATCGAACCCACAGCCTGTCAAGTTTACAAATAATAATAATATAGATTGTTTGGTGTTTTTACTGATTAAAAACATATTTTAAAATAGCATCTATGAAAAATGTTCTTACATATTTTAATATGTTCTTACATATTAAAATATTTAAAAACATTTTGCACGCCATCTATTGAGAAAATTTTGATCTATCTTAAATAATTAAATTTTGTACTACTTACTGATAGATGGCGCTACTTCAGCTTATATTATGTATTCAAAACTATTTATTTTAACTAATTGTGTTAAGGTTATATATTAAACGTGATTATTTAATAAACATTATTTTAAATTACGCTGATTTAATTTAAAAATATATTCTCCATTCCAAAACCAACAAGCGCCATCTAGTGGGCAAGATTAGACCATCTTTTCGAATAATTGTATATATGCATTTAGTTTTGCTATTAGACGATAGATGGCAGTGCAATACGTTTTATATACAAGTAAATTATACCAGCCAAAAATATATTTTACTAAACATTATAGTGGAGGCCGTAGTGGCAGAGTGGCACTTGCGCGGGACTTAAGAACGTGAAGAATTATTAATATGCCCGCTAGCTGAAGTAATTTCCTCGCTCTGGTAATTTGGAAAATGTGCGGCGTTGAGTCCCGCCATCCAAAACGCAAAGCCTCGAGATTTTGCCAGAAAGGGTCTTAAGCGGGACACAACGTCTAGTTTAAAAAATACAATACTATTTATTTGTGAAAGAACCATAACAATAATATTATTAGTTTTTTATTGAAATATCAAAAATATAAAAGTTTATGAGCATTGATGTCTGTATTGCTTTCTAGAAAAAACTACTGAACGGATTTAAGAAAAAATCCTTTAAGCTGATACATAAAAAAAAATATTAAAAAAAAAGGCCTGTCGTGGCGCAGCGGCACAAGAGTGTGACTGTAACCGACAGGTTCTGGGTTCGATCCCCAGTCGAGGAAATGAAATATTTAATATTTTCAATTTAAATATTTAATGTTTCATTTCTTCGCTCTGGTAATAAGGCACAGCGCGGCGTTGAGTTCCGCCACTCAACACGCAATGCCTCGAAATTCGGCGGAAAGTGGGGAACGGAAGTGGAACGGAGTGTCCTTACACTAGGTTTCACTTCCGTTCCCTCTGCCTACCCTGCCTAGTGCGGGATACAGCGTAAAGCTGAAAAAAAGCCAGAGCTGGCGAAGTCGCATTTGGATAGCTAGAAATATATACGTGGAATTGAATAGAAAAAAAAAATCAATCCAATTAAATCCAAGTCGGACTTCAAGAAAATATATCTATTATTGTAGCTTTACACTGTGTTGTGCACATGGCAGGGTAGGTAAAGGGAACCTGGGAACCTAATATTGATACACAATGTTTTTCATTTTTCCCGAAACTCCCCCAGGATTTGGCGGTATCCAACTGATTACCAGGGCGAGGAAATTGAAAATATTAAATATATCCAGTATTTCCAGGTCAATACGACATGGAGGTAGACTCGCTTTTTTGAGGTACCTTAAAAAAACTTTACCTTACTTACCTTAATAAAGCTCGTCTTCCTTCACCTTAAAGACCGGCAACGCACCTGTAGCTCCCCTGGTGTTACACGGAGCCGTGGGCGACGGTGATCACTCACCATCAGGTGACCCGTACGTACGTTTTCCTTGTCTTTTCAATAAAATAATCCTTTCCTAGAGTGGAAATCGAACCCACAAACTGTCCCGTTTATCTCACAGCTTTTTATTTTTTTACTACTAGAGCAGCCGGCGGCTTCGCCCGCTTGAACTATATATTTATTTAATATATAAAATTTTAAAACATACAAAGTCATGTCAATTCAAGATATTAATTTAACTTACTTACTTACTTAGCTTCACGCTATATCCCTAGCGGGGTAGGCAGAGAGAACGGAGCGCCAACGCTACGGTCTCGGCATACCTCTTTCGCCTCGTCCACTGTCATCAACCTCTTCATACATGCCCTCCGGGGGGTCGTCATGCTTTTTACGTGACCTTCCTCCAGTATCGTCGATACTGTGTTTTCGAAGGTCAACCGAGGTCTCCCCCTCCCTCTCTTACCACTCACTTTTCCTTCATAAATCTTTTTTACCATTCTTTCTTCACTCATTCGCTCGACGTGCCCAAACCACCTGAGCACGTTCTTCTTCATTCTCACTGTGACATCCACGCTAGTACCTGCCATTCTGTGTATTTCTTCATTGGACATGCGATCAGATAAACTGACTCCGCATATCCGACGAAGAGATCGCATCTCTACAGCAATCATCTTTCTTACATTCTTCTTCTGTAATACCCACGTTTCGCTGCCGTATAACAGTGTCGATACCAACACTGCACTGTGTACGGCCAAACGCGCAGCTATGCTGACGTTTCGCCGTCTCAACAATGCAGCTAAGGCACCGTTAACTCTGTTACCGGCAGCAATACGCCTTTCCACATCCATTTCGTATCTACCGTCTCTGCTAAACATACTTCCCAGATATACTACCTCATTCACTCACTCATATTAATTTAAAGGCTCTTGTTATTTATTTTGTTAAAAAAAAATCTGCCATAATATATTTTTTTATATGAAGTCCTTTCTAATACCCTTTACCTTTTAGAATACGCGTAAAGTTTTAAATGAAACAAATTTAACCGGATTATTCACGTATATTCAATATTATACATTTTTGGAAACCCGTCGTTTTGAACATTTTGCAGTATTCCATGGTCACGGGTAAATTCCCAGCCGGGGTAGTGTTCGAAAAGTGCCTTTTTTATTAAAAAAAATAAATCCCGACGCAATCAGTATCAAATGTTAAAAGGTTTTAAAGGTCTCTTAATGAATTAGACAAAGTACGGCGTTGCGTGAATACGCTTAACACGCAATGTCTCGGAAATTGGGGAATGGAGTCTTAGCACTTGACTGCTTCTGCCTACTTTGCTGTAACAGGAGCTTCTTATTTTGCCTTTATGCGCCACGATAGTCCTTAAATAATAATAAATCGATAATTGCATAGATGATAGTTTTAAGAAAGTTTGTAAATAAACTATGTTATTATATTCTGAGGCCTGTCGTGGCGCAGCGGCACAAGCGTGTGACTGTAACCGATAGGTTCTGGGTTCGATCCCCAGTCGAGGAAATGAAATATTTATGTAATATTTTCAATTTAAATATTTAATGTTTTCATGTCTTCGCTCTGGTACAAGGCAAAATACGGCGTTGAGTTCCGCCGCTCAACACGAAATGCCTCAAATTCGGCGGAAAGTGAACGAAAGTGTCTTAACACTAGGTCCTCACGTTCCCTCTGCCTACCCTGCCATGTGCGGGATATAACGTGAAGCTGAGTAAGTAAGTTATTATATTCTTCTATAAATATCATACTGAACTGTGTTTCATCTCTCTCACATTTAGCGAAACAAGAGAGAACTGGAACACTATGTTACCAAACTCTCTCTGCCCACTATGCCACGTGTATCTGTATACACGTGGCATGGTGGGCAGAGACAATTTGGTAACGGTATACAGCGTGAAACCAATAAAAATAATCTAAAATATTTATCTTGATTTAATATTATATCTCAGAGTCAAACAAAATAAAGTATTGTTAATTTGTTGTTATAATATAGTTAAGTAAGTACCTACTTGCCAACTTAAGCATTGCGTAATGCCTATTATGATTGTATGTTATGAACGTATGGCATTCACCTACCTGTCCATATAACTCGTCAGATTTGTGTTACCCGGCTCTTTTGTGAAGAGCGGCCTTTATGTAGTGTTAAGACACTCTGTTTCGTAACCCACTTTCCGCTTCCTCTAGCATTAGTACGGAACGCTCAATGGACCAGTCCGAGTCGCACTTGATCATTTTTTTATTACCAATTTAGCGATTTTAATGACAGTGTTCAGCGGAGAAATCCGAAATCGCGAACATAACAGAAACTTAGGAACGACGATATACATAGAATCTATCCGTAATATTCGCTAACATGGTCAAATGAGATAACTAAGACACAGCAGTGTTTGACGTTCTCAGTGCGGGGTTCGATCGCCACTCGAGGAAATTAAATATTTAATATCTTAATTTCTTCGCTCTGGTAACGAGACAGAGCAGCGTTGAGTTCTGCCACACGACCAACCTCGTCATTTCGACGAAATTTTAGTTGGGAGTGGCAGTGCTTTACAGACAACTGAAAGCTATAACGGTAGGTTCCCGTTTCATGTAAACGGAACTTAACGCTGCGTTTTATTCGCTAACAAAACCAGGAAATGAACAGTGAGCTTTTCCAGCTTTACGCTTTTGGCTGCCCTGTTACGTACGGGATGTACGTAACAGGGCAGCCAAAGGCAAAGGGATCTTAAGAGACTAGTGTTAAGACACACTCCGCTCCGTTCCCCTTCTTTATAAAATAATAAATATATTTATATATTTTTTTAAGCCTCACGCTATACATAGTACCACAGCATATGAAATAAAAGCTTGGAATAAGTAAGCGCTTCAGGCCTCGGCTCGGCGCTAGGCCTAGGCCCAGGCCCTGGCCCAGGCCCAGGCCCTGGCACAGGCCCAGGCACATGTCACAGCTAAACAAGCATGTGACTGTAAACGTGAGAGGTTGTTTGTGCGATGTCTGTTCTAAGAAACGATATAATATTTTAATTTCTTCACTCCGGTAAGAATAAGACAAAACGCGGCGTTCAACGCGGCAATTTCTCAAAACGGCCAACTCAGCTTCGTGCGGGATATAGCGTGAAGTAGATAAAAAAATAATAAACGAGTGGTAAATGCAAGTGATATATTATAGATACATGACATACATAAGTATGTATGAGTAACAGCTCGTGAGAATTATGATGTTGTTGGTATTTTATTTAATGTTTTACGGCGCCTATATATAATTAAAAGAATTTATATTATATTTAACACGCAATGTCTGAAATTCGGTGGAAATTGAAGAACGGAACGGAGTGTCTTAACATTAGGTTCCCAAGTTCCCTCTGGCTACCCTGCCATGTGTGGGATACAGTTTTTACTGTTAAACATGCCAATTTGAGGAAGAAGGTTTGAATTATCACAATAATTTTAACCACAAAAGTAAAAAGAAACCCCTCTCAGTTTTAATTCTTCTGTCTCTTTATTACACTGCCGCTTCTGCACAAATTAACTGATTTAAATGGGTTTTATTGAAACTCCGTGATTTTATTTAAATCAGAATAGTACTTTAAGAGTACAAGGACTTTAACAAGATGCGTCAGTGATTTTTTGAGACGGAGGTTTTTAAATTTTTATTTTATTATGTTGTTCCTAAGGAAGATTATATAAGGAGAAGATATTTGATTTCGTCGAGAGGAGATCGAATCGATAACCTTTCGTACTTACAGTCAGCTGCTGTATCACAGTTAGGAAGATTTCTTATTTTTCTTTATCTCAGCTTCACGCTGTATCCCGCACACGGCAGGATAAGCAAAGGTAACTTGGTAACGTTTAGTTCCCAATTTTTCGCCGAATTTAAGACGTTGAATGTGTGTGTGAGTGGCGCAACTCAACGCCGCGCTTTGCTTTGTTACCAGAACGAAGAAATGTAAATATTGAATATTTCCTTTTTCCAGTGGGGATCGAGCCCACATGATACGCTTACAGTCACACACTTGTGCCACTACGCTACGACAGGCTTAAGACGTGAAGACTTCATTTGAAATGTACTTCTTGAATATAAAAGTAATGCTATATTTAGAACGTTTATAAAATACACATTTTAAATGCAATGTTACCATTTTTTTATATTTAACATTATTTTTTTTTTTTTTTATTGAATTACAATAAAAAAAAAGAATGCAAACCCATAATTTATTATCTACACTCACACACACTTACCCTGTTCGTACACACTTTTTTATACTTGTATGCGTGTCCCTATGTTGCAATCACTATATAGGGCAGGCTCAGTAATAGAAAAATACAGGGACGGACTATCGATAAAGTGTTATTTATTTATTTATATTTATTTATATATTTTATAGATGTTTTATATTTTGTAAAGTAAATGAAGTTAATAGATGGTTAATCTTGTTTTTAGTTTTATGCTGTATCATCCATAAAGCAAAAGGGGCCAAGTATTTAGAATTAACGTAAAAGTCACTCCGTATTCCACGTACACTTTAGGTTTTTGAAACATTGTATGATGTTGATATATGGAGGTAGAGTAAAAAAAAACTCAGTAAGATGTTCTATCGTTCTTTATCTTTCTCCGTTCTGTGTGTAGATAATGTATATATTTTTTTTAAATATATTTTTTTTGTTATAGGTGAAGGCAATTTTTAACTTGATCTTCTTTTCTTAATATGCATTCTTATATTGTGTAATATTACTTTTTCTGCCGTACAACCTCCTTCGTGTCTTCTCCATTCAACGTGACATTGGCGAAATGATATGTGCTCAACAGGCACGCTCGGAACGCCATAATTATAGAACCATACCATCTTTTTCCGTCTGCGATATTTTTTTGTGACGAAATTCGACTCCGTGCAGACGACAAATCTTCTTGGAAGAGAAAGCGAGGCGTTGAAGTGGAAGGAAATAAAAATGTATTTATAATAGTACTAGTGCTGAAAACAATATGTTAATGAAAATAAAAATCATGTCAAAATAATATCAATTACTTCCGACGTCATAAAAGTAATTTACATTCTTTATTATTTATTAATAGTATTGCCGTCATTATCATTATATTTTTTTATATAATTATTAATCATTATTTGTAAACAGATAATGATGTACAAATTACGTGATTGATTGTTTAATGTGAGTGACATTAAATCTAAGGATGAGAAAGACTCCAGTGATCTCTAGATATATATTAATTTACCTTATACCTATACATAATATGCTTACCTAAACAATTGAACTGCAGGTACATTGTAGTGTAGAGAACTTGGGAACCTAATTTATAAAACTATGTTTCCCATTAAAATAGTCCTCTTCTTCATTTGCCACTTTCGTGTTGAATGGTTACGTTAATGGTTCTAAGTCATTATTTTAGTAACTGAGAAGTGAAGAAATTGAAAAAAGTTAGGTATTTCAATTTCCTTCCTCTAGCGAGATTTGAACCTCCAGTTTAAATAACCTAATAAAATAGTTAAATAACTTAATAAAATAAATAAATAACTTAATAAAATAATTAAATAACTTAATGAAATAATTAAATAACTTAAAAAAATAATTAAATAACTTAATAAAATAATTAAATAACTTAACAACTCAAACAACAAGCCCTTTGAGTACGAGCCTGGTATCAAATTTTAAAAGATTGTTTGCATCTCTTAGTTTAGTTTCGGTTTTAGGTCACATACGCACACATGGACACGAACGTATACACATACGCATGAAAAGCAACAGTGTGTGTTGTATTGTGATAAGTTCATTTTAAATATACATATACTTACTTCCGCACTTGATTTTGTTTGATTTAAGTATTTTTTAAAAGTGATATTATACGATATAATATCAGTGGGGAACGAAAGTGGAACGGAGTGTCTTAACACTAGGTTCCCAAGTTCCCTCTGGCTAACCTGCCGTTGCGGGATACAGCGAAAAGCTGAGTTTTAAGTTAATTAATGTCACTTCAGTAGAAACATGGCTTTAAATATTGCCACTTAGCAAGCAATATACAGAATTAAGAGAAAAGCCGGAGAATGTAGTTTCATGACACAAGCCTAGATTTGTTATGTAGCTTCACGGTGTATCCCGCACATGGCAGGGTAGGCCGTGGGAACTTGGGAACCTATTGTTACGACACTCGGTTCCACTTCCGTTCCCCAGTTTCCGCTGAATTTGAGGCATTGCGTGTTGAGTGCAAGAACTCAACGCCACGTTTTGCCTTCTTGCCAGCGCGAAGAAATGAGAATATTAAATAATTAAATTGAAAATATTAAATATTTCACTTCCTCGTGTGGGGATCGGTTACAGTTACACGCTTGTGCCGCTGCGCTACGACAGGCTTAATAAACTATCTTTATAAAGCTGCTTTCGTAAACCAAGCGCGGCGTTAAGTTTCGCGTCCAAGAACAATATCTAAAAATGGAGCCAAAGATTTAACGCAAGCTTCCCTTCTATTGATATAACTGCTGCGTAGGAATAGCGTATATATTTTTTCTGTGGCACGCCCCAATTATTTAATATATATTTATTTCAATATAAAATCATCTATTGTTAGTAGAGTTACAGTTTACATCCCCAAGGTCGTTCACAATGCGTGTCACAGGGCAGTGTTCTATTAGATTGACTAATTTCATTTGTTTTGTAGAAATCATTGTATTTTAATTAGTGTTTCATCGGATAGTTGAATGTTTAAATTTCTGGGAAATATTTATTTTAAAATAAAAATAATAATATATTAAATATATATTTCATACAAAATAATTAATTTAAAATAAAAAAAAAACATATATAGGCACAAGCCTATGACTGTAAGCTCAAGTTGTAGCTTCGATTTCCACTCGAGGAAAATAAATATTTGATATTTTCCTTTCTTCGTCCTAGCAATAAGGCAAATTGCGGCGTTGAGTTCCGCAAATCAAAACGATCAATGCCTCGAACGAAGTTTCTTAACACTAGGTTACCAAGTACCCTCTGCTTAATCTTTCTTGTACGGTATACATACAGCGTGAAACGAAAAGTAATAAAAAAATTAAAACAGGAACCTAATGTTAAGACATTCGTTCTTCATGCACCGAGCAAAAAACACCGAGAAAATTATTCAGACATTGCCTGTTGAGTGGTAGAACCGAACTCCGCAGTATGTCTTGTTACCAGAGTGAGGAAATTAACATTTACGGCATGGGAGCTCGGGAATCCCTGAGAGATTTTTTTAAAGAAATGAGTATTCTTACGGTGGCATCACAGTACATAATATGATAATATAATACGTGTTCGGAAAAATAGCCACAATTTATTAAAGTACAGTGACAGACATGATATAAATACAGGAAGTAAAAACAAGCTGATCACACCTAGTTTTCGTCTACAAAAGGTTTGTAAGACTTTTATGAGGCATGGTATACGTATGTATAATAAAATTCCACAAGTAATTTTACATTTGCCACTTAAAAAAAATAAAGTTAAAGTTAAAAATATATTGTTGGGCAAAGTATATTATTCAATTCAATAATATTACCATGATAAGAATGCGTGGGATTAAATGCTGTTGGTACTCATTCAGAAAGCTATGTAATATATATATATATATATATATATATATATATATATATATATATATATATATATATATATATATATATATATATATATATATATATATATATATTATTTGATATTTTGAAAGAAGCAACTGTTGAGTTTCTTGCCGGCTCTTCTCAGCAGACTCGCCTTCCGAGCCGGTGGTAGCTTCCTGTAGGACTGACACCACAGACACTTATATGTAACTTGACTTAACTGATGTTATATGGATTCAAAAGTGTTTATAATGGCCTATTTGAATAAAGAATATTTCGATTTTGATTTTGAACACAACCGTCACGCAAGCATCAATGCTTTATATATCACTTACTCAACGAAATGAATCTCTATATTACTCTGTAATCGTAGACAAATAAACAACCATTGTAAATAGTTATGGTATTAAATAGACACGTTTTACGTAACAATACACAAGCCGCTGAAGCAGCGCGGCGTTGAGTTACGCTACTTAACACTCAATGTCTTTAAAACTTGGAGTTGCGTAAGGAAGTGTTCTAGCACTGAATTCCCTCTGCCTCTACTGTTACATATAGAGCGTGAAAAAGCGTGAAGAAGCGTGAAGATACAAATTGTTTATACAAATGTATACATAATATATATAGTATAGTATAGTATAGTAGTTATTAAGTATAGAATACCTCATCCCTACTACTGCGGCGTCGTGTGGGCAAGGCGTGACACACTTTCGCTTTGCCGGTGCCAATTTGAATATGTTGTAGAAATTATAACGTTTTTTTTTTGTTATTTTAAATATATTTAATGTCTTAGCACTAGGTTCCCAGGTTCCTTTTGCCTAGTGTGATATTTGCGTGAAGATAATTTAAGTTATATAAAAGGGTTGTTTCTTTTTGTTCGTTTTCATTTAAGTTTTTAGAACCTAGTGTTAAAATTCATTTCATATTTCGGTAATTTATGTACGTGTAAGTTTCAGAGTTCAACGCTGTGCTTTTTTTAGAGTGAAGAATCGACAATATTAAAATAAGTAACAAGTGCCGTTCCACTCTACAAAAATGTGCCAATTCTAATTTGGCCACATTTCATCAAAAAATAATTTCTCAAAAAATATATATGATTATGAAATCTTAACAAATATTTTTGTACATTCCTCAAGTAGGAATCGAACCTGCACCTACTACCCTGCACCTGCACCTACTACCTACTGTGTATAATAAAAAGTAACAAACTATGACATTTAATTGTCAATTAGAAGATGTTAATACCAGGCCATAAGTCCAGTAAAGATGTCAGTCCGGTAAGTCCGCGAAGGCAACACGAAAGTGAGAGTGTATTGCGTAACAAACGTACAGACTGCCATACAATTTAACACTTTATTTGTATGCCACTAAGAGCTATTTCTATATTTTCGATCGGTTGGCTAGTTGATAGTATGGGAACTACGCGTAGGACTGGTCGGATGACTCGCTCGTGTGGGAGGAGTGAAGGCTTTTGGATATATCATTGTAGGTATTGTAATGTGCAATTTTCAGTTTCTAGTACTTAGTCCTAGTAGTTGCTTAGTTAAAGAATTATATATATATATATATATATATATATATATATATATATATATATATATATATATATATATATATATATATATATACATATATATATATATATATATATATATATATATATATATATATATATATATATATATATATATATATATATATATATATATGACTGATTCTATCATATATATATATATATATGGGTGTGTGTGTCTGTTAAAAGGACTAATCAGAGCGTTGAGTTCCGTCTCTCATCATTCTATGAGGACCTAAATAGAACTTAAGTTACAGATCACGCTAATATCATCAGAAATCAATACCAATCTTCATTGTTATGGCCGTGTGATTCCGGCTTAGAATAGGATCACCCTGGTACTGATGGTGTCGTAAGAGACGACTAAAGTACGTGTGGGTAAGTAACGTTGTCAGCAATGACAACACGCATGGGCAGACTCGAACGGCGATTATTACCATCCCCAGCATTTAAAACCGGCGTTAAGTAGTGGCTTCGGCGACTGCGCTTCGCATTGGCTAATGCCGGGCCCCGGTGCCCATCCACCTTAAAGGCCGGCAACGCTCCTGTAGCTCCTCTGGAGCTATCTGGGCTGTGGGCGACGGTGATCGCTTACCATCAGATGACCCGTACGCTCGTTTGCTGTGTCTTGTCCATAAAAAAAAATATCTTCGTCTAATCGTCCTGATTGGAGTAAATGAAATATAAATATTTCAGAAAATTATAAAATTAAACATACGAAATGATGAATATGTGTTCTAGTGGGAATCGACGAAATTATTTCACGTACGAGTACATAAACACAAGCAAACGTCTTCTTATTTTGAGCAAAATGATTTGACTTTGACTTTGACTTTTATTTGAATTTAACCTTTCATCAGCATCCCCATCTCGCCACTCAAGTATAGTACATCTCGTTGGTACGTCGGTGACTGGGTTACCGGCGCTCGTGGTTGCGTCACAGACCACTTTCTGCTGTCGCTCGCCTACTTACCCAGTGATTGAGACGTGCTGGTTGTGAGTATTGGTTGTTTGTAATTTTTATATTATTTATGTGTTTTATGTCTGTCGTGGCGCAGTGGCACAAGCGTGTGATTGGAAAAGCGACAGTTTGTGGGTTCGATCCCCACTTAATCATTTAAATTTAAATATTTAATATTCGAATTTCTTTGCTCTGTTGGTAACAAGGCGAAACGCGGCGTTGAGTTCCGCAACTCAATATGCAGTGTATTCAATTCGGCGAAAAGTAGGGAATGGAAGGAAGTGTCTTAACACTAGGTTCCCATATTTTCTCTGTTTATAGCGTGAAGCTGAGTGATAGAGAATTTATGTATATTTTTTATTAATTTGATACTTATTGGTAAAAATTTACATTCTTGTTGTTATGGCGTAAAGCACATAATTTCACTGGAAGAGTTGACGTTCGATTCTTAAAAAGTATTCGGGAGATTCTATTCTCTATCTCTACTATGATATATAAGGATACAGCGTATTACATATAATTATTCATTTTAATTTGCGAACGTATTAAACGATTTTTATTTTTAATGTTCTTGATGTTGTCCTACGTATCTTTTATAGTTATACATTTTTATACTAATTTTTGTACCAATATAATCAATAGATACTTTTGTCTAATATTTTTTTTTTTTCATTTAATAAGTAGATAGAAGCATAGCATAGCATTTTGTTCGTAATAGATAAAGAATTTCCAAGTAACCTATTCGAAAAAAATATTAAGTATTTTTTTCAATTTCACCCTTTAAAACGGGGAGGCAAGGGGAACTTTATACAAGGTTCCCTTTTTTAACCCCTCTATTCGAAGAAAACGTAGCCATGTTTTTTTTTTCATTTTCAACCATGTATAAAAAAATAGCGAATCGGTCAAATGAAAACAAAAGTAAATCCAACACGCCATTCCGCTACAAAGCGACTACATTGCGCCGGCGCAGTTGCGTCACACCGTTCACCGCACCCCACTTTGTGCCTTTTGCCACCTAATTGCAAACTCTTTAATTGAACTAATACTTTATATTTTTTTTTATATTATTTATCTGTATTTTAATAATTACGTGTATTATATATTATATGTATGGAAAATCTTGCGAGATTTTACGGTTTTTTTTTAATTTGCTTTTTCTCTTCATGCCGTCTCCCGTATTTGGTAGAGAATGTTAGTAAAGAAAATATGTTAAGAGCCCTCTTTCCTCCCTTTACTGTTTCGAGTTGTGTAACTTAACGCCGTGTTTTATCTTGTTACTAGAGCGATGAAATGAAAGAAATCTATTCCTTTGATTGAGCATTGACGTATAACTCAGTGGACAGCATTTGTTTCTAAAAGCGGTGGTTGTGGGTTCGATATCTACTCAAAAGTATTATTATACCTACAATATTTCTTCCCCCAGTTAAAAGCAAAGCGCAATGTTGATTTCCGTTTCCGTGTTAACTAGGTTCTTACTATCTACCCTGAAATATCCCCTGTATTTATATTGCAAAGAACGGAAAAAACTTTTCCAAATTGAAATATTTTCCGCTTTGTCTTTCTTGTACAAAGCAGGGTACGCACTACGTTCCTAACGAGACACTTCCGTTTCCCACCTTCTGCCAAATTGTTGACGTAGTTTGTGTTGGGTGGGAGGAGAACTCAACGCCGCGCTATGTCTCGTTACCAGAGCCAGGAAATAAAAATATTTAATATTTCATTTCCTCCAACGGTTATTGAACCCAATTTAGGTAAAAATGTAATGCTTTAATTACTAAATTCACTTACGGCGTTATCAATAGCACGTAACTAAAAGTTTGTAAAATATCAAAGAGTTAGAACCGAAAAGTATTTACTCATGAAAGAAAAGAAATTATTTAGAAGACGTATAAAAAGTTTAACGTAGCGAAATTTGAATCGGCGCCTCTTGTTTGATTCCGGATTCCAAGAGGTGAGGGGCTCAATTAATTTTTTATATGTTTTCTAAATAAGTATTTAACTAAGATTTGTCTCTGAAACATAATAAATTCCAATTGCCCGAGAAAACTCAATCTACAGGTACAGTAGATTATTCTCACTCATTGAGCTTCACGCTGTATTCCGCACATGGCAGGGTAGGCAGAGGGAACTTGGGAACCTAGTGTTAAGACACTCCGTTCCACTTCTGTTCCCCACTTTCCACCGAATTCGAGACATTGCGTGTGGATTGGTGGAACTCAACGCCGCGCTTTGCCTTGTTAGCAGAGCAAAAAAAATGAAAATATTAAATATTTAATTTGAAAATATGAAATATTTCATTTCCTCGAGTGGGGATTGAACCCACAACCTGTCGTTTACAGTCAGACGCTTACGGCGCTGCGCCACGATAGGCCTCACAGTAGATTATAAGAAACGATTAACGTTAGACTCGACCAACAAGTTGAGTTCTGTCGCCATAGAGGCATAGGCGTGCGATTGTAAAAGCGACAGGTAGTGGGTTCGACCCCCACTCGACGAAATGAAATTATTTTTGTTTTCTCATTATGAAAGAGGCAAAGCGGTGATACTTCATTATAAAAGAGTATGTTAATGGAGAACGGAGTGTCTTAATTTATAGGTTCCCTCTACCTACCCTTTTTTTTGTGAAATACAATGAGAAAGTAAAAAATATTTATTAATATAATGAATGGATCAAATACAAAACACTTTGTAATGCAATGAAAACCAGTAGTTTATGAGATTAGCGCATTCTATCATATTATATTGTAATGATAATATTGTATGACGTGTCGTGGCACAAGGGCACAAGCATGTGACTGTAAAAGCGACAGGTTGTGGGTTCGATTACCATTCGAGGACATTCAGGCTCCATTTTCAATTTAAATATTCAATATTCTCATCTTTTTGCTCGGGTATGAATGCAAGAGCGGCGTTAAGTTCCGCGACTTAACACGCAACTTCTCAAATTCAGCAGAAAGTGGGGAAAGTAATGGAGTGTCCTAAAACTAGGTTCCCAAGTTCCCTCTGCCTCCCCTGCCATGTGTGGGATACAGCGTGAAGCTAAGTATGGTATGAGTATAGAGTAGCTTTTAATATTGATATTTCTGCAGTGATAATTGTTATTAACATATAAAAATCTTTAAGTTAATGTTAGAAGATTATTTTATTTAATTTTATAAATGTTTATATAATTATTTGTTTTTCTAGCTTCACGCTATATCCCGTATATAGCAAGGTAGGTACTGGAAACTTAGTGTCAAGACAGTGGGGAACGGAAGTGGAACGGAGTGTCTTAACATTAGGTTCCCAAGTTCCCTCTGCCTACCCTACCTCGTGCGGGATACAGCGTGAAGCCGAGTAGTAGTGGTAGTAAGACATTCCATTATCCGCTTTCCGTCAAATTTTCAACAAATTTCCATTTTGAATGGCAGTATTCAACGCCGCAGCTTGTCTTGTTACCAGAGCGAGGAACTGATAATAAATTAATTTCTACTTAAAAATCAAAATAATATCTATAGGTAATATAAATATTTAAGAACACGTGTTACTGACCCAATACTTTTAACTGCTACAGTATTCTGTTTGTTTTGCGTTATATGATATTTTATATTCGTAAGCGTTATTTTTCATGCTTTATCCATATTTTTTTTGTACCTACAACTTGTTTATTATTTAATTGTTCCGTCGTTTTTATTATTAGTTTTTACTTTATTGTAAAAATGTTTCGAGGCCTTAGTGGCTCAGCGGAACGATCAGCGTGTTAATGCAATATTTTGTGGTTTGAATTCTCATTTGGAGGAAATTCACGTTGTTGAGTGTCCAAGTCGTCACGCAACGCGTCAAGTGTTCAGAGGAAAATGATGAACGGAAGTGTTTTATTGGTAACAGTGTTTTAACACTAGGTTCCTAAGTTCCCTGTGCCTATTTTCTATGGGCAGAACACAGCATGAAGAGCAAAGGTGTTGTATCCAACGTAACGGTGGTAGGAGTTAGGATATAGTAGTGTATATTTAGTATGCAATATCTATACGTACATATTTTGTTACAATATTTATGGTAACTGTGAATAACAACATTTCGATAATTTCATAATATAATTGGTAAAAAGTATCTAAAATAATTTGACTGGAGACGTCTAAGTATGACGAAGGAACGCCTACATAAAAAAGGGATTACGAAGACTTTCATATTTGCAGAAATCCTATGAAAAAATAACTCAAACTCTAACTTAACTTAACGCAGTATCACGCACGCGGCAGGGTAGGCAGAGGGAACTTGGGAACCTAGGTGTTAAGAAACTCTGTTCCGCTTCCGTCCACTTTCCGCCGAATTTGAGGCATTACGTGTTGAGTGGCGAAACTCATCGTCGCGCTTTGCCTTGTTACCAGAGCGAATAAATGAAAACATTAAATATTTATATTGAAAACATTAACCATGTAGATGTATTTAAAAACTACTAAACAAATTTAGATAAAACTTTACAGTTTTTATAGCTTATACATCTGGATAATGCAATTTCAAGGACAAGGACAGTAGTGATAAGACACTTCGTTTTATTTACTGTCTATTGAACACGCAGCAGGCATGCAGCAGCAACTATGTTTAAATTGCAAATTGTGCCTATAAGTAATTTGCACGCGGCTTCGCCCGCTCGCTTTACACTATTTTATTGACTAATTTCTTCCTTATTCTAATAACATTCAAACTAAAATTTCAGCTAAATTTAATTTAAAAAAAAAAACAAACATTCATCAAAGTATATCAATATACTGTAAACATATATTATGTTCATATTATTACGTAAAATGACAAAATCTCGTCACTACGATAGTCCACGTAGTGTCGTGCTGCATCTCGATTAAGGCAATCAATTTATCGATATTGCGATAGCTCCGTGATGATACGCATCGAGATATCGATGATAGCTTATCGATTCTGTTTATAGCTTTAATAGGAGTTTGTTTGAATTACTCTTTTTTTTTTAGTTTTTATTGGTTTTTTATTGTATATTTATTTAGTAAGGTTATATTTATTTAGTTTAAAATTATATTGTACAGGCAGAGGGGACTTGGGAACCTTGTGTTATTTCATTTGTTGCCATTAAGACACTTCCGCTATCCACTTTTTGAGATATTGCGTTGTTTGTGGCGGAACTCAACGTCACGCTTTGTCTTTGAATATGCAATATGTATGAAAATAAAAAAAAAATAGAAGGCATGCCAATATGCTCATGTTTCTGTAAAAATAATCGAACTAGATACCTTTCATAGTATAATAGTGGGGAACGGAAGTGGAACGGAGTGTCTTTACACTAGGTTCCCAAGTTCCCTCTGCCTATCCTGCCATGTGCGGGATACACCATGAAACTGAGCCTGAGATATCTTGTAAATACAAAATACTGTAATTATAGTTCACAGAGGTAACAGAGGTAAAGTGGTATTTAAAAATTTATGTATATATATAAGTTATATTAAATTAACCTAATTATATATTTAAATTCATTTATTTATTTTTATACAAAATATTATGTTTCTATTTTTTTAAATCACCTCTCTTGATATATCATTCCTTGTTAAAAAAAATATTAATAAAAAATATATAACATGTGTATATACAAACAAAAATACTTTAAACGGATCAAACTTATGCATATTGTATGTACATATTTTAAAAAAGATACTGACCCATATAAATATAGAATATCAAAAAATGTTGTCCACACCAGGAGGCGGAATGCCATAATAAAATAAAAATAGACAATAGTAAAACAAAACCAACGCCATTGTACGCGAGCCTTTAACTTTTACTTGCGAACTTTCAGCTTCAGCTTCCTTCCGGTGCAGTGTGCGCGCGCGCTCCGCCAGTCAGCGCCCGACCGCCGGAGCGAGCACACGTGCCGACGCGTGAGTGCCGTGCATGTGTTCTAGTGAACCTCAGTGCTCTGAAGTGGAGACGCGCAGTGTGACCGCTGGGCCAACGGGCCCTGGCGGCATGGAATCCCCACAGATGTACGACGCAGCTGGAGCTCCGCCTCCGCCGCCACAACCTGACCTGAAGAAAAATGGAGAAGACAAACGAACACCTTTCCCACCACCGGATCTTGATGAGCTCAATGGACAGGAGATCAGCTTGGACTTGCAACACCTCATCGAGGACCAGTTCCGGGGGGAGGAGACGATGGCTTTGTTCCAGGAAATTTTACCTGGAGCAAGATCGCCCCAGCAGAGACCGTTCCCCCGGACGACACTAGCGTATATGCCGCAACCTGTTCATTCGGGGGCATCGTACGCTGCTCCTGTACCAGCCAACTCACACGAACAAGCGCCCCCTATAAAGGAAGAGCCCCCGGAACCACATGATTTCCGACGTGCAGTGACATGTGCTCAATACACTGGTCAATACAATCCTCAGCCACCTGTCGGAGTTAGTGGCCCTTATGGGGGTGGATTTACCCCACTCCCGCCTCTAGGAGCACCTCTTTTACCCCCGCTGTTGAAGCACAAGCCTCCACCATCGAGACGGTCCTCTGGAAAAGTGATAGACAAAGGCACAGACGAATACAGGCGAAGGCGAGAACGCAATAACATAGCTGTAAGGAAATCTCGCGAAAAGGCCAAAGTTCGTTCTAGGGAAGTGGAAGAAAAGGTGAAAACATTGTTGCGTGAGAAGGAAGCCTTGTTGAAAAGGCTAGAGGCGGTTACAGGAGAGCTGAGCCTCCACAAACAGATGTATGTGCATCTAATAAATCTGAACCATCCGGAAATTACGGAGTTGTGTAGATCGATGTTACAACTCGGAGCGCCACACTCGTCGGATCATACGCTTTGACCATAGGTAAGTGTTGTACACCTTGTTGAGTCCACGGTATTTAAGATTACTCAATACAATTAAATTCTTAAATTCCAATTTCTAATATCAACAACTTTACTACATCGAGATTTACATTTTATTCAATTAAATGTAAATAGAAGTTAAAACGAATTAGTCACGATACGTTAAATGGGTTAATTCTAATTTATGTTGATTTTGGATGTTTATGTTATATGTAAACTTTGTTACATACTCATATAGCTGTATATGCATATACTATGCTACTTACTTTTATAAAAAAATACGTTATAGTAAGCCACACAAAAGGAACCATTAGGTTCCCAAGGAACATCAGTTCCGTTCCTCACTAATTAGCTAATTTATAAAACGTTAAATCACGGATGTTAACGCTGCATTATAGTTTAACTGCAGCATTTTAACCACACAAAATGTCAAATTTATTCTTAAAAAATTGCAAAGCTTAAAGTGGCCTACTCAAAATCATTAATAACTTCAATGAATTTTGCACAGACTAATGTATGTTTCTGGTAATTTATTATAATTAATACAGTAGAGTAATTTAGGCAATGATTTTTCATGATTTTCTTTGAATGGACACTTTGTTTAATTACTCTGTAATGATATCATTGACCGATTACAAAGTAAAAAAAAATACTTTGTGTTTTTATAGAGATGTTGTATGTGTCATCAGGATGTCTGGTAAATATTGATAAAATCCTGTTAAATTAAATAAATATATTTAACTTTCCCACAAGTGTCCCACCTGTGGGCAAAAAGTTTAAGGAAATGATACAGGATAAAGGCACTAGATGAACCTACTTCCGGTTTAAGAAATGGCGGAAATAAAAAATGATACAACATTAACTGACATGACCTGGTTTACTCTAGTAGACAAAGCGCGGTGTTAAACTCCGCCACTAAAAGGAAGTGTGTCAAAAACAAAGCGAAAAGTAGCACTATTTTTGTAATTATAAGTGCATATTTGAATACTCTACATAACTTTTCAATCATTATTATATAATTAGTAAATTATACAACTAGATACTTAAATTATACAAATTGTTTCACTATTATACATAGTTTGTTTTTTTTTTTCCGCTATCTTTTGTTATACATTTTCTATTCACGTGTTGAGATCACGTGGTCTGTATGTTTAACTTTATATGTTAGTCAGCTCTTAGTTCATCTAGATTAAAGTTATTATAACTGTTACTTATACTCGGAGTAAAAGTAATGGGAAATTAATTTTATGAATATTTTTTTTTAATTTTTAGTTTTTTTAAGAAAGGTATAAAGAGAGATAGGAAAGGGAAATTTGACCTTCAGAAACTACGGTATCTACGATACTGGAGGAAGGTCACGTAAAAAGCATGAGGACTCCCCGGAGGGCATGTATGAAGAGGTTAATGACAGTGGACGAAGCGAAAGAGGTATGCCGTGATCGAAGCGTTTGGCGCTCCATTTTTCGTTAACATATTTTATGTTATTGACATAAAACATACAAACCAAACTACTGCACTTTAAAGTTACCTTAGTCTATGGTCAAATGAATTAATCACAAAGGCACTTATCGCTGGGATCACTTTTAGTGACGCATCTCTCCGTTTTGGCCTAGTACGTAGATTTCATAAAAATGTCTATGTAGAGTCAAAAATTAACTTATGCTCCCATTCCACTTAACTTTAATCTCCAACAAATTTATTCAATACTTTTGTGTTAAAAGTCCTATATGTAATATATAAATACTCAGATATATTTATATATTTTTCAGCTTCACGGTGTTTCCCACATATGACAAAATAGGCAGAGGGAAGTTGAAAACATGTTGTTAAAACACTCCACTCCAGAATTTAAGCCATTTTGCATATTGAATTGCGGAACTCAACGCCGCGTTTTGTCAAAATATATAAAAAGTGAAATCAATCCTTTGTCCCTATGCCACGATTACATAATAAAGCTCTCAAAACATATAACAATATGAAAGGAAGTAAAGTACTTCCACACTCTCATCTTGACCTTATATTCCCATACAAAATTTAACCAATTATGTTAACACCCTTTAATAGACCATATCCGTGTTTCTTTATTCAACTTTAAACGTTATTTTATATATAAATAAAACCTAAGTTTGTATGAATTTATCAAATCATATTGGACTATTTGATTCCAGAACCTTATAAAATGATTGTTGGTACTTACTAAGTTTTGATAATTTGTATACTTTTGTATCGGATATTGATATTATTTTAACTTAGAGCAAGCAGAGGGAACTTGGGAACCTAGTGTTAAGACGCACCATTCCGTTACCAACTTTCCACTGAATGCTTTGCTTTTTAAGTGACGGAACTCAACGCCGCGCTTTGCTGTTACCAGATTGAGTAAATGGAAATATTAAATATTTTATATTCTCGAGTGGGGATCGAACTACAATCAAGCAACCTAACGCATTTACAGTCACACGCATGTGCTCCTGCGTCACGACAGGCCTCTATATATTTTTTCGTTTTCGGCTTGGAGTGTAGAGAAGCCCTAAGAGATTACTTATCGAAAAAAATAGATTTTCCATTGAACATCTCCATATTTTATCTATTATATAGTTAACATTTTAGATATTAGTGTTAATACATTAATTTATTAGTCAGTAGTTTAAAATTGGCTGGTGGCTATTTCAAGCTCACTTATAACTTTTTAGCATTTAAATGATACACCGTATTTAATAGAAATTGTGTTTGTTATCAATCGTTTTTATAAAAATGGCAAATAAAAAAATCTTATTTATTAAGAAAATGTGGGGAACGGAAGTGGAACAGAGTGTTTTAACACTAGGTTCCCATGTTCCCCGTATCTACCCTGCCATCTGCGAGATACAGCGTTAAGCTGAGCAGTAGTTGTATTTAGAAAATATATAAAATTAAAGCATCTAAATATTTCAAGTACATATTTTTTTCTGAAAATTCATTTAAAATTAAGAAACAATACCTACCCATAAAATCACTCTCCTACCTTGACATAATGATTTTAGCCCTTAAAACTTCTAATTCGATTTACATGAAACGTAGCTCAACAATCACCGCGATGATCAACTAAGCTTTTCAAATAAAAATCCCCACTTATTTCTCATCATTTATTTTTGAATTACGGTGTGACAGACTGACACACAGACAAGTCAAACTCATAACCCTTTTCTTTTTACGTCAGAGATGAAAAATCTAAGAAATAAAGTACATATAAACAGTGAAAGCACAACACTAGCGTGCAACAGGTCACGTTTACGTAGTACTAATTTAGAGCGCATTTGTTTTCATCTGACTTGAAATGCCTTAGCGTACTGTATATTGAGTGTGATTGTCGTTTTGTTACGTCATAATGCTTAAATTTATCTATTTTTTAAAATAAATAAAATGTTTTCAGTGGCGTTAAGTTCCGTCAGTTTTTTCCATAAATTTCTAGATTGGTTGAAATATTTGTTCTCCACAAAGGAAGATTTCAATCATGTCAAATATTATACTTACTCAGCTTCACTCCGTATCCCGCACGTGGCAGGGTAGATAGAGGGAACTTGGGAACCTAGTGTTAAGACACTCCGTTCCACTTCTGTTCCCCACTTTCCACCGAATACTATACTTGGTTATATACATTTGTATTTGTATGTATAAGCTATAATAGTTGATAATCAAAAATCAGAAACAAAAATACAAAATGAACACCTAGAAGGAATTGATAATGTTCAAATTCAAATGATAAAGTCACTTTTGAACTACGAAAAACTTAATCAAAATCGGCTCATTCGTTTATGATGATGCCATAGACAGACACAAATACATACACACACAAACAAACACATGAAATCCTATTGTTTTCTTCGGGGGTTAAATGAATTCCAGTATACTTTTATTATATTGACATATGAAGCACTCTGTCTCATCTGGCATTAGAGGTGGAAGAAACTTAGGAACCTAGCCTCTCCGTTCCGCCCCCACTTTCTGCTGAATTCGAGGCATAGCGTGTTAAGTGGCGCAACTCAACGCCGCGATATACCCTATAAAAAGAATCTATTCCATATAACGTTTTTGATTTTTTTAACACAATTCTAAAGGAAGTGGACATTTTAGCAAGGCTATGATATGACCTTTACTCTTAGATAAGGGCCCTATTATTGATAACATAACAATTAGCAACTCTTAGTAATTTATCATATTGAAAATGTTCAGCATTTTTTCTATGAAAATAATTTCCCATAGATTGTAGTGACGCGTCACTCCGCTTTGGTGTTGCGTTACTCCTACAATATTTAACAATAAAAAAGAAAACAATTATACCGTAAAAGGCTTATTTTCAATTTCTATCTTGAATTCAGCTACTTTATCTATGTCTAGAGTCCTGACTATATATCCTATCTACCCGTTTATAAGAACAATAACATATATAGCGGTAAGCTGCAACAAAATTGTTTACAGTTACAACTTTACAAGTCTGTCGTGGCGCAGTGGCACAAGCGTGTGACTGAAATGGACAGGTTTGACACTTTTCTCAGTAAAACTGCCTCCAAGCCTCTCCTTATATAATTTAATTAAATTTAAATGAAGTGTTCAGACACTCCGTTACATAAAAAGTCTTCTTTCTTAAACACTAATATCACAAATACGGACCTACGCCAATATTTGAAGGAAAAAAATAAAATAAAATAAACGCGTATAGAATTGAGAACGTATTTAAATTTGGTTCTGCAAAACGTGCTTCATAACTTTCATTTTCGCTATACGCGTGTACAAGCCAAATACGACTTTATTACATATTAGTAAGGTTGATTTTTTGTTAAACAGTGTCAAAATTTCGCTTCATGTCCCAGTTACAGCCTTTCGATTCAATAGTTTAAACTATTCAACTTTTGCTCACGGAACAATAATGTTAGGCTTTTTATATGTATACTAGCTTTTAATCGCGGCTTCGCCCGCTTGATTCAGTGGAAAAGATTAAGGGTTGTGTAAGACATCGCCGGCTTAGAATGTTAAACTGCTGAATCCGTTAGTCGTTATGTACTTGCATTTTTATATCATTCGAAAGTGAAAAATACCAAGTTGACCTTTATTTTATTTTATACAGTAAAGAGTACAAAGCAATTTTAGGAAAAATGGATAAACCTTCTGAGGAACGGAACGGAGTGTTTTAACACTAGGTTCCCAAGTTCACTCTTTTTACCCTGCCTAGACCGCCCAGTGATTGAATATAAAAATTTTGATAATATACGTATATTCATAGTTTTTTAAAACGTTTTTTGTTTGAGAATTTCCTTAACAGGCAAGTTAGCAGCTTTACACTCTAAGCGATGATATGTGAATTTGGTGCCAAAGTCAATTGAAATAAGATCTAGAATCTAGAAAAGGCATATATGTACATCACGATTAGCGTGACGTCATATAGCCTGTGCCGGACAATAAGACCAATAAAAAAAATCAATTCGAGCGAATAGTTCCTGAGATATGTTTAACCAAACAATTTGATCAGCTTAATAAAATTAAGAGATAAACTTTTATGTAGTAATTTTTCTTAGTCACTCCTACTTCTTGAGATATATAAATTTTGTGTTAAGTCGCTCTAATAAAATTTTTGAATTTGTAATTATTGTGATACATTTATGGCATGGAACTTGGGAACCTAGTGTTAAGACACTCCGTTCTGTTCCCCACTTTCCGTCGATATTGAGACATTGCATATAGATTGGCGAAACTCAACGCCGCACTTGTATCTTGTACAGGAGGGAATAAAATAAAATATTAAGTAATTCGTTTGAAAATATTATTTTTTACTTTTTATTATTTTTAAAGTGTTATTCCACACTCAGGACTGTAAAGTACTAAATTTAAAAACGTATAAAAATTTGAACAAAGCAGGATACGAACCAGCGACTCTTGGAAACCGTCTAAGCGCTCTGACCAACTAAGCCATTCGTTCCCACCATCCACATCCAGTCGTATTTGATGTAACAATAGCAATGGTAATTAAGTTTAACATACAGAATAGAATAGTAAAACCATTAAATTAATTCAATAATTCTACCGCCATTTTTGTAACGATATTATTTTTTCTTCACGCTGTATCCCGCACTTAGCAGGTTAAGTTCAATTTAACCTGCTAAATGCGGACCCTGGGAACTTAGTGTTAGGGCATTTCTGTTGCTCCCTTTCCACAGAATACTAAAATTGTTGAGTATTTTTAATTACTAGATCGGGAAAATGAAATTATACAACGTTATTACAAATATATAACAAAGATTACAGTCACACGCGCACATGTGCCCTGTAAAGGTTGTAGGGCCGCCGTCAACAGACAGACATATATATTATTGTATATATAAACTTTTTAATAGCTAAGTATAAACGAACGTAGCACTCGCAGGCTTTTAGTACCTCTAATGAGGACAAATATGTTTATAGAATTAAAGCTTAAGCTAAGGCCTGCGCAGCGGCACAGCGTTTGACTGTAAAGCAACGATCCTAGGTGTGTTTACTACTCAAGGAAATAAATGATTTCCTTGCGCCAATATATATATATATATATATATATATATATATATATATATATATATATATATATTATATATATATATATATATATATATATATATATATATATATATGTATATATATATATATATATATATATATATATATATATATATATATATATATATATATATATATATATATATATATATATATATATATATATATATATATATATATATATAATGGTAATTATTTAAATTTTCATCACGTTATCTTAAATATGCGTTCTCCCTAGCGAAGAAAGTTTCAAATATATGGGAACAAAAACAAGAATAACTACTTTACTAGAAATTTAAATAAGCTTTAAACATTATAAAATTGAAGTTGTTTTCCACTAGAGACTACAACTTGATACTATTAAGAAGATAACGCTTATCAATATGTATGGAAGGCACTCTTGCATAATTCTGTTGAATATTTAAGTGGATATTTTTTCTTATTTATAAAAGGGTAGGCTAAGGGAGCTTAGTTAAGATACGTTCTTTACGTAACTAAACGACGCCCGGTACCAGAGCAAGGAAGTGAGTACGTTTATTAGATTGCCCTAAGTAAAAATCGAACCGACACACACCGCTTTTATCGTCAAATGTTATAAAAATAGACGAAGCCGCGTTAGGGCCACTAGTAAGCTATTAATATTATTTATTTTATCCAGTGTTTTGAAAAAATAAGGATGGTCTTCTTTGCATTAATATAAATACCGAAGGTACAAACAAAAACAATATTATATATTAACATAATGGATTTTGTTATAATATCCAATTTTTTATGACAGTTTCACGCTGTATCCCGCACATTGCAGGGTAGGCAGAGGGAACTTGAGAACCTAGTCTTGAGACCCTCAGTCGCGCTTTGCCTTCTAACCAGAGCGAAGAAATGAAAATATTAAATATTTCATTTAAAAATATAAAATTATTCATTTAAAAAAAATAAATATTTCATTTCCTAAAATAAGCTCAACAAGATACTTTACCGATATTTCCCCTTATTTTGAATCAAACAATTCTGCTTTAACAAAATCATATACTCTGTTATATACTTACCTTTACGATTTAAAAAATAACATTATAGTAAACACGTAAAAAAACCAGTTTCACGCTCCTTCCCGCCAAACAGTCGCAAAGGGAAACTGGTTTTAAGGCACTTGGTTTCCACGTACTACTGTTCCCATTTTTTTACATATCACTTTTAGAGTGGCGGAGCTCAACACCGCGTTTTGTCTAACATAAGCTAGTTTGTCTAAGTGCGTGCAAAGCTTGTGTAAGCTTTATTAAGTATATTTCTCCATATTTTTATAGCTATATATAATTTGTTAGTAAGTGACTGATAAGGGCACACCCGAAACTGGCGGGAGTATGATATTAAATTGATATTTTTGAGTAGGGTTGGTATGGGAGAAATAGAACATTGATATTGACATAATTACTAAATATTTCAAATGTATAAACATTGTCTTTTCAGTGATAATTGTATCAAAACAAGAAAGTAAATATTATTAGTAAATAAAATAGTGTAATTCAAGCGGGCGAAGCCGCGGGCGGGTTAGTAGTAAAACCGGAATTTGAACCTAGGTCCTCTTAGTTGAGTTATCTGACCACATCCTTCTTTTATAAACAAGTTAACAGACCACAAGGACCAACCAGTTCGGTGATGATTCAAAACGCTGCGTGAACTTTCACTTTTTTTCCTTATATATACGCCTTTTGTGTTTTTGGATGGTATTATACGAGAGATGAAAGTTATAATTTATTTTTTGTATGCCTATTTTTGTCTATTTTTTATAATAAAAGTCTTAACAAATATTTTTTATGCAAATAATTGTGTTAAAATAATATTGCGGTGTTGAGTTCCGCAACTCAACACGTTGTCTAAATGGGGACCATGATGAAAATTAAATAATTATCACTCAATTATTAATTTTTGCTTCTTTCTATCGCAAAATACAAAACGCTTTACAAAGAACGTTTATAAGTAACATCGGTATCAAATAGATACAATTTTCCATATAAAAATTAGCACAAGAGCCACGATAAGCGATTTGATTATAGTAAATAGAATAGTTTTATAAATAGTTAAGCATTGATTATCAATGTGTTGAAACATCGCAGGTACTGAGCTAGACGGTGTTTCGTAAGAAATATGTATGTCAAACGAACGCCTCACAGTGAGCAGTCACGTTGTATTGTTTTATATATTATGTATTTGGTGATATACTGAACTGTATTTTTAACATATTTTTAAGCTAATTCCATACTTAAAAAATAATAATTGTAGACTAATATTTAACAAAAAAAATATAAGTAGCATTCTCTCGTGCCAATTGATAACTCCAAGGAATTATCTCTAAGTAGCTTTATAAAGAAATCCCTATAGAGATTCATTGACATAAGTTGCATAAGAATATAGAACGTATAGCTTAATGGTTAAAACGTTTGGACGGTTTCCAAGGCGAGTGTTCAAATCCTGCTTTAGGTTTAGGTTTAGGTTTCAATTAATACGTTTTCAAAATTAGTATATAGTACTGTAGTTGATGTTGTATCTTGACCAAATTGAGATAATCAAAAATTTATTTTATTTAAATAATTTTCAATCAAAACACACGTAAAATGCGGTGAAAAAATTTTCCATATTGAGAATTTTATCCAATATCTTCTTGTAAACTTAGGGGAAGTGGATAACGGAATGTCTTTTCATCTTTCTCTATACCTACCCAGCGTGGTAAAAAGCTTAAAGCTACTTATAATAGTTTAGTATTGATATATAATGAAAAAGAAAAAAATGAATGAAATTTGTCACTCGTGTATTACTTTATTTACAGAAAGCAAAAAAAAAATATTAGGTTCCTTTAATTATATGCAGAATACGCCTTTAACTTTAACTTTATTTGCTTAAAGACGTGATTTTACTAAATAAACAGCAAATTGACAATACACTTGATCTGTTTTGAATTTATCATAAGAGCCGTTGCGAATAAAAAAAAATAGTCAGAGAATGAGTTTGCTGTTTTATTTTAAAAATATTTTAGTTAATGCATGAGTGTACTACTGTTTTTCGCTTCGTCGTTTTAATAAATGAGTAATGGAGGCGTTAAGAACCGCCACTAAAAACACAGTGTCTTGTAGTGTCGGGCAGAAAGTGGAGATTGGTAGTATCTTAACGGGAATGCTAGGTTACCCGGTTCTCTCTGCCTCTCCTACTTTAAGCGGGTTAGTAGTTAAAATTATTAGACATTTACATTTTTTTATGTAATATATAATCAATGAAATCACTCGTTATTTTGAAAATAATACAGAAATATTTAGTGACCTATTTCTATGACTCTACCAAAAAAAAAATATATATATTTTTACCAAAAAAAAAAATTGGCTCCCTACAGCATAACGCGGCAGGACCGTTGGAAAGTTCGGCGGTCGCGGGGAAATCGCAAGAGAAACTGCGTTGCGTAATATTATATATTATATGTATGTATGTATGCGTGCCCTTCTTTTCTCAAGTCCCAGTTTCATTAATTGAATCCTCTGAAAAACCGGAAATAACCGGTTTTCTAACTTGTTTTTTTCCGATTTCGATCCCAAGTAGAGTTATTTAATAGAATTACCTAAAAACTGCAAAAAAATAATATCTAACGTTTTATGGGTTTTCAGCCCCTTTTTGTAATTATTTCAGTCATTTATTATAGACGTAAGAGTAAATATAATGTGTGAAATTTTCAACAGTCAACTTTATCACAGACGTACACAATTGTCTCTAATTCAATGCAGATGAAGAGACTGCCGAGTCCTAATACCCTTTAGGTACCTTAGAAATATGTAATAACTCAGAGAATAAACAATGATAAAATTAAAAACGATTTTTCTTTGCTTAATAAAGTAAAGTAACTTAACTTTGCCTATACAATGTATGTAAAGATCGTATATATTGTACTCGCACTTCAAATAATAATTAAATAATATAAAAAACCTCTTAATTTTTTATTTAATCTTCATTGCCTTCCGTTTGAATTTGAGATACATGTTGAGTTGCGGAACTCAACGCCGCGTGAGCATATATATTCATAGTTTCAATCTTTTACAAATTCACCCAATAATTATGTATGTTTTTTTTTTTTGACAAAATCTGTAGTTTTTCTCTCTCTGTATCGTTTATAGAAACGAACCTGCTTTCTCCGCCATAATCTAAAAGTTATTTTCAAAAGCTCTAAATAATTGGTCATTGTTAATTCATAATAATTAAATCACGCTTGAATTATTCTGATAATGTGACAGGAAGATGTGATATTTTCTATTTTTATTTTGTTATCTTAAATGCCTAAATTTGACATTTGGTGCAGATTCGATCCTGGGTTAAAAAAATATATACTTAATTTACTTAAAATTTTTCAATTACTTCCCTAATATACTAAAGACTTACTACACTTAGGGAACGAAATGCCTTAAATCTAGGGTCCTTCTGCTTACCCTGCTATAAGCATGATATACTATATATCATTAAAAAAAACCTAAAACACTTGTACAACTTTTTTCTAACTACGGAGTTAAACACCACGCTTTCTCTTTAAGGAAATGAATATAATTCATTCTCGAAATGGATATCGAACCTAATCATTTACTTGTTATATGCATTAGTTAATGAAAGAAAAAACTGAGAAATGGAAGTGTTTTAATGGTAACAACTCTGTTACCATTAAAACACGTCCATTTCTCTTACCATTAGGTTCCCAAGTTCCCTCTGCCTACCCAGCCATGTGCGGGGTACAGTGTGAAGCTATATGAAATTTGACCACGTGGATCAGTTCAATTCCAAAACGTGACTTACCTCGACGGTGACAACGTGATGTTAGAAATTAAACGGTTTCCATTTTAATTGTTAGGAAGAAGCTCTAGAAATTATAATTTGTATTCCGAAATGACATTAAGAGCTTTGTGACGAAAGCTTTTTTTTTGTTAAAATATTACTAATATTGCTATTTATTATTTATTATATTTCAGGTACATATTTATTTTGAGTACATAAAAAGTGCGCCCTGTCGTGGCGCAGAGGCATAGTAGTAAACGCTTATGGAATGTGGGTTCGATCGACATTTAAGGACTTAAAATATATATATTTGAACGTCACCGATATACTTAGTATATATAACAGGTGAGATTGTACGGTAACTAAAAATAAATAATTTTCTCCATCGATTCGGTCGTAACAACTAAATATTTATAATACAATTAGTAAAAAGACAAACTTGAGCGGCGTTGAGTTCCGCTACTAAAAAAATACTATACTTGAGAATGGAGTGTCTTAACACTTAAAAAAAAATGTATTTTATGACTGTATCAGTTGTCTCTTTTGTTCACCTGTCCGGGAATACGTCTCGATGATATCAATATTTGTTTTGATAACATATGTATGTCACTTATCAATGAGTGCCCTAAATATTATTTTGTAGTAGTTTTTACTATGGCAGTTATTTTTTTTACTAACAGTTAACTATAGTTAATCTGTACGTACGTACATATACTCATAGATTTTTAAAAACATATTTTTGTATCTCCTGAGAATTACAGGCAGGCTTACATCCTAAGCTGATGTTATTTTGAATAGCTTGTAGCGTTGTTGTGTGTTTTTCAAACACTAAGGTAAGAGGGGTACTATGTTGCAGATCTCAACACCGCAACCTGTCCTGCTAAAGTAGGAAAATAAATTTGTTCATACTACTGACCGGAAATCGAACCTATGTTAACATTTTGTCGCTTTGCCACTGCTTCACGATGGCCTTAAATTAATTAATTATTAATTTAAATGTATTCGTTTACTATATATTTAAATCCTAGATTAAGTAAGATATAATAGATGTAATAATAATATTTAATAATAATGAAAGAATCGGACTAACGCTTAAAGGGTTCCGTACCATTATATATGAAAATGACAAAAAAATATTTGTTGGATATCCATCCATAGACGGCCTATTGGATATATTTCGAATATTTGCTTGTGTTTAATATTAAATTAAATGAAAATTTCAACGCAACGGTAGTAGACGGACAGGCAGACATACAAACGGATTGGTGACGGAATTCTTAAGAAAATTAAAAAAAAAAAAACGGAATTTCAACTAGGTATTTATTTGAAATTCAACTAAATTGTAAACAGTAGTGCGTCGTTATGTATTCAATAGTCACTTGAGAGTATGAAACTTTACATACTTGAAAAGACAAACCGCGGCGTTAAGAACCATTCAGTACAGACTTAAGCAAAATGGAGAGAACGGAGTGTCTTAACCCAAGGTTTCCTCTGCCTAGATAGGGTATCTATGTTCAGAATACAGTGTCAAGAAATAAAAAAAAATACATTTAATTTAACAACACGTCTGTCCATACTAACATCTATGTATAGAATGACAAACGCTTTGCACTTTCACTGTACAGTATACGGTTAACCCACATTCAAGTTATATCACATTCGTAACGTGCGTAGGTTATGACGTTTATTTTTATATAGATACGTTTAAAAATAACTTGGCATCACATGGGAATTGAAGCTGCTACACCCGTAGAAAATGCGACTTCGCCCTCGTTTTTAGTGGAATTAACTAAGTCACATCCAATCTATGTATAATGTTATTAATGTTATATAGTCAACTGTTCTCTTCAATATCCAACAGTTCTTGCTACTAAGTAAGGGGCGTCGATTCAAATCCAGTTCCTTTTAATGTAATTATATTTTAATTTAATAATTATAAATTGATTTAATATAGATTTATAATTTGCCGATAGAAATATAACAATGTAATAATAAAGTTTTATTTAAGACGGAAGTGTCTCAATGGGAACAAGACAAGAGTGTTTTAGTCCTAGGTTCCCAGGTTCCCAGGTTCCCTCGTCTTACCCTTTTATGTGCTGAGATACAGCGTCAAGACTAAAAAAATATAGTTATAAAATAATAAACAGAGTGTCTTAGTCCTAGGGTAAAACGGTTCCAGGTTATTTTTGTTTCACACGTTAATAAAAATATAAACAAAAATTGAATTTTTCAATAATTTTATATATAATATAAATATAATATAATAATTATATATATATATACATAATATATATATATAGAATATATATATATATATATATAATATATATATAATATATATATGTACCGTTATAAAATATATTAACATCTTTATAATAACACAATGTGATAACCCCCAAGTTATTACATAAAATACTTATCAATGTATGCGTTTAGAGTGCATAGAAGAGTGCAATGCCCATCCCGACTTTCGGGAGTTCAATGACCTCACTGTGATTTTTTTATGACGCTGGCTGGCATCTAACAAACTGCTTTTAGAGTCTCCGTTATAGATGTATATTATAGTATTGTATATGTTGAATAGAATAATATAATAGGGCAATGTATGTTAGTTAGTTCAAGTATATCTAGAGAACATATAGCAGTATAAAAGTTAGTTTAAAGAATGAAAATTAAGAATCCTAAGTTAATCTCAGAAACTGTTGGTTCTTATTGAAATTATCTTCTTGTTTTGGATAGTCCATTATCGGTGAAGACTATAGCCTTCTTATAGCTATAGCCTCTCCACAGACTATGTCAGGCTTAGAATTTACCAAGTTGTAGGTAAATGCTACTACGTACATTATGCACGTATGTATGTATGGATGTTGAAACATAACTTTGCGATGAATTAAATAGAAAAAAATATTTAATTCATCGATAAAGTAGCGTGTTAATATGAAAATTGAAAGTTAGTTTAATTTTAAAAACTATCAAGTGTAAAACTCTGCTTATTATGGTACATTCATTTTAAAATTCTTTCTCTAGTGAACATCTTAGCACAGTGGTTAATGGTATATAATAATAAATAATAAATAATAAATAAAAAAATAAATAAATAAATATAGTTTAGTTACTCGACAGATTTTACACGATTACAATTGTTACAGAGATCTCCTTTTAAGCAAGTGATGCCTGTATTAGGAGACCCCACTCTTCCAATACAATATCTAGTGATTATCTGTTTATCAATTACACAACAAAAAAAATACAATTATAACAAATATGTATTGTGTGTACTAAACTTAAATTTAAAATTTAAAAAGCGTATAAAAATTTTGAATCGGTATTCCAGAATTTTAGTACGCTTTTTAAATTTTAAATTTAAGTTTAGTATTTTCTGTCCTAAGTGTGGAATAACACTTTAAAACATAGTAAAAATGTATTGTGTGGTACTTTAATATAAATCAAAATCAAGAATAAATGGATATGGGTACACTTCCAATTTGGGAAAATGAAATATTTAATAATTTCATTCTGGTAACGAGGCAAAGCGCATTGTTGAGTTCTGCCAGTCTCAACGTGCCTTATTATTTACTATTTTTTTTTTTAATTAAAAAACAAAAGTTAGTCTTGATTTGTATACGTCCTATTTGAAAGCAAAAAGATTTAGAATTAAAGATAAATCCAACAATTTACCCTTTTCACTCACTTCTCGGATATATATTTTTTAAAATATCACTTTAAAATTACATAATATTATTGAAATAATAAATTTTATTATATCTAACAGAAAAAAAAAATGCAATTTGGGGTAAAAACGAATCTATCCGAACATTGCGACACACATTGCCACACGGTAGTATAACTCGGTAACTGCCATTTCGCACGTCCCACTTTCTAATAACATTCAACTTCAAAACTAAAAAAAAAATGAAATAAAGAGTGACGCAACACTTTGTAGGACATTAGGTCTGTGGGTCTATTGCGTAAGACAATTTGGTATTATGCAACTGTGAAAGTCGGTCGCCAAGCTTCCGCGATTATATAACGCGTCTTAACAGTACTGACATAGATTTTGGTTAAAATATTTCGATACAAGCCATTTTGTGCTACTAATTTTAACTAATAACGAATGAATGGGGTTTTTTTAGTTTTATTCTATATGAAGCTACAAAATGGTTTTCGCTAACTCAGATTGAAATAGTATGACCGACAATAATCTAATATGTATGTAACTTGATTATTCAAAAAAGCTTGCAAACTCCCTAGAATATTTTGATATCTTTCGAAATTTAATGTATTTTTGAATATAAAAATTCAGTGTAACGTTGTTTCTTTTACATGGCAGGATAGACAGAGGAAATAAGTAAACCTAGGGTTAAGTTACTTCGTTTCGTTTCTTACTTTACGTCAAATTTGACGAAATTTAAATGCTTTTAATAAATTTTATTATAATTTTAGTTTAGTAAAATTAACGACTAAAGAAACATTATATATAAATAAATATAAATATTATATATTACCAAAATAACACCTTTAACATAATATTGAAAAACAACCGCGGGGAACGTAACGGAGTGTCTATATATATATATATATATATATATATATATATATATATATATATATATATATATATATATATATATATATATATATATATATATATATATATATATATATATATATATATATATATATATATTTATTGCATTTGTAAAAAAAATATTGCAAACAAACGTATTAACAGTGTTCTTTTCTTTGTTCCAGATCGATATTTGGTGGAATGATTATATGGACTCCGTGTGATATCGTGCATTAGACTTAAAATAAGTGACGCCTCTTCTTAACATAAGTTTAGGTAGCAAAATTATTACTTTGTGATTTTTACTATTTACTTTTTATTATGACAGATAAAAGCGAAGTGGCTGCAAAGATGTGATCTCAAATAACGTAGCCATGTCGCTTTTGTGTATCTGTGAAAATTATAAAAAAATATGTATACACAGACTAAATATGAACACAATAGAATCTATAAATAGATTTTTTATACACATCTATGTGGACAGTTATATGTAAATTATGCTTACTTTTAATGTAATGAAATTGTAATTTATTTTTAATATTTGGTTTGCCGTTAACTTTTTTGTTGTGTTTTATTCTTTTTTTTTTTAGTTAACGTTTGTTTTTTTATATGAAAGTTTATTTTGCTATTAAAATATATTATGGTACAGCCATAGAACAGCACTGCCATTTTAAGTCTCGAAAATACTTTTAATTTGACATAACTATGATTATGAATTAAATATGATTATTTTAAATTTATCGACTAATCATTTCAAACAGCAATAGAATATTCTTCATTTACATAATTAGACGTTGCTAGAATCGCTCAATTACTTTTTTTCCATCATCATTGTCTTTTTTTTTTTATATAAATCATTGCACTCTTCATTTATCACATTTTATTAAAATTTACTTAAATATCTTCATTTGTTTGTAATATATAGGAATAATAATTTTATAATAATTGTAATTATTATGTAAATTGGTTGTATATAATTTTGGATCAGTAATGAATCAAATAATATTACTTGTATTTTTTTAAGTTTGTTTACATAATGTTGAAAATACGTCATCTGTGTTAGAAACACAAAATGTTGTTTACATGTAAACTGCAAATATCAAAATCCTAAATAATGTGTAAAATCATCATTTTACATTATGTGACAATAAATAATATATAAGTACTCAAAAACTTGATGATCCGTACATTGTTATAAGTGTAAATATAAGCCCTAATCTAAGGCTTTGTATAACAGAAGAAAGGATATGAATTATATTGTTGAAGCTAAAGTATATTCCTATAAAGTACCTTTCAGTTTATATTAAATTAGCGTATAAGAATAAAAACACGGTCGGTGGGCACTGTTATTACAGTACAAGCGAATTATTTATACGATATTTCTACTTAATGTGAAGCAAGCACGGGTCAAAGGCTGCTAGAATGATTTATTTTTATAAAATCCTTAAAGTACCACTGATTTTAGAGCTGAATATTTTTGTACGAGTCAGTGGTGATAGGAAGACGGGTCTTGAAACATATAGTTACCATATGGATCCTGCATAAAATGATATAGTAGTATTCACGTACTAAAAGTATTTCAATTAAAAAATGGCGCTTACAGCGTTATTTCTCTAGCCATGTTACAAATAAAAATGGTTAAATATTAGTATCGTGATTTGAATCTGTACCTATTGGCTTCAACGAGCATGGGTTCAAATCCCGTAACGTTTAAATTTTCCTACGTTTTCTAATAAACAATTTTTCTTTACTTAGTGTAAAATGCTGTTAGTATGTGGATATATTAAGATATATAGATATATAATATGTCACTGATACTCCGTCCCGTTTTTATATTAAAAGTTAAGCTACGAATATATATATTTTCTACTTAAAAAATATATACGAAAAAAAAAATTACATGTTAGTCTTTAGATGAATTTTGATCGTGTTTTTATATAATTGTATATTTGTAAGACAAAATGTATGGGGTCATTGCAAACTTGAGACATATCGCTGTAATGAGGCTAAAATAAAAAAAAATGATCTATTTTGTACTATATCTATACCTTTTTTCCCCTATACGACTGTCTCACGTCTGCCTTGACCATTAAATTAAATAGACCTATCGAAACTAAGTTTCACTTTCGCAATTTCTTTATTGTATTTAATTTTTTTTTTATTATTGTTGATTTTTTTTTTATAATATATTATATAAAAGTTCTTCTTTTCGAATGGTGCTAAATACTTCTTCTATTTTCAGAACCAAAGACTTTGTTATTCCGTTCACTATGTAATATGAATCGCTTAAAACCTTTCAAAGGAGGCCTTTTCCGACAATAAACGCCGACGTAATATCATTGTTGTAGGTGCATTAATATAATAAATACTTATTTAATAAAAAAAAACATGCTTTTATTTTCTCTTTTCTTTTATTTTTAAGTTCTATTTATACATAATTTTGAAGCCCGTCGTGGCGTAGAGGCACAAGCTTGTAAACGTGACAGATTGTGGGTTCGATCTCCACTTGAGGAAATTAGATATTTATATTTTCGAAATAAATTCTTAATTTTTTTTAGCTTCACGCTGTATGCCGCACGAGGCAGGGTAGGCAAAGGGAACCCGGGAACCTAATGTTAAGATACTCCATTTCACTTTCGTTCCCCACTTTCCGCCGAATTTGAGGCATTGCGTGTTGAGTGGCGGTACTCAACGCCGCGCTTTGCCTTATTACTAGAGCGATGAAATGAAACATCAAATATTGAAATTGAAAATATTAAATATTTCATTACCTCGACTGGGGATCGAACCCAGAACCTGTCGGTTACAGCCACACACTTGTGCCGCTGCGCCACGACAGGCCTCAACATTTAATGTTTTCATTTTATCGTTCGTAACAAGGCAAGGCGTCGTTGAGGTCCGCCACCCAACACGCAATGCTTTAAATCATCGGAAAGTGTGGAATGGAGTGTCTTTACACTAGGTACCCAAATTTCCAAATGTATGTACGTATGTATGTATCTATATATTTTGAGTCATCGGTACATGTTTGACTGTAACCGAAATTATTGTCGGTTCGATTATTACTATATAGATAAATTGTTTTCATTTTTTCGTTCTAAAAGGATAATCTGCTTTATTCTACCATCACGCTACGTGTCGATTTTAGGCGAAAAGCAGTAGTTTTTTACACTTTGTGTATCATGTTAAATGCGGGATAGAGCGTGAAGTTAAAAATAATGACCTTTGTCGTGAGGCTTTAATTTTAGAATACTGCTATCAGATAAATATAGAGACCTGCCGTGGTGCAACGGCGCAAACGTGTGACTGAAAACGACAGGTTCTAGATTCGATCCCCACTGGAAAAAGTTAAATATTGAATATTTTAAATTTTCATTTCTTCGTTAATGTCGTTATAGTTACGTTTGTATATAAATATAATCTAATATCATTGTTGACATATAGATATTTATAGTAATGTATCAAATAGAAAATGCAAGTTCCGAGATTGATTTAGCACATCAATATTTTTTAACTGCATTGATTTTTGCTTAGTCCTACCAATATGTTGTATAATAGTTAGACATTCTGGTATATCAACAATAGCTTCATGGTGTACCCGCATATGGCAGAGTAAGCAGAGAGAACTGGGAACCTTGTGCTAAGAGAGTTCCGTTAATAACTTTCCGCTGAATTTAAAATATTGCGTGTTAATTGAAAGAAGGTCGCGTTTTCCCTTTGTACCAGAGCGAAAGATATGAAAATATTAAATATTTCAATTCTTCGAGTGGGAATCGAAGTCACAACCTTCACCTTAACAGCCTTGTGTCCTACACCGGTATGTCTGCACCACCAGAGGCAACGCAGTTATCGAAGAATTTGCACACCAATCAAATTTTAACTGCAGTCATCGTTGCTTAATCCGACCAAAGAGTTTAATAAAAGCTAAATACCTACTTAGTTAAAGCACTTCCGGTTAACAATAAACAGTTAACGATTTTTATAAATATACCTATATTTTTTATTATATTATCTTGTATTGTATTATTTAATAAAATATAAATGTCAATACGTATTGCATAGTTCAGATGAATCACGGTCTGCATACTTCGAATGTTGATACTGCCTTAGTTTCTAATCATTATCAACGTTCTGGGCTTAATAATTACAACTTACTTATAGTTTTTTGTCCTTTACTAGAGAGTGTAAATGACGTGGCAGAACAAAAAGACAGCTTTCACTGTTAATTTCGAGGGTTCAAATTCTAGTATGGGGAATGTTAATATTTTTGTCAGCGCTCTAATAAATGAAGTTCAACAAACAATACTCAGAAAATTGGGTCGAGGGAAGTGTAAACCTAGTTTTTAGATATAAGGTTCCCGCTGCCTACACTGATATCTTTGAAATGGCTGTATTTTTGTTCCTAAAAAGGATTTAGGTAATACGACTATAACATATTTTATACATTTTTAAGGCGTAGCGCGTTATAAGAAAGAAGTTTCAAGTGGTAGAAGCTTCAAAATTTCCTTACATTACTTTTCTTTTGCATGCTGTAAAAATCACTAGCCTTTTACTTACATAATATGTACAGATAGATATAATCTAAACATAATATTTTCCCACTAATAAATAACTTTTCAATCAATATACGTTTCAAAGTAAAAATATAGTATATAAATATATACATCCATTTTAAAGGCCGGCAACGCACCTGTAGCTCCCCTGGTGTTACACGGGGCCGAGGGCGACGGTGATCGCTCACCATCAGGTGACCCGTACGCTCGTTTGCCTCGTCTTTTCCATAAAAAAATATCCCGCATATAGCGGAGTAGTTACTGGGAAACCCTGGAGTTCCCAAGTTCCCTAAGAAATTCCTTCCTTAATAAAACATTTTTAATCCTCACTTCCCGTCTAAATCGTATAGTAGTCGACGTTATGCGTAATAGTCGCACGGTTTTGCCAATGTGGCAGGACAAGCCTCAATTGCATAAATGAAAAATAATGTATCTTGACACAAGGTTCCCAAGTTCCCTCTGCCTACCATGCCATGTGAGATATAAAAAAAGAAAAAAAAATGTTAGTTAAACCTCTTGCTATACTACTTTATGTATAATTAGTTGAGACGGATCATATAAGTAGTATATATGTATGTTGTTCCCACAATTATAATTATATATCTAATGATTATTTATCAATGAGCGTGAGTCGATGATTCATGATGATTTTCGATGCCAAGATTGTTTGCTTATAAACTTATGTTGTATAATATTAGGGCAGCTATGGTGCAGCGGTACAGTGTCTGGCAACGATTGGCTCTAGGTTTGATTCTCACAGGTGGTAATTAATTATTTTCATTTCGTAATAGAAGTATTTAAATATTGATTTTGATGTGTTAGTTCACACTTAAGAAAGAAAAATAAACAGAAAAATAAAAGTTCTCAAACGTATGCCTTAGTGGTAAAAAAACTTGGACGGATTCCAAGGCGCGCAGGTTCAAATCCCGCTAAGTTCATACTTTTGTACGTTTTCTAAAATATGTACATTATTTTAGTTTCGTCAATATTCGTAACCAAACAAAGCGTGGTGCTGAGAGCTGAGCTACTCAACATTCAATTTTAACTCTTAGCCCATTGTTCCTTTTGTCTACACTGCTTTATGTATAATTTTTTTAAGTATATACGTTTCAAAATAAACATGCTTAAATATTTTTAAGTCGTTGTTTCCCACATAAATCAGAGTAGTTTGAGGGAACCTGGGAACCTATTATTAGGAAATTCCGTTCCCATTAAAATGTTTTCCATCCCCACTTTCCGTCGATGATATTTACTTAACAAAAATCCATTAAAAAAAATCCAGAAGCAAAAAGGGGTATCAAGTTTCATCTGTTTGTCTATGGCATTGTAGCTCCTGAATGAATGAGCCGATTTAAATACAGTTTATTTAAATCTTTGGCTTTTCAACGCGGTGGCTCTCAAATATGTTCTATGAAAATTTGATTACTTGTTTGAGACTAGTGATATTTTGTACCTGGTGTTTTTTTATTATAAATTTTGTTTAGCAAGGAAAAATGATTTGTAATTTTTTATATATTATTTTTTTAATATATAGAATTAAATATCAATTACAATATGAGTAAGTTAGTAGAAGTGTAAGTTTTGTTTCAAAGATAATTTACGTTTTAAATATTGAATTTTGTTAATTTAAATTTTTCAATTTTACACGCAAAATTTAGAAATAATAAAAAAAAACAAAAGATTTTTTCTTTTCGTATTTTACAAGTAAATTTTACTTTTAAAATAAGAGAATAAAAAAATGTATTGGAGTGTGTATGGCTTTTAATGAAAACCTGAAGATCCATTTCAATCTTTTTCTCTAAGATACTACTACTTTTTCTCTTCGATGCTAAACGTATCGTTGAGGAGAAAAAGTTTTTTATAGAAAAAGTGAGTAAGATGTATGTATGTTTGTATGTATGGACTAATGAAATTAGGTATAATTATTTAGTTAGCGGAGAGCGAAAGGTTAATATGTACTTTCATATATATTTTTGTAGGAATTGAACCAAAACACATAATATATGATTGCCACAACCACTGAACCAATTATTTTATTGGCAAACCTATGAAATTAAAAATAATTGCATTATCTTGCCTTGACTGATATATAAATAAATGATACAGACTGTCGTCTGGGATAAATACGGGCTATAAATAATGTAGTCTCGTATGATACATAACGTGTACTTTGTATGGAAGCCTGAAACATACATCTTCTTCCTTTCAGTTTTACGCTTAATCTTGCCTATGGCAGGTTAGGCAGAGGGAACTTAGGAAGCTAGTGTTAAGACACTCTGTTCCGTTGTCCACTTTTCGCCGAATTTGAAGCATTGCGTGTTGAGTGGTGGTCCTATATCAGAGCGAAGAAATAAAAATATGAAATATATGATTTGAAAACATTCAATATTTCATTTCTTCAAGTGGAGATCGAACCCACAACCTCTAGCGTTTACGGTCACACGCTTGTAAAATATATTAACACTCCTCTCTTTCTTCTTTTAAAAGAAAAATACAAGCGCAGAAGTAATCTCAGTATTTAACGATATCATCGCCATGTAAGACCAGTGGAGTTACAAGTGCTTCTATGCTCTATGTGCCTTAAACCCCTGATACAATAGAGTAGTGTCTCTACCCTGGTCTTTGCCTAGGGGGTATCTATCTGTTTGTCTGGCACAGAAGCCGAATGTATGAGCGAATGAACGAATGAATAAGCGAATGAATTAATTTAATTGTGGTTAATTAAAAAATCTTGTTAATCACAGTGGTTCTTAGCTATGTATGTTTTATAAAAATTGGATAAGCAGTGTAAGTGACAAGCTCTTTGCCAAGCGCTTCCGCTTGCATTTGGTGACGTGATTTTTTTGACCTGGGGTTTTTAAAATCTTAAATTTCATTCGCTTGTTAGAACCTCATTAGCATAGTTAGCTGGGGAAACGTGTTACTGAAGCAAACGTGTGTTACTTTCTTTAACAGGAGAGATATATGTAAGAAATAATAAATGATTGAATGGGAATAAGAACTGAGTAGTGGTTTGGTTAGAAGTTGTGACTTAAATGTAGATCTAAGGTTAAAATGCGTATTAACGCCCGCCTTCATTATACACGCCTCTCCTCTCTCTCCAACTAAATACATTAGTGTAATTTTTTTTTATTTATTTATCTTTTTAGGTGCATAAGCTAATTGAACTTGAGAACCTGGTGTTAAGACACTCTGTTCTCTTTTCACTGAAATCGAGGCATTGCGAGTTGTGTTGCGAAACTCAACGCTGCACTTTAACTTCTTACCGGAGCGAAGAAATGGCAATATTAACAATTTTATTTCAAATCATTGATTAATATATCTTTCTAATGTAAAATTTATTGAAAGTTTATACTTTACGTGAACAATTGTGCTTTTAGATATATTATATAAAAATATATTAAAATAATTTTATTAAAACTGGAAAGTTGCTCTAAAAATAAGTAGTAATTATAATAAGACAATTAGTTTTACTTATTTTTATATTTTCGGTATTTTTTTTATTTTTGGGCAACTGAAATCGAATCTGTGTACTTTCATTATATGATTATAGAAATCCAAAAACATCAAAGAAAATAATTTATAATTAAGTCGCAGGTGTGGATTGTGTGGATGCAGCTAAACCACAAATTTGCCATACTTGTGTAAAACTGACACTTCCACAGACAGCCTAGAACAGACACTTAAATCTTTTTTCATATAAAATTGAGACCTGTCGTGGCGCAGCGGCACAAGCGTGTGACTGTAACCGACGGGTTGTGGGTTCGATCCCCACTCGAGGAAATTATATATTTGATATTTTTATCCTTTCTCTCTGGTACAAGGCAAAACGTGGCGTTTAATTCCGCCAATCAACACGCAATGCCTTAAATTCGGCGGAAAGTGGAGAATGAGAGTGGATCGGAGTGTCTTAACACTGGGTTCTCAAGTTTCCTCTGACTACCCTGCCATGTGCGGGATACAGCGTGAAGCTGAGTGTTTATATAAAAGTAGGAACCTAGTGTTAGACTCCGCTCCGGTTCCCACTTTCCGCAAAATTTGACACATTGCTTGTTCATTCAATGGTACTACGGTATTCAATGGTACGGTATTTGTACATTTTTTTCTATATAAAAATGTTATTACCTAATTCTCTTATTACCTAATTTAAATATTATATATATATATATATATATATATATATATATATATATATATATATATATATATATATATATATATATATATATATATATATATATATATATATATATATATATATGACATTGTGAGAGGCGAAGCTCAACGCCGCGCTATGTCTCCTAGAACAGGAAAGTTTATATTCATTCCAGATTTAATTATTAGGAGGAAATCGAAGCCACGACGATGTTGCGTGATTAGCGAGACACCATTCAAATGACGTTTTTCATAAAATCCTATTTTTTCCAAAAATAGACCCTTTTTGGCATATGGACATAGGCGTGCGTTAAAGCCATAGGTTGCAGGTTCCATCCTGACTCCAGCAAATTAAATATTTAATATACCTTTGTTCACTCTGGTAACGTGTATTCGGCTGAGTTTCACTATTAAAACACAACTGTCTCATTCGGCGGAAACTGTGAACGGGAAGTATCTTACGAAGAACGGAGTATCTGAACTAGGTTCCCAAGTTCCCTTAGCCTACCTTGCCACTTGCGGGACATAATGTAAAATAAGTTTTTCCTTAAACGTATTTATACAATGTAGGTACTCGTTTTACCAACAAATTCAGTTAAAAACATCCCTAACCGTCACGTTTCAGGACACGCAATTGGAACAATAAAATTTCCTTATACAAGGACTTTTGAAGTAAAACCACGCTTTGGACTGACATTTAGATTGTTTTTTTTTTATTTGCGTTATGATTGTCCACTCCATGTACATAATTAGGAAATAAAATTCCTTTTTTAGAAAACTTATATTAAAAAAAATTCTTAAATGCTTTTTGTACTGCTTTACAATAATTATTTGAACATATTTTCTTGATTCATGGTAAAGAACATCAAAATCAAAATTAAATATATAAATCAAAATATTCTTTATTCAATTAGGCCGTTACAGGCACTTTTGAAACGTCAAGTTACATAGAAAGGGTCGGTAGTGTCAGTCCTACAAGAAGCTACCACCGGCGAGATATTACACATTGACTGGCGAAACTCAACGCGGTGCATTATCTTCTTTCCCGAGCTGGGATATAAAAAAATATTTTGATGTCCTTAAGTTGGAATCGAATTAAGAACTGTCGTGTCTCTTATTACTCTGTACTCGTGAACTGTTTAGAGTCAAATTACAGTAATTCTAATTAAAATTCATATTTCCATTTAAATTTACTATTTAAAAGTATATTTAGTTTTCCTTTCCTTCAAAAATAACTGCTATATCGATCTTAGTACTGATTTTACTTAACATTGATAAAGCCCGTAAAGGCAACAAGTTAAGGGTTCGATCCCCATTGAAGAAATTGAAATGTTTCATATTTACAAATGAAATATTTAATATTTTTCTTTTGCGGTCAGATAACAAGGCAAAGCGCGGCGCTAAGTTGCGCTACTCAACACACACCAGAGTGTCTTAATTATAGGTTCCTAACTTGCCTTTCTATGTATATAAATTAATCAACAACATCTTCCTTAACTAGATACACGTATTTATTTTAATTGTCCCAGATTGAGTGTTCGCACTAAATTTCATATTCCAGTTTTTAAAACCAAATACGCCCGAAATTGTTTCGTGACAAGAGCTTGTAATGCACACAACGAATATTATTATGATATTGATATTATTTTTTTCTAAATTGCCAACATATGTATCATTGGTTAGAAAAGTGGTTCATAATTGAGCTTTTCCCCAAGAATATAAACCTGTCGTGGCGCAGCGGCACAAGCGTGTGACTGCAATCGACAGGTTGTAGGTTCAATCCCCACTCGAGGAAATGAAATATTTAATATTTTCAATTTTAATATTCAATGTTTTTATTTCTTCGCGCTGGTACAAGGCAAGTGCGACAGTTTGAGGGCTCGACCCACATTTAGAGAGAAGAAATGTTTAATATTTTCTAATTAAATATATGATGTTTTTATTTCCTCGCTCTGCTAACAAGGCAAAACGCGGCGTTGAGTTTCGCAACTCAACACGCGATGCCTCAAATTCAACGGAAAGTGTTTAATAAATATTTAAGATTTGTAATAACCTCGTATATTCTTACTAATATCCCTTTTTCTAATAACAAAAGCTACCTTAGAATTATTTTTCATAAAATCTTAATACAAATCAAATAGAAAAAAACTAAAATATGATTTATTATAACGCGGAAGTAATGTTATTTTCAATAAAATAAAATTACAATTATTATCAGGAAATGACGCGGAGGAAACTGAAGGGCTCCATAATCATTTATAATTATTAATAAGGTGCCTCTAACAATAGAAAAATTATATTTATTACTATTTTTCCGTAGTGTTGTCACGCGATCTGTTTACTTACTAACTGATAGATACGTCATCTTTAAATACTTGTAGCTATATATACAAGATATATATAAAAACATATTTAAGTTCAATATCACTCTGCTCATTTTTCGGAAAAAACGCAAGTTGAGTGGCGGAACACAACACCCAGTTGTGTTACGACAAGGTTGACAGAAATAAAGATAATTCTTTCCTTGAATGGGAATCGAATTCATTACCGTCGCATTTACAGTAAAATAATAGCCACAAAAATAATTAATTAACAGTTATATAACTTAATTAATATTCATATCAAATGTTGTATATCAAATACTTCAATAATTATCTCCATTTGTAAAGTGGGGTGAAGCTCTACAGGTGAGAATGCCAGTATTTAAATTATTATTTATAATTTTCATTAAACATATCATTACAATACGATAGAACGATAAATGAGAAATGCTCGAAGCTGTAAATATCTCGAAATTTGATTAGAAAATCGAGAATGGAGTGTCTTGACGCTGGATTTCCTTTGTTCATCTAGTTTTAGGCGGGTTACAGCATGAAATTACGACCGAATATTAAAATAGCGAGGCCTGTCGTGGCGCAGCGGCACAAGCGTGTGACTTTAACCGACAGGTTCTGGGTTCGATCCCCAGTCGAGTAAATGAAATATTTAACATTTTCATTTTAAATATTTAATGTTTCATTTCAACGCTCTGGTAATAAGGCAAAGCGCGGCGTTGAATTCCGCCACTCAACACGCAATGCCTCAAATTCGGCGGAAAGTGGGGAACGGTAGTGGAACGGAGTGTCTTAACACTAGGTTCCCGGGTTCCCTCTGCCCTGCCTCGTGCGGAATACAGCGTGAAGCTAAGTAAGAAAGAAAGAAAGTAAGTACATCGCGTTGCCTTATTACTAGAGCGAAATTACGAAAATACTACATAATAAAAATTTCCTCGAGCGGAGATCGAACTTACTACTTGTCGCTATGACAGTTGCAAGCGCCATGAGAGGCCTCACAACATTATACATATGTTCCAGTAATACTCGTATAATATAGTAATGTTCCTAAAACCAGAAGCTCGGAGGGACAGGGCTGCCCCACAAATGCATCCCACTTTAGAAATTAGGCCGATTTAAATATATCGATGCACTTGTACGAGTGAGGGTTGGTGCACCTTGTGTTTCTTGGCTATTATTATTTTTTGTTTTTTTTTTGTCTATCGGAATATGTTAGAAGAAATTATTTTAATTGTTAGATTTTCATTTGAAATTATAGTTTAGTGCAAAGAAAAGTACGATTTATCTTATTATTATTTTTTTTAGGTTCACGCTGTATCCCGCACATGGCAGGGTAGACAGAGGGAACCCGGGAACCTAGTGTTAAGATACTCCGTTCCACTTCCATTCCCCACTTTCCGCCGAATTCGAGGCATTACGTGTTGAGTGGCGGAACTCAACGCCGCGTTTTGCCTTCTGCCAGAGCGAAGAAATGAAACCTTAAATATTGAAATTGAAAATATTAAATATTTCATTTCCTCGACTGGGTATCGAACCCAGAACCTATCGGTTACAGTCACACTCTGTGTGCCACTGCGCCACGACAGGTCTCAAAGATGTTACATTTTTTTTTATAATTTACTACCTTCTAACCGCGGCTCGCCCTCATCAAATGGATAGTAAGTAAGACACACGGCACACATGATTAACATGAGAGGTCGGTTACTTTGACTGCAGTAATACGTCAATAATAATGAAACGCTCAACATTAGTATCCCGTACATGGAAGGGTAGTCAGAAGGAACTTAGGAAGTTAAGACCATTTACCTATACTTTGTCTTGCTTGCCTTATATAGGCTGGGCGACGTAGTGTTAACTCACTCCACTCTCACGCAGTATTAGATTGTTGGGAAGTTCCGTGAGTAGTATGACTCAACAACTTGTATCTGATCACTCCTAGTCTTCGTCTTCAAAAAGTTAGTAAATCTTTTATGGGACATGGTACACGTATGTATAATAAAATTCCACAAGTAATTTTAAATTTGCCACTTCAAAAATTTAAAGAGAATGTTAAAAATATATTGTTAGGCAAAGCATATTATTCAATTCAAGAATACTACAATGAGTGCGTGGGAATAAAGGCTGTTGGTACTCACTCAGTAAGCTAACTATGTTAGATATTTACTTAAATTGATATTTTGAAAAGAGCAACTGTTGAGTTTCTTGCCGGCTCTTCTCAGCAGACCCGCCTTCCGAGCCGGTGGTAGCTTCCTGTAAGGACTGACACCACAGACACTTATATGTAACTTGACGAGAAGTGCTTAAATGGCCTAATTGAATAATGAATATTTTGATTTAGATTTTTTGATTTTGTAATATATTCAATATTTAATACGAATGGAATTGATTTAAACAATTATTTGCCTTTTAAATATAATTATTAAAAAAAAAAAACAATAATATTATTATACTTTTTGCCACCCCTACGCTCGCCGGACGTCGCTAACCGGAGCGGGTAACGCCAAAATTATGACTAGTTGGTTTAATAACTTGCATTTCGTTTTATAACAGCTTTTTATTTATAAATGATGTAAGTGATAATGCAAATAAGGTAGTGATTAAACTCTATGTGGCGTCTATTTATTATGTAAATGAAAAAAAAAAACAGTTTTACATATAGCTCTGACAGGTAGGTACTAACAAACGACATAACACGGCGTTGAGTTCCGCCACTCAATGTAACGTCTCAAATATGGATGTAGAGTGAAAAGCGGAATATATAAACACTAAATTCTCTCTCTAACATGCTTATATAAAGAATATAGCGTACAGCCAACCAAAAGATTTCTCTTACTATGATTTAACTGTTAAAACACGCCCCTAAAACTAACTATAAGATGCATAAGTAGTTAAACCGTAATCGAGCTCAAATCTAATTCCAACGTTTTATTATAGCAACATAATATAATACGTTTCCCAGTTTTCATCTAACCGTTGTCCCATTTAACCGATGGTTAAAAATAACTGCATTCCTATAGAGATACCGCGCTTTTGCCAAGCTGTTAACCCTGGTACTTCATACGGTTGCTGACCCTTGGAGTTGTTCATATAATTAATACATAACAAAAAAACTATTTTCTTTACTCAATAACACAGCAGTATTTTAAAATAATGCTTTAAAAGTACACTGAATTTATAAAAAATAAATGACACGTACATCCATGTGTATGATAATACACAGTGAAACGTTGCCATGGCAACGCCGTATTGTACGCATCGATTAGTACTCTTGTGATTAGTGATAAATATTAGTTTTTTTGTAGTCCTTAGTGTAAAGACACTCCCATCGTCCGTTAGCGAGAAAATTAAATATATTTTCACAAATTTAAAAGAAAAAAATATGTGTGCTACGGAACCAAGTGTAGCTGTATCATTGCGTGTTGAGTGGTGTAACTTAACGCCGTGCATAGTCTTATTATTATATTGAAGAAATGAAAATTATTCTTGTTTCCGAGTAAAAATATCTAAAATAATAGTTACTCCAATTACATTCTAGAGCCATAAACTTTTGTGTTATAAGAAAAATGAATGAAATGCATAAAAAATGAAATTTTCATCAAAACGAAAGTGGTTCAATAAATTTTATCGCTAAAGTGTTATTGCATTTCAATAATAATTTTAAGAATCATGTATTTACATATTTCTTGATGTTATGGATGTATGTAATCTGTATCTCATCATTCCAAATCCTTCATCCCCTCTCTACTAGATCTCGTAACCCAACGCCGAACTTTGTCTACTGAAATAGGGAATTAAAGTTCGTAACCCAACGCCGGACTTTGTCTGCGTAGTAGGGCTATACACTGTAACTAATTCAATAGTCGATTTTTTTTTACCTTTAACTATCATATGCGTTCAAAAACATACCAAGTAGTAAATAACCTTTGTTATACTGATATATGTCTTTTTAACACATTTTAATTAGGTCGACTTATCTAAGGAACTGAATTTGACCCATAATAATATATACTTTTTATCTCATACTTCAAATTAAATTATTAAAGTACAGCAGGCGAGAATTCTGCCAAAAATAGGAACACAGACAAAACAATATAAGCCTTTAAGGATATATATATATATATATATATATATATATATATATATATATATATATATATATATATATATATATATATATATATATATATATATATATATATAAGTCTAGGTTTAAATAATATTTATAGTATAATTTATAAATTAAATAAATGTATAACATAATAAAAGGCATGGACCATGGAGTCTATAGTGTAAAAAAGAACATTATGTACCCTATTGAAAGAATATATAAACTATTTTTGGTTTAAATATGATGAACTACATATCTATGTACATACAATGAGCGACAAATGTTCAAAAAACACCTGCCTTCAACAAATAACTTAACTTTCCATTCATAAGTGGTTTTACTATAATACTTTGTTAGATATGTTTCACATCTTCAAAAGAAGAACAAGAAGTATTTACTCAATTAGGCGGCAAATGGAGAACAGAGGGTCTCCCGATACATTTCGTTCTCGACTTGCCTTCTGTTTTATCTTAATTGTATGATAATTTTCGTAACTTAACGCTGTATCTTATTAGAATATATAATTAAAGCACTCGTATTATATAATTAGCAACTATTCTATAGTATTGACAAAATAAATACAAAAAAAACCATGAAATATGCCACTTTTAACTGCGCCCACGCCGCTGTAAACAAATGCACACATACAAACAGAAGGAAATCTCCTAGGCACGCACACTAACAAACTCGACGTACAAATACAGCGTAGTACTAAATTACAGTGTAATCGAGCTAGTACGTCTGTTTGAAGCCAATATAATCTAAGTAACTTCACTGTTAAATATAAGGCATTTGTGGCGCAGAGATAGAGTATATGTCTGTAAACAAGATAATTGTGATTTCAAATCCCACTTCGGGATGGAGATTTTATTTTCATTTTTCGAATTGATAACCAAACGTATCGTGACGTTGTACCACGATACAACATGCAATTTGTCTAAAATTGTGCAGTTCACCGACTGCCTTAATGTAGGTTCCCTTGGATTTTTTTTCCAGTAGGACACAGTGTGAAACTAAAGAGATTTTTTTTTAAAACTTCCCGCTGTAACCCGCGCATAGTAGAATAGGCAGAGTGAACGTGGAAACCTTTTCACTTTCTGCCAAATTCTTGAGTTCTTCTCTCTTCTTTTTATCGCGATTACATTGAAAAATAATCTTTTTCCTATTAAAAGTATCAGCCAAAACCGCGGTACTTAAGTATTCAACTAATAAATATATTCACACACACACACATATAACTACCGAAATTTACCCACACTATTGCGCTAGCGTATACATACAGGCAAGGGCTTATGCATTTGTGTGAGTAAGTAGGTCAGAGAGATAGGAGGGACACGTGTTAGGGCCGATTCTTTATTACTGTGCTGTACTATTATTATATAATTTTGATAGAAAAGGTAAGAAAGAACATGTAATTAAATTAAGAAAATTGAAAGTTGTTAAAGTGTTGATATAAGTAGCATATAAATAAAAATGCACACACAAACACATATATACATATATATATATATATATATATATATATATATATATATATATATATATATATATATATATATATATACATATATTTTTCAAGAGATATATACATATATTTTTCAAGAGAATTGAATTGAATTAAACATTATATTATCGTGCGTACTTAAATTCGGCGAAATGTGGAAATCACTAGGTTCCTAAGTTCCCTAGGAACCTGCCTACCATGCCATGTGCACAAAATAGCTTAAAGCTACAAAAATTCTTCTTAGAAATTTATACAGTAATTTTCTATTTATTATGGATAAAATTAGTTTTACAGTAAAAAAATATTTTTTGATTATAACACTGTGCCCTTAGCACAGCTACAAACGATCTGCGCCCGCGCATAGGATGATATCGTGAATAGAGAGCATTAACCCGGCGACAGGAAAATAAGATTTTCTTTGAAAACATATTGAAAAAATAAATTAATATGGTCAAATCTATACTTATATCATAAGCTGAAGAAATTGTATGGTTGCCTATTGCTAACCTCAAAAATTATTTATTTATTTATTTATTTATTTATCTATTAGTAGCTTCACGCTGTATCCCGCACAAGGCAGGGTAGACAGAGGGAACCCGGGAACCTAGTGTTAAGACACTCCGTTCCACTTCCGTTCCCCACTTTCCGCCGAATTTGAGGCATTGCTTGTTGAGTGGCGGAACTCAACGCCGCGCTTTGCCTTATTACCATAGCGAGGAAATGAAACATTAAATATTTATATTGAAAATATTAAATATTTCATTTCCTCGACCGGGTATCGAACCCAGAACCTGTCGGTTACAGTCGCACGCTTGTGCCGCTGCGCCACGACAGTAGGTACTATTTATTAGTAAGAATTGAAAAATATTTTTATGAGCAAAATCTAACAAAATATCAATCTATGCAAAATTAAACCAGCACATGACATATCGTAAATTATATTTTAATACAAAACAAGGCGCGCGGTGTTGAAGTTACGTCGATCAACACAAAGCTTAGAAAATTAAGCGGATTGAAGAAAAGAGTGTTTCAGGTTCCCACAGGTTTGTGCGGGATACAGCGTGAAACTAAAAAGTGCTATAATCATTATCATTCTATTCAGTACATCTTAAGAAATATCTTCAAATAGGTCAATACATGCTTATGTATAAAATATGACATAAAACAAACATTTATGCACAAGAAGACTCTGTTTTCAGGTTATATAAATATTTAATTATAATAGCTCGAATTACGTTCAAATGTTGCACTTTCACTGGCTGTACTGAGTTCAGAACTTGCGTGAAGCAATTTGCGTAATTTAAAATGATTAATAACTCATTTTTGAGGCCTGTCGTGGCAGCGAGGCACAAGCGTGCGACTGTAAAGGCCACAAGTTGTGAGTTCGATCCCCACTCGAAGAAGTGAAATATTTAATATTTTCAAATTTAATATTGAATACTTTAATTTTTTCGCGCTGGTAATAAGGAGAAGTGCGGCGTTGAGTTCCGTCACTCAATACGAAAAACCTCAACTTAGGTGAAAAGTGGGGAACAGAATAGAGCCTTGTTCCCTCTGCCTACTCTGCCATGTGCTGGATACAGCTATGAATATGAAAGAATTTATTTGTTTGTCTATGAGCTTCGAGCTTAACTCAGGAACCATCAATTCCAATTGATGCCAGTCGTGGCACAGCGGCACAAGCGTGTGAGAGCTAACGACCAGTTATGGGTTCGATCCCTACTCGTGGAAATGAAATATTTAATATTTTCAATTTAAATATTTCATGTTTTCATTTCGCTCTGGTAAATAAGGCAAAGCGCGGCTTTGAATTCCGCCACTCATCAGGCAATGCCTTAAATTCGGCGAAAAGTAGGCAACAGAAGTGAAAGTGTTAAGACACTTTGTTCCCAAGTTGCCTACCCGGCCATGTACGAGATACAGCGTGAAGCGTAAAGCTAAAATAAAATTAAATTATTATTTCAATGTACTATACTGAACCTGCGATCACAGTTAGACATACATATTTTTTTGTTATCTTCATAGATCACGCAGGCGAAGCCGCAAGTAAAAACTAGTTTGTATTATTTATATATAATTTGGTTTAGATATAATCTACAATTAACGAACAAACATTTTAAGGAAACTAAGCAAAGTCAAGGTTCTTCATTATGCAAGACTTATCCAATTATTACGTAAAAAATTCAATTTCAATATTCTCGTTAACATTGCATAACTGCTTGTAATCATTCTTTTTAACTCAAAAAGTTCAAAATGAATTGTATCCAAAAAAAACTTATTTTGTTTTTAACTTTACATGACTTCAATTTGCAAGTCGTAACTTTTTAGTATAAGTTTAACGATATTTTTTTGTTTTTGCTCATTGGAGGCTCTCGTGCTACATTTTGTAAGCACAAGGTAGTGGGTTCGATTGCCACTTGTGGGAATGATTTAATTTAATTTATTCTTCATTTTTCTTCTCAAGTAGAAGTAGCTCAGCGTTAAGCTCTGCCGATATCTTCTTTTTTTTTTCAGCGTTAAGCTCTGCCGATTGCTCGTTTTTCATTCTTTCCCCCTCAAAGTGGCGAACTGAAGTGGAACGGAGTGTCTTAACACTAGGTTCCCAAGTTCCCTCTGCCTACTCTGCCATGTGCGAGAAGCTTAGTGAGATTAGTGTAAAGTAGAGATTGAACATACAAAACTCTTTAGAAGCAACCTGATGCTTCTATTGACTCTTCTATGAGGAAAAGTGAAGCGATATATTTCTTGAACTAAGAATTAACATAAATTTAATTCATTGCGTAATTCAGAAAGTAGTACACTTAATTAAGCCAGAGTTACTCAATTACCTAATTGTATATTAAAAAACACATAATGACTTATTGCAATAATCATCTATACTTATGATAACAGTGACAGATCAATTGTCTGTATATGGAAGATATATAAGATATACTGTTATTGGTAGCATTTAACAAAGTAATGGAACGAAAACAATATATTTTTTTGTATTTTTTCATGGTAATCTCAGAAACAGCTTTAACTGTATATTTGAAATTGCCACAATTAAGTTGGGGCAAGCTTCTCTTAACATTTTCTTTATGTCTTTGAGTAAATTAATAAAAAAATATATATACCATTTTTAAGAATATTGTTCTACAACATTTCTGTACTCAATTGTGTTATTAAATTGGCTTCTACTTTACATTTCAATATAGGTATAGTAATAATTTATATACATAGTTTCTAAAATGATATTTTTCTGAGACAATGAAAGTATTGCATTGATTAGCAAATTAATAACTACGAGCGAAGCCGTCAAGTAAATTAATAATTATGTAGTTCCAGCGGGCGAAGCCGCCAGCGAGTCGCCAGTCTTCAATACAAGTGAATCTAAAATTGAATCATCATCAGCCACTAATAAATAACAATAGTGATTTCTCTTTTAGTTTTTAAGTTATTTTGAATGAGTAAGTAAAAAATCACTAAATCGCTAAAATAACACCGTTCCTAAAGTTAGTAAACCAGTACAACAAGTGGGGGTAAGCAACCTACATACCTCCCCCCTTTCAAAAGAGATTGGATTTATAGATACAATTGTTTGTACTAACTACCAGATGTCTCTGAGAGACTATTATGTGTGTTCTGATTAAGATAACTTAAATCTAAAATACGTGGTTATTTTGAATAAGTGTATATTGTACATATATTTTTTTCTTGATTATTTTAGTTATAAATGTTTAAAATATAAGAAAGTCTTTTTTAGTTTCTTGCTTCTCTTGTAAAGTTTGCAGAGGGAACCTGGGAACCTCCATTGTCCATAACGGATATTTTTTTTGTTACTATTTCCGGAATTATTAGGCATTCCATGTTTCGTGGTGTTGCATTTGTGCACAAAGCACGGCGTTCATTACCTCAAGAATTTGAAGGAAAGTGGGGAATAGCACTTAACCCTAGTTTCCCAGGTTGCTAGTCTGTCCCCCTGTACCCCTGTCTTGTTAAATGCGGGGTACATATTGAAATTTAAAAAATATTGTATAAAATACAAATCAATTACAATAATTTAAAGCAATTTTCTTTCATTGATTTTAACAGAAAGGTTGAAAGTATTGGCCTTATTAGGTAAGCATAAACCCTAACATAAATCAATTAAACAACAGCCATATAAAATAATATTATATGAATATATTATACAAATGTCAATAGAATATATTTTTAAAAAGGTGTATAGTTACACCATTTTCTATAAATCAGAATTTCTCAAGATACAGAGTAGATAATGCACGCACACTTTTACCTTATCAGTGGTTTGGGACGTGATTTTTTTTTATAATATACTTTTTTATTTCGTAATACATTTTTTTACTTTCTCCTTAATAAAAAATAAATAAAATTGAACTTACATTTTTTAATGTATAACAATTTTGAATTGATACATAACATAACTAAAAACTATACTAAAAAATATTAGTATATATCTAAGGAATAAACAACACGCTGTATTCAGACAATTCATGGCAATTTGAGTTCTACCAATAAACACGCAAAATGTTAAAAAAAAATGGGAAGTATCTTAACACTAGGTTCCCTGTCGCTACCTTAGAAGTATCTTAACTCTACGTTCCACCTACTTTGCTATAGAGATTAAAACTTGAAGCCATAAATTTCCAAATTTTGTTACATCTACCTTTACCTAATCTATGTATATGTCGTAAGTATCATCTCAGCGTCTGCGGCCAGCATCTTATGCAACTATTACGAAAGAACTGACCGACATTTTATGATTTTGCTTATATAACAACAATTGTCGGTAACACCTTTGTTCGCCGAAAATTAATTAGAATAGAATTGATATTTGTGTCGGCGAATTTGACTTTTTTGACATTTCTCTTAAGAGCTGTGAGTTAGATGAAAGTGAGAACAAAGTGGGGTCAAGTTAAAATGGTTGTACGCTTCATTTGGTGTTAGATCGAATATTTTAATAAAAAGTATTTTTCGTTTATTTTTATTTATTTATTTTATACCTATTAAAAGATTATTGAAAAACGCTCACACTTTACTTTACTTCCGGTTACTTAACGTTTTATAACTACAAATAAATATTCATACTTATTATGGTAAGTAGGTTAAATAACGTACCTACATACGAAAATTTTAATAACGAGATATAATTATTTTACTGTTTTTATTTCAGGCCTTTTAAATTTTAATGATTTTATAAGCTATTTTAATCAAGCTTATTTTGCTTTAAGCAGAAATGAAAGCGACAATTTATCAGTTCGAGGTTCGAATTTCTTGCGACTTCGCCAGCATAATCGAATAAAATAAAAAAAAATGTCAGATGTTACATAGTTTAAACATCCTAGAGATCCTACATCGATATATGGACTATCCCATACAAAATTTTACAACTCAAACTAGATTTTGATATTTACGGCGTTTAACCAAGCATACTGTTCTGATTTACTAATAAATGGTGGTTATGTGGAGATTTTAAATAAAAAAATAATATTTTTTCTCAGTAGGTAACCCAATTATGAGACATGACACGGATATAAAATGGTCATCAAGAAATACTTTTCACGATGCGTCACTGTTACATGTCTTAAGTCACGTCACTATAATACGTGTTTCCCATTAATTCGGAAATAAAGTCATTTTGGGTAACTTTGAACGTATTTTACAGTTTTAATTAGAATCCGAATTAAAATGTTTAGGAATGCATTATACATTATTTATTAAATGGTGTTCTTTTATGTTAGTTTTTATTTTCAAAGCAGTAAATTGGTTATTCATTGAAGTAAACTGCCACAAAATCTAAAAAATATTAACATTCAATGTTAGCTTAATTTTTGGGTAACTTTGAACCAGATTATTCTTACACATGAAAATCTATTTTTTTGAGTATATCTTACAACTTGGGTAAGGTTAGATAAGGTTTTTTGATTCTGTAAATACGAGTCTATCTAAATATTCATGACACTAATAATAAAAATGTGGGTTGACTTAGTATTGCCATATAGAAGTAAAATGAACCAGTTTCGTTGAAATAAATTGTATTTTATTTTAATAATTCTTTATTAATAACAATAGAAATAAGATAATTTTCAGAGAATCATAAATTATATGTTTCTTTGGCTATCAAATGAGATCAAAATTTATACCGAGCCTGTAACATTTTTTTTAGAATATATTTTTCCTAAATCTACTCACCCCATTCCATAAACAAAAAATTATCGTTAATATAGAGTACGCCGCCTTTCCTGGAGATATGATGTTCTTCTAAAATACTTACTATATTGGTTTTACTAGTTTGATATTTCTCAACCTTAGAGGGCCAAGACCAACCACCTAAAAAGTTTTTTTGCAGTATTGATACAGTAAAATCCGAAGCGTTTACTTTTGTAACTCTTCCTGGGAACAAACTGCCTTCTAGACTAATTACACAGTATGTACCATCTTCTAATCTTTGTTTTTCTGCACCATGTTTGTCCATACTTGTGTCTATCAATGTACCATTTGTACAAATAAAAACAAATTTTACCATATCAATCTCAGCATTGCCTTTTGATTGACTGGTATAAAAAGTCTCTGGCCTTAATACTTTACATTAAAATTACTTTACGTTCATTATTCAAAGTTACCCAAAGTATTATTTTATTTGTAATGGGTAACTTTGAATAGTTCAACGTTACCCGAATTATCGATATTTTTTTCTTGTCCTAAACAAAACAAATTTTGCTAGAAATTACAAGTTAAAGTTGCTATATTTATAGAAAAAACTTAAATATTAACTACAAAGTACATACTAAAACAAACACTTAGCAGTTTACAAAAGATTTTATATTTTTTTTCACGATTTCTAAACGAGCAAACTCCACCTAATGAAAAAGTAGTCTCACAGAAAGGCGGGTAAATTCTAAAACATTAACCTAATGTAAATTGTTTTGTTTTATAATTGACCGCCATATTGTCGGCGATCCGTATTACGCAGTTTCATTAAAAAAAAAGTTAACATTGCTACACCAAAAAAATATAAATCATTTACTCAAAAATATTCAAAGTTAGACCAAGATTCAAAGTTACCCGAAATGACTGTAAGCTATATATTTTATAGCTTTACAGTATATCAGTATTCAGCACATGGCGAGGTAGGCAGAGGGAACCTCATTTTCAGTTTCCCCAGCACCAACAAATTTTCAATATATTGCGTATTACTCACTCACTCAGCTTCACGCTGTATCCCGCACATGGCAGGGTAGGCAGAGGGAACTTGGGAACCTAATGCCAGGACACTCCGTTCCCCACTTTACGCCGAATTTAAAGCATATTGCGTATTAAATGGACGAAAAGTTGTAGTACATGAAAGAAATAAAAATAATTCAATTCCGGGGGTAGGAATCGGACACAAATCGTTTTTATTTACTGTCCGAGGTAATGATTTTGAATGATTTTCATTTTTTCTTTATTGGAGACTCCATGGGTTAGACAGAAAGTATTTATTAAAATCACTATTTTTTTTTTTTTGAAAATTCATGTCTAGTGAGGTAACTTAACGCCACATTTTGTTTTACCCTTAGAATTGTACGAAATATTTAATATTTTCAAATTAAATATTTAACGCTTTCTTTTCTTCGCTCTGGTAACAAGGCAAAGCACGGTGTTGGATTCCGAGTGCCTTAACACTAGGTTCTCAAGTTCCCTTTATCTCCTTCTTACCCTTCTATGTGTAGGATAAATCAGCATACCTACGATCATAATTACCTCAGGTACCTACTTAGAATATGTACGTGTACGTAGAATTTTCATTCCGTGCGAAGCCGCAGGCAATAACTAGTTATTGGTAATAATTAAAATATATTCCTTGGCTTTAATAAAGGAAAGCTATAATAATAATTTTCTGGTTGAGCTCCTTCTAGATTATTATATTTCAACATCTTTCATCATCAATTTACACAATATTATAAAATTATGATTCAATGGCATCGGTTTTTTGCTAAATTCATAAAAGAAAGTCTAACAAAAATATTAATTTCATTAGTCAATTTCCTTGAACAAAAAAAATGTTCATAATGTTGCCATAAAAAGTGCCTCCTAACGTGACGATTTGGGTTCGATTTCTACTTCGGAAAATGAATTATTTTCATTTCTTCGCTCTGGTCTGGAAGACAAAATGCGGCGTTGAGTTCCGCCACACACCGCCAAGTTCAAGGCTGAGTATAGCCTGCAAGTATTCTACAATATATTATAATTTGCCAATATTACTTTCCAAATACTCTCAAATTGTTAATTCCTTTAATTATCTAGGTATTAAATAAATCAAAATTATATATTTTAAATGGATTTTATTTCACGGTAAAGTTAATAAGAATATGAAATTCCGCCTTTCAATGCGACATGTACCTACTTGAAAATTAGTTGCAAAGTGGAGTGTTTCAACACTAGATTTAATCAGCTAGAGGCGATATAAAGTATAAAATTAAAAAGAGGAAATTTCGATTATACAAATATATGGTACAGATTTCACAGCATCTTTAATGATGTCACGGTTAACAAGATAATAATAAGATTCGAGGAAAGTGAACGAAAGCAAAAGGTATCCTGGATCCGGTAACAGTAGGCCGTCCGTTACAACGTTGTTTAATTTGGTTAAAAACTATATCACGCTTTTCTCCACATAACGTAGTGATAAAACACTCCGTTTCTCATTCAATATTAAAATATTGCAGTGTAATGCCGTAATTCATCTCCGCGCTTTGTTCGTATGGTATCAACCTGTAATTGTGGCATTTATTTTAATACTTTGTTATAAATCAAATAAGATAAAATAATTAGTAAAGCTTGTTTTTGCTTTACTTTTATGCCAATTATTTATCCCGAGGGAAACAAGCGCCAAACGCCAAGATTTAACGCATATAAACGCATACCTACCTCGCCTATTCTCCTCCATCGCTCTCCTGGGTATCTCAGGGATTTTACGGGACCTTCCTCAAGTAGTCCCGATACTGTTTTCGAAGGTCAAGAGGTCTTTCCGATAACTCTGTTACTATCCATTTTTATTAAACGTATTTTTCATATTGTTTCATTCATTCGCTTTTCATAAATAATTCTTTCAAAAAATACCAAATAAATTTGTTTCAAATTATTTCCAATATATAGTAGTAGTGGCCCATTATGGCGTAGTGGTCCATATGTACGGGCCACTGTAAACGTGACAAGTTGGGAATTCAACTCCCACTCGAGGAAATGTTTTTTTTTTTAATTTCAATTTAAAACGCTGCTGTGTTGAGCTCCGTCACTCAACAAATATTGCCTCAATTTGGCAGAAGGGGAAGAAGGAAGTATCTTTATGGGAACGAAGTGTCTTAACACTAGGTTACCAGGTTTACTTTTATTTTACATGTCATATTCAGTGTGAACCTGAAAAAATGTAACAACTTTAATTTTATAAATAAATTTAACTTTCAACGGTGTAACGTACGTTCCTTAACGGACTTTTCTGAATCACAAACTCGCCTAAGTGTGTCGTCGTTTTCCATTTTTATTTATACTGTATTGTAAAAATATATTGATAAGAAAGATATATTACGTGTTTTTTAGCTTCACGCTGTCTTCTTTTAAGAATCCCACTTTGCACGATCTTTCACGCTGTATCCTTCTGGTATAGCAAAGTAGGCAGAGAGAACGTAATGATAATGATATGTACATAGGCAAGTGAAACTTTAAGTAAAAAAGATTCCTTTTAAATGGCAAGATATTTAGTTATTTATTATCTTCTATCTAGCTGCAATACCATAACATATGTAATATTATATCTATTTATGGTATGGCAGCTCCCAAAATGATGAACCGATTTTGATATAGTTTTTTCGTTTGACAAGTGATTTCAGAGACTATTCAGCCGTTTGTATATTATATATTTTTTTCTTAATTTTAAATTGTAGTTTTTCCTGTCCGGTTTTTTATATAAATATATTTAAGTTTTTTTTCAAAAGTCACCATCGCAATTTCTAGACAAAAACAATCGACAAAGGTTCATGTCAGCGTTATTTCATAACACAGTCCGTCATAAGGCTCGAATCTCTCCGAACCGAACCCGCTACCACTGTGGAAAGAGCTTAAGCCTAATATCGCTTTACACGAAAATGGACTTTATAATTTTGTGTTATGGTGGATTTTTAATTGATGTATTAAGCACATATAACACCTTTTGGTAGTCAATTCGTTAGTGTGATAATGTTCTATGTATAATATTTTATGCTGTTTAAATATGTATCTTATTTTGTGTGCTTTAAAGTCAATTTTTCTTTACAATTTTAGTTGAAAAGTGATTTTGTTGTAACACACAGGTTGCCCTACTATGAAAAGTGAAAGTACTGTAGCGGAGGGGAAGCCGAGTGGAATAGAATGTAAATGCGGATTTCGGTATTTGATGACCCAAGTATTTGTGTTTGAAACTGCTGATAGCTTATGATGGCCTGGTACTTTTGTTGCCGAATATTTTTTTTATTATCCATTCGATTTTTATGTGATTTGGCAGCGTTTTATGTGATACAGTTCTGTTTGGTATGTAAATGTGTGTGGAGATGGAACTGTGTCGCAATAAATGAATATAATGTAAATGTAATGTCATTTGGTGTGATAGAGTTTTATGTAAAGATCGTGTGATATTTAATTGTATAAAGTTATTTTTCAATTGGAACTTTGTCTTCCTAAAAGAGTATTTTAGTTAAATAATAATAGGCTTGGTAACTTATGTAATATGTAATCAAAGATTAATTTTAAACATACAAAATAAATATAATATTTATAATCTATATAATAAATAATTTAATATACACCAGAAGAATTAGTTTGGTTAAGCATGTTAATCTCAGGAACAAATAGTTCAAAGCAACTTTTCTATATTTTAAGAAAAATATTTTATATTCACCATCACGCTATATTTAGCACATATTAGAGTAGACAGAGAGTACTTGGGAACACAGCCTTAAAACACTGTGTTCCCACTAAATCACTACCGTTCTCAACTTTCGGGAAAATTCGAAGTATTGAGTGTTGAGAGCCGGAACTCAACACAGCGTTTTGCCTCGAAAATATTTAATTTCTTCGAGTGTATATCGAACCCACGACCTGACGCGTTTACAATCGCAAGCTCGTCGACAGGCCTCATAGGTTATATTACATCACGTTAGTCGTTTAGATGTAGTCGACCGTACCCACCCAGTAAAGGTAGGCAGTATGGATAATCTAAGGCACTAAGGCACTCTGTTCTCAAAGAGACACTTCTGTTTTCTATTTTCCACCAAATGGTATTGATGGATATATCAATCCCTATTGATAGTTGGGTGGCGGAACTCAACGCCGCGCTTTGCCTTTGCATTGTTTTTTTATAGTTTACTTTGTCTCTCCCATAGCAGAGTAGGCCTAGCGTTGAGACTTAAAGTTACCGTTGTCTAAGTACCAGAGCGAAGAAATGTAAATACTTCGTTACCACAAGTGGGCATCGAACTTATATCCATTGTGAATTACTTCATTCATCTTTTTTTTTCTATTAAAAACTAAAAAAAAGACCTACAATAGTATTCATTATTCATTAACATTAGTTAAGCAAGTGTTATGGAAATTCAGCTCGATTTCTATAGCAATGTATAATTGATTTAACCCGAATCTAAATGCTCACCTCCAACAAATTTATGACAGCCTGGTACTTTTGATACCGATTACGTTTTTTTTATTTAATAAAAAAAAAAACAAACAAGCTACGGTATAATTTTTATGTGCCTATAAACGTCACGTCAGTTTGAGATTTTATTATTAAAAAAAAAACTTTTTAAAAAAGTTTCTAACTGTCAAATGATAGTAAATTATGTCTTAAAGTTTGCTTAGTTTCTTTTTATATATAATATATTATATTATTTTATTATATTGAGTTGTTGCGATGCAACTAAGTAATGATAAATGTATGATTGTAACGCGCGATGGTCATAAGTTCGATACCCAATCAAGGGATAGATCATTTACTCTTTCAAAAAGGTTAGGTCAATTATGATTTCAGTTTCTTCGAAGAAGCATTGTGTGTTGAGTGGCGTAACTTAACGTCGCCGCCCTCGAAGAGGAAATCTAAGTTAGATATTTATAGCTTACATATAAGATAAATCAAAAGGAAATAGTTAAGAGATGTAAAGGGGTAAAACAACATCCATGATACTGAAGCAAAGTTGCGTAAAACGTAGGTATTCCTCTATATATGTTGAAAACAGACGAGTCCAAAGAGGAATGCGGAGACTGCTGGCTTTTAGGTTTGGGCTGAAACCTAAAGTAAAACCAACTGCACCACAATAGCTTCAAATACGTAGTGCAGGTTCGATTCCCATACGTGGGTGTGAACCATTTTCATTCTCTCGCCAGGCCTTGAGTTACGCAAATAAGCACTAATGCCAATCAATGATTTTGATTAGAAAATGATAAGCGGTGTGGTGCAACACTATCTATGGCTTGTATATACAGAAGCAAAAAAAAAATCCCAAAAGCGGTTTTGAACCAGTAACCATCGTGGTCATAGCCAGACACTGCAACCTCAATTACGTAACATAGGAAACCTAGTACTCTAGTGGGAAATCTGTGGTAGTGGCACAGACATTTTACTTTCAATGGACGGAATTTATATACGTATTTGAATTAAATCTAAATATATTTGCATTTAATGTTGTATTAAATTATCCTATATTTTGTTTACGTGTCTGTTTCTTTTAATTTATGGCTGTATTATGTATCTTTGTTATTTTGCATGGCGTAACTTAACGCCGGGGTTTTATTTTAATGATATGTGTATGTGTTGCTTAATAGATAATTAATTAAAAAAATATGTAGAGTAGATATCGAATATTTTAGAGACATTGTGAGATGCGTGGCAGTACTTAACGCTGCGCTTTTACTACTACTCTACTCTACTCAGCTTCACGCTGTATCCGGCACATGGCAGGGTGGGCAGAGGGAACTTGGGAACCTAGTTTTACATACACTCTGTTCCACTTCCTTTCCTCACTTTATTATTACAAAATTTTTATTATATTACAAGATGGTTAAATAAATGGAAAAGAAATCATTCCCATAATGTGTCGCGTGATATCGAACCAATTATCGGCGCTTTTACAGCCATACGCTGTGCCACTGTGCCGTTATCTTCAGTCTTTTTTTTTTTTTTTCAATTTAAAACTGAAAAAAATCGATATTCGTTCGTCCTACATCCATTTTTTTTACAACGGGTCCCGCTTCGATAATCAAACAAATCGATATTTCTCACTCGAAAGTACCAGGCACTTAGCACTTTGTAGGAGTTTTTACAACAACATGGGAACAGTCCCACGAGACCATAGTGATCTTAATAAAAAAGCTATTATATCTTATTTCGCAACGAATAAAGTCGATTTTGCTTTGGCAAGTTTATTTCTCACGTCCTATCACGTAATTGGTGGGAGATCTTAATTGTAATATATTTAATTAGGTGATTTTTTATAATATTAATCAGTTTTTTAATTGATTTACGAATATTTTAGCTAAACTGCGGCGTTGAGTTCCGTGGTATTTGACGGAAAGGGTAGAGTTAAGTGTTGGAACACTTAGTTTCCTCTGCCTATCCTGTAAGATGCATGGGATTCAGCGTGTGTCTAACAAAAAAGATGAATAAATTGGTTTATTTATCTTTTTTGTTAGATTATGATGAGGCCTGTCGTGGCGCAGCGGCACAAGCGTGTGACTGTAACCGGCAGGTTCTGGGTTCGATCCCTAGTCGAGGAAATGAAATATTTAATATTTTCAATTTAAATATTCAATATTTCATTAGTCCGCTCTAGTAATAAGGCAAAGCGCGGCGTTGAGTTCCGCCACTCAACAAGCAATGCCTCAATTTCGGCGGAAAGTGGGGAACGGAAGTGGAACGGAGTGTCTTAACACTTGTTTTCCAAGTTCCCCCTGCCTACCCGGCCTCGTGCGGGATACAGCGTGAAGCTGAAAAAAAAAAAAGAATTGGTTAAATATTTTTCTATTAAATATAACAATAATTAATGTTCATTTCCTTGTAATTGTTTTCGATATAATTAGCTCTTACAAATTCTAGATAGATCTGTCTATAGTGATGAAAAACAGTTATATCTTTACATTTTGCTATACATTATTTATTCTTGAAGGCGTTGTGGCGCAGGAGCACAAGCGTGCGACTGTAGATATAACGGCTGTTGATTCGAATTTCATAGTTCAAATACCACTTCAATCTAATTGAGACCACGGATTACGTTATGTCGAAAAGTGAAGCTTATAGGCTTCACGCTGTATTCCGCATATAGCATTATAAACTAAAAAAAACTTACCATTAAGACACTCCGCGGACTCCAGCATCAATGTTTCAAAATTACATGTTTAGGAGGCAGAACTTAACGCAGAGCGCGGAAATAATGTTAAGATATTACCCCAACTGAGAACAGAACCCACATCGATAGTTAGCCAACAAACAAAAGCTGTAACCATTGTGAACTAATTACCAGTGAAACTCATTTTCTGGTATGTAATTAATAGCAATCGACCTTACACCGTAGACATCAAATGTCAATGTCATAGAATCATGCCTAGCTTACATATTTCACATAGCGTTATCACGCGGATTCGTTTGCGTTATCACATTTTTTTCAGCTTTACGATGTATCCTTAACATGGCAGACTAGAGGAAGGGAACTTGGGAACCTAGTGGTAAGACACTTCCTTTTCCCACTTTCCACCAATTTTGATGGCGTAACTCATCACCGCGGTTTGCCTTATTACACAATATTTCATTAGCTCAAGTGGAAATCGAACCCAAAACCTGTCGTGCTTACAGTTACACCCTTGGGCCACTGCACCACGACTGGCCTCTATGTATAGGATGTAAGAACGCAGGCAGGTACAGTTGATTATAAGGCAACATTAAACACAGCCTCCTCAATAATTAGACTACCCAATATTAAAAAAAAAAAGAATTATATTACGTAATCAAATAATCATATATTTACTAGCGTAATGGAAAGTAAAAATATCTATTTTTTTATTCGGCATTTTGTACTAGAATAAATTACAAATCATCATATTCGCGATTTGTCATGAAATTTGCATGATAAGATTCATGTAGAAATCAAGAAACGAAAACATTATAATAAATCACAAAACCTTAAGCAATATTATATTATATATGTATATCGTACATATTTTATATAAGTATATGTTGCAGGTATCATTGTTCGGCGTTGAGTTTCGTAAATCAACACGTGTCTCCCAAAATGTCTTAAGGGGAACGGAGTGTCATTAAAATAGGTTCCCAGATTGCCCCCGCTTACCCTACTTTGTGTGGAAAGCGACACAGTACATATAAAATATTTACATAATCATTATATGTAAATTTTCTATATGTTATTAGTTCATTTTTATTATATGTTGTTCTTTGTACTATGTTGCACTAAAACGTTATTTCCCATTTGGGTTTTCATTTTATTTGTTTCATTCTTCTACAAATTGAGTTTTTGAAGCAATAAAACACGTTTTCCTTTCGTCCATATATTCTATCATTCATATACTCTACTCATTTCATATACTGTCTTCAAAAATTAAAAAGAAAAAAGAAAACAGGGAAATACTAAATTCTCTTTGATTAAACTCAAAAGAAAAATTGAAAAATCATTCGACAATAACATATTTTTTTCCCGAAACAAGTATTGTTACCTAGGGCCAAGGGCCTAGCGGGCATCCACCCCGGTGAAAGTACCTGGCCTAACTCTTATTTGGTTCATTCACTTCGGACTGGGAGAGGCATGGAGTGACTGATTACAATATAATTTGTCTTTTAAAATATTTATTAAAAATCTACCATTTTGAGGGCCTGTCGTGGCGCAGAGGCAGAAGTGTATGACTGTAAACGTGATTCGTTGTGGGTTCGATCTCCACTTGAGAAAATGAAATGTTTAATATTTTCAAATTAAATATTTAATGTAGGTATTTATTTTTCGCTCTGGTAATAAGGCTTTGATTTTTTATTTTTATATGGTATCATTATATAAATTTTTAGACAATGTTAAGTCACTCCATTCTGCATTATCTTATTTAAGAGCTATTGTTTGTTAGTAATTATTTTGTACACATCAATCGAAAGTATACATATATCTGGTAATTTCAAAAAACTAATGCTATCAAATTAAATATTTATTGTTTTCATTTCTTCACTCTGGTCACAAGGCAAAGCGCAGCGTTGAGTTCCACCACTGAACACGCAATGCCTCAATTTCGGCAGAAAGTGGGGAACGGAAGTAGAACGGAGTGTTTTAGCTTTAGGTTCCCAAGTTCTCTCTGCCTACGCTGCCATGTGCGGGAAACAGCGTGAACAGCGTGAGTGAGTGATTTTAAAACAAAAACTCAAATTTTATATTAGTAACAAAACGCATTTATTTATACTAATTATTGCATTATATTACTTACTGAAAAATTATAAAAGTTAATATAAGAAACTACAGTAAATATCTACTAAACACAAAAAAAAAAATCTACGTAAATGAATCACCAACGAGGTTCCTCAGTATGTTGATAGATAAACAGAATTGAATAAACCCTAATAAAATCGTGATATATAATTTTTTAACATTTTCTGTTATCTAGTGCAATCACCTTATAAAGAGCAAATTCATACTTCAAAACAGTAATCAATTCAATTATATAAGGAAATAATAAAAAAAAAGATATAGTCACTTTCATAGTTGGGATATATCATTGTTACATTTTGTAGGTGACACAGTGTGTATGTATGACTGTAAATTCGATGGTTACGGCTTTGATTCCAACTTTGGGCAATTATTTTAATTTCTATTGTGTGAATTGTTAAGAGTTCCGCTTAAGCAGAATTTCACATCTCGATTTTTTAATTAAGATTTTTGTTTTATATCTATCCTTAGCGAAGAACGTGGTGGACGAAATTTAGGAAACAAGTGTTAAGACACTCCGTTCCATTCTCTACTTTCCGCTAATTTTGAGGCATTGCGAGTTAAGTGGCGGAACACAACGCCGCCGCATATGAAAATATTAAATATTTCTTTACCTTGAGTGGCGATCGAATCACAAATAAAATTTCTAAGCAAGACAACTCCATACATACTATGTTCCAAAATTCCAAGGCTGGCGAGAAGAAAGCCCGGAAAGTGACAGTGGAATCCACCGGCGCCCGTGCATCGCCTCTAAGAATATATGTAGATCTACAAATATTTATATGCGCTTTAAAGCTTTCTTGAATAAATATAATGTTCTTTAAATGAATTTTAATGTAGGTATGTGTCTGGTAAGAGATAAACGGCGGCGTTAACTTCCGCCACTCAATACGTAATATCTGAAAAGTTTTGTGGAAATTGGGGAACAGAGTGTCTTAACATCAGGTTCCCGCTGCCTACCTAGCTCTATACGGAAAGGAGACTGGAGTTAAACATCATAAAAAGTTGCCACATAAAAAGTTTTATTAATATATAAATTGGTTCAAATCTATCAACTTCTCATTTCCTTGTTCGGATAGACAAGCGAGGCGTTAAGTTATGCCATTATCAATATTAGTCTGTTACTAATAATTATGGGTTCAATTCTAACTAGATTTATATATGTTTTAATATTTTTCGCTCAGTCTTGAGTAGTAAGAAAGCAGCGTTAGCTTATGTAAAGATACTATAGTTACAAATAAGTGAACATTATATATGGTAAATAACATTAGGATTCTGTCGTGGCGCAGCGGCATGAGCGTGTTACTGTAACCAACAGGTTGTGGGTTCTATCCTCATCCAAGAAAATGAAATATTTAATATTTTCAATTTAAATATTTAATGTTTTCATTTCTTCGCTCTGGTACAAGGCAAAACGCGGCGTTGAATCTCGCCACTCAACACGCAACGCCTCAAATTCGGCGGAAAGTAGGGAACGGAAGTGGAACGGAGTGTCATAACACTAGGTTCCCAAGTTCCTGTCAGTCAGTTTTCATTTTGTGATTTTGTTAGCAATATAAAAGCGTTGTGTTGATATCCGTTAAAACTTTACTTGGAAATAATCAAATTAACCAAAAAAAAAACATAAAAATAAGAAAAAAAGTATTAAAGTAGTTTTTTTCTATAGATATACGTATTAATATTATTTCAATTTGAGTAGAAATTTACAATAACAATTATGTTAAGCACATCTTTTATTTTTTCAAGTCGAACCCGTTTCCCAGAAAGTGATCCTATCTAGCCTAATGGTTACTTTCACCTCCATTCTATTGCAAGTTCGATGACATCCGAAAAAACTGAACTAAGCTGGGACGCCCCTTAATTTTGTTTAGAAAAAGGTAATTATAGATAAAATGTATGTACACGTACTAATTGTTTTTTAGATATTAAAAAATATATATTTTTCATATTATAGTATGCTCTGTATCTATTTTTAATCAAAAAATATCTTTTTTTATACGTTTGATTAGTTTTATATATGACTGCACATATTTTGGGCTTATAACTCAATTTCAAGCGTGGGTCTGTGAAAGCGACTTGTTGTGGCTTCGATTTTTACTCGAGGAAATTAAATATTTAATATTTTAATTTCCTTGCTTTGATAACGAGTAACTGTTTTAATGGGAGCGGAGTGTCTTAACACTAGGTTTTCTACTTTCCTCTTCTTATCTTATGTGTATCCTCATTTTTGTTTATAGATTCAGAGCTTTTAAAGCTTTGAAGGTAAAAAAAAATCACCTAAAAACACTTGCATAAACAAAATATCTATTATATTTTACACTATATTGTTAAAATGCTCTTTTCTCTGTACTAACTACTTAAGTAATTAGAAATATTTTTTCTTTCTTTTAACTATAACTTATACTGATCTAACACTCGATCACCAAAAACTGCAGTGTCAACTGGAGGTCGACGCACGCGGGTGTACAGACACAGGATGCGTTATCCAAAAGGGTCCCAATTAATTATAGATTTATTTTTGTGTGTTGACAAAAATACCATGTTTTGGAGAAATAAGAAGTAAATGGGAAGAAAATGTGGTTATTGATTACTTTATTTCACTATTTTTGAGGGTTGGTCACAGGAAGCGGATATATTTACAATTTGTTTTTTTTTTTTTTTTTGCGGCGTTTCAAATCAAAATGTAAATAAATAAAAGTTGTATTTATATGTCTTATACTAAGATACCTTTTTAATTTTCTAAGTAATTTTAAAGAATATGTACAGTAGATTACATTAAAACGATTAACGTGACCTAATAGAGTATCCTGGATATATGCTGTCTAAATTTTTTAATTTAACTCACTGGTTCTTTCTGACGTTATCGTAATGAACCGATCAAACATTTCAGCTGTATAATATCAGTACAAAACTAAACAATTTGAGGTATTAGTAGAGTCAAATATATTTTCGTCCATATTCCCCATCTTCTGTACAGTGCACGTGCAAGGACGGGTCGCCGACCGCCGCCTGCGCAGCCTCCGGGAAACTAGAGAGGTAGTTTTCACTACACTTGGATTATAGTATCTTTTTTAGAAAAGACTTTAAATATAAGACGTTATAGTATCTTAGAGGAATATCGTAGAGTTAGGTAGCATTGCCGTAGCGTTTAACTTTTATACATAAGTAACGGTTTTGAGTTCAAGTCCCACTGGAAAAGACGATTTATTAGTTATTAATATTTTGCTGATAACAGGACAAAGCGTGGAGTTAAGTTTCGCCCTATCGCCGTTCCGCTAAATATGTAGTGTCTAAAAATTGGATAGAAACTGGGGAATGTCTTGAATGTCTTGACACTAGGTTCCCCGATTGCTGTTAAGGTATACAGTATGAGTTTATAGCCAAAATCTTTTCAAATCTTCAACCAGACAAATACTTACTATGTATTTATAATCTATACTTATTACATGGAAGGTATATTTAAAAAAATATATAGAAGATGTTTTTAAATAAAGTAAAAGAGCCCAGAAAACGTTTAGCTTTTTATTTTTTTTGTCTTTTTTTCTGTGCGTTTGTACGCGCTAATCACAAAAACGTCAACCAGAGTGAAATGCAATTTTTACTAATATATGTTGGCAACATTAAGTGTTTGCGTTATTTAAATGGTTTAAAAAATAAAAAAAGTTAATTTAAAATACTAAATTCAACAAATTTCTACAGAATTTTTATTCACTTAGTTAATATTTTAGTTTTCAATGTATAGATATTGTCTTAAAAATGATAAGGGTATTAGAACAAGAAAATAGTTAAAATTAGTATGCAAAGTATTGCAATTCAAGCAGGCGAAGCCACAGTTATAATGTTAGTATATCTATATATAAAGATGCAAACCGTTGTATCATCAAGTAAAAATTCCTATAAACGAAACAATTGCATGAATGAAAATGACTGAATCAGCAGACCACCTACAGTGCCATTCATTATCTTCTTAGAATATATAATTTAAAGCTTTGCACTGTTAAATACTATGTACGTATTTATTATTTGAAAACTTTATAAATGACCACCTGCGTCATGAGAAATATTTTTCACACTCATATTTTTTGTTTTTTTTTTGCAGAGAAAGGGAGCTTAGGAACATATGTAGTGTTAAGACACTCCGCCCCGTTTCAAATTTGAGTTTTGCGAGTTGAGTAACGGATCTCAACGCTGCGTTTTACCTTGGTACCAGAGTTAATAAATGAAGACTTTAAATATTTCATTTCCTCGTGTGGGTATCGAACTCACTACCAGTTCCGTTTACAGTCACACGTTTATGCCACTGCACCACAACAAGATGTTATATACGACGCATCACGCAATGCCTAGGATCCCCACAGGCGGAAAGTGGGGAACGGAAGTGAAACGGAGTGTCTTAACACTAGGTTCCCGGGTCTGCCTACCCTGCCTCGTGCGGGATACAGCGTGAAGCTGAGTTATATAATAAGTGGATCAAAATCAATAAACCTACAAACATACTGTGTTTTTGTACTGTTAAATAAAGAAAGGCGAACGGAAGTACTTGACATAAATTTCCTTAGCAATTTGCTATAATATATCATATTATATAATACATAATTATTATATAAAAATCATGACATTTTGACCGTGACAATCACGTGATGTTCAAATTTTATATTCATCTCTACGTAATATAGTCTAGGGGATGGTTGTTTATAAGAAGGATATTAGAAGGATAGGATTATTTTTTATTTGATATAAAAAACTCGCACTTGGTAGGATAGGACGAGGGAATTTCTATTAAGAAACTTTAGTTCCCAACTTTCCACTGAATTTGAGACGTTGCATGTTTAGTCGTGGAACTCAACATTGTGCATTCTCATCTCTTTAAAATAAATATAGGATTATATTCTTTAACATAAAATTTTAACCTAAAAGTTAAATTGATAAATAAAATACATATAAAGTTTAAAAAAAATAAAAATGGGTACACACTACGTATCTACAGCGTAGTAAGTGAATAGAAAAACTTAGAACCATATCAATTTACTTTTCTTTAGATTAACAAAGCTTTTAAACATTTTAAATGAGTTGATAATTTCAAGATATTGTATGGTGCTTAACGTTAATTCAACACTTTACCCAAATTAATTACAATAAAAGTGTTAAAATTATTAAAATATATTAAACTTATTTTAAGACAACTGTCTCTCGGCCTATAATAGATGGCGCTAGTATAGAAGACATTATTACAGTCCCAGCGTTATGTAAACTCGGCAAGTGCAAGTAGACCGGAACGTTGACGCTACAGGTTGCTTTAAATCATAGCATAATTATAAATATGTATATTTTGTAAGAATGTTTCAAACTAAATTAAACGTTTTCTATTCGTAATGGTTGTGGGTTCAATTCTCATTCAAGTAAAAAAAATGCCCTAAAATTTTTAGGGACATATTCACGTCCCTACTGTGTTAACGCTAAGCGAGAGGATAAATTGGTCAGTCAAATTGTTTTTTTAAATTCTGAATGATGTAAGAGTAAAAAGCTGAGAAAATAATTATTCAATATTATCATGTAAAGTCACTTAGAGTGTAAACACTTTTTGTCGCTACATACTCTATGTATATTTTTTCATAGAGTTCTGCCACTCAACACGCAATGCCTCTAATTCATCAAAAAATGGGGCTCGGAATGGAGTGTCGTAACACTAGGTTTCCAAGCTCTCTTTGCCTACCCAGCTATGTGCGAAGAAATTAGAAAAAAAATCTATCGTTCAAATGTATAAAAAACATAAAATTAACTATTATTATATTTAATATAGTTTTAGACGTTGTGTAAATCTATAATGATAATATACATCTTTTTTCTTATGATACATTTACTTTAATGGCTGTACACTCTAAGCCGATGATTTTTTCTTATTACGTTCAGCGCCATTTCATTTTTGTTATCTGTTGAATATCAAGGCAACGTGCGAGGTTAGGTTACGGTATCTTCAAATTAAAGGGAAACTGGAGAATGTAGTGATATATCTAACTTGGTCCAATAATATACACTTTATGCTAATATTATAAAGCTATGTATTGCTTTAATTTGTAAAAAATAATTGAATTAGATAGTTAATTGATTTCTGAAGGAGGCTATAATCTAGATTTGACCTTAATAAATTTCTAGAATTGTGTAATGAAAATACTTAATTTACTTAGCTTAACTATATAATAAAAGTTATTTAAACAAGAGTTTTTTGGTTTCACGCAGGAAAGACAGAGGAAACCTTATAAAAACACCGTTACCACCTCTCCCACAACGTACGACATCTTTCGCGGAGCTCAACGCCGTGCTTAAGTTTTGTTTTGTTACCAATAAGAAATAATCAATAAAACTCGTTAACTCAAGTTCAAATATAAACTAAAATGGTTATGTTCATAGTCAATTCTTTTGACGCAACACAAGACCCAAAAACAATATTTTTAGCTCTACATTACGCATATACAGAGTAAGCTGACGGAGCTGGAGGAAAATATTTTTTTTAAGAGGATTTCTTTAATTTAAGGATTACCTAAGCGAGTTTATGGCAAGTAAAGTTCTTAGAGCCATTTTTAAGTCTTTCTACTAAGTGAAAATCTTTAACAGCTGAAGAAACTGACGCATGGACCTCAAAGCGACGATATTGTTTATTTTTCATCTGATGACGACAATCGCCTTGTTTTGTTATTATTATTTTTAAATCAGTCCATCTAATCTAACCTAATTTAAGCTAGTGTTAAGACACTGTGGACTTTCCCACGCTCCACCGAAGTATCGGAACATTGTATGTTGAGTGGCGGAACTCAACGCTGCGCTTTGTCTTGTTACCAAAGCATGAAAATATTTTATTTTCCCGAATGGAAATTGAACCTACATACGTAAGCGACCGATACTTACGCCGCTGCACCACGTAGGTCTTATAAATCTGATAATAAATATTTAAATATATAATTTTATACACACTGTATAATAAAGTTGAAATCGCAACCAGTTTTACGCAAGAGCGTGCAAATCGAGACGAATAGAATCACTTCCTAAGAATTGACATACTTTCATTCATTTTAAATCACCTTTTTTTTTATAATTACAAAAAACAAAATTAATTTTTATTAGCGGTTTATATAATTTTTGTTTTGTAATTTTAATACAATGCATTTTATATTTAGTATTTAAGTTTCTTTTTTTTACAGCTTGCATGTATGCATAGTGGGAACCATTGGGAACCTAGTGTTAAGTCATTCTGTTCCCATTAAGACACCTCTGTTACCCACTTCCTGCAGAATTTGAGGCTTTGTGGTGTAGTGAAGTTTCTTTTTTTTTATTTATCTTTAAATGAGAAATAGGAATTTAGTAATAAGACGTTCCATTCTCTATTTTCTACCAATCTTTAACCGATTTATAAAAGAAGGTTAATACTTTGACACGTATGTATGTTTCTATTTGATATTCTTGCAATCAATTTTAGTTCCGAAACACACTGTTTTTTTTGTATAATTGTATGTTTGACAGCAAATACCTCCGAAAATAGATTTAAATTCTGTTCTTTTTCTTCTTTACGTAATTGAGGTATATTCTCTATTTATATATATACTAGTAAATTGTAAAAGTTTTATCAAAATAAGTTTGGTGGTTTTTATTAATCTGAAGGAAACCAGATAATGGCATAAAGAGATGTTGTATGAGATCTCATTCTCATGTATTATGTTTTACAAAAAATCACACCCCACGTGACCTTTGAGGTCAAAGCGTTAGAGATCATTGCCTAATATTTCATATTTGCTACATTATTACCTACAATTATTGTAATAGAATAATCTGGCATTAATTTATTTTGGACTTATCTCTGTATATAGCCAATCCTGACCCGTATGTATCACCAGCAAGTAGCAAGTACATTTTATATTATTAGAGCATATATGTTTTTGTGGCGTTGGATAATGGGTAACAAAAGTGTTTTTATGGGAACAAAAAGTCCTAACACTACATTGAAACATTGCCTAAAACAAAAAAAAAAAATTACATTTCCTTTTTCTTGAAAAAAACAGTTGTTTGTTCCGCAGAACAGAATTTTCAAACACTGGATTCCCAATGAACCCTTTTATGAAACAAAAAATGAATATCTGTGAAGATATAAAGATATTAAATCAGGATTCTAACCCACGATAAACACGCGTCAAACGAGTTTATTAACTAAGAGAGTTCATTTGGTCATATAAGAATAATATAGTGTTTTAAACTTTACATTGACTGATAACAGGTTAAAACTTGTTTTGAATATCGTGCATTAGCTTTGTAAGTTTTTTTATTTAAAATTTTATTGTTTTTTTCTTCGTTCTGGTCAATGGCAAAACGCGGCGTTAAGTTCCGCCATTTAGACGTCTCAAATAGGCGAAAAGAGGGGAACAAAATAGAGTGTCTTAATACTAGGTTCCCAAGTTCCCTCTGCTTACCCTACCATATGTGAGATACAGTGTGAAGCTGAAATTAAATTATATTTTAGAGTTGCTTTTTATTGATATCACTCTTGGAAGTAATTACTATCAAAATACGTTATCTTCTATGTCTTCTATGTCTTCCTGCTTAAGTTCGTTGTGGTGCAGTTGTGTGTAGGTAAGGTAAGTTTCCGACATTGAAGATCTTCCTTATGACCTGGTGCCTTCTACCTTGCCTTGAACAACTAGACATTTTAGTAAACGTATGGTTTGGTTTTAGCATGCGAATATATCTTTGATAATCGTTGTTAATTATCACATTGTGTATGAAAAAAGAGGGGTGCTTTTAGTTGGAATGGATTTCGGCACGTTTTTTTAATTGAAAGCCTTGCCAATTACATCTCCCGTACAGGGGAACGGAAGTGGAACGGAGTGACTTAACACTAGGTTCACAGGTTCCCTCTGCCATGTGCGGGATAGAGCGTTAAAATAGTTTCTCAGAAGATACTTCTTTTCGATATCCATTCGGTACCAGAGCGAAGAAATAAAAATATAAAATGTTTTCAAATTCTTCGAGTAGAGATCGAACCCACAACCAGTCGCATTTTATGAAAATCTGATAAGCAGCTCTAGAGCTACAGGTACTTTTTTCTTTTAAATGTTGCTCAAGTGTTAAGCCCGACGAAAACAGAAGGATGTTTTGTATAAAGTATGTTTTTTTTTTGCTTCACGTTGTATCCCGCACGAAGCAGGGTAGGCAGAGGGAACCCGGGAACCTAGTGTTAAGACACTCTGTTCCACTTCCGTTCCCCACTTTCCGCTGATTTTGAGGCATTGAAGAAATGAAACATTAAATATTTAAATTGAAAATATTAAATATTTCATTTCCGCGACTAGGGATCGAACCTACAACCTGTCGGTTACAGTCACACACGCTTGTGCCGCTGCGCCACTACATGCCTCAATTCAGTATACCTGAAATTCTTCAATATGTACAATATAAACGTAGAAAACTTTTTTGTTAATACTAATATAATGTACAAGAGAAAAATGCCTATATACGATATTTATATGACACACAAACGTTAATATTTCAATATCATAATCGCATATTCACCTTAGCCGTTATCAGTTGTGCATTTTTATCGTGCAGTGATCTGAGAGTGCATTGATATGTATGTATGAATAATAAAGAAATAAGGTTAGAAATTTGTTTATGTTTTAGGAGGGTTTCGTATAAAATTGGTTTTAATTTTTTTTTTTGTTTTTTTTTTTAATTCAGTCGTGGTGAAAGATTGTGGGTACAATTCCCATTGAAGGAATGGAATTCCTTAATATTTTCATTTCTCTCGCTCTGGTAATAAGATAAGGTCCGGCGTTGAATTGCGCCGCGCAATGATTTAAAAGAGAACAAAGTGTCTTAACACTAGGTTCCCAGGTTTCCTTTGCTTGTTCTGCCGTGTGCGGGATTCAGCGTGAAACTGAAATTACGTTTGCATACTTAACCCTTATGGGGCTTTCTTTTACGTTATCAAAGTTATCAATAACTTGAAAAAATATGACTTAGTAGTCAATGCAGTTTGACAGTTCATTTCCCCAAAGTCCAAGTTATAATACGTTTCTGGTAAACATATTTTCAATACCAAGTTAACACTTTAAAAATGTGAAAAAAAAAACTATTACAGTTCTACACTATTTAATTACTAAATTTATGAAGAACAGTGTCTGAACACTACGCTTTTATAAACTCACCAGACATTTCCTCATACTGCGGAGGTATGAGGAAATCCATGCAGATAAGAAAAAATAATATATGTTTAATCCAATTTTTACTATGAAAATAAAGTGCATAGTTCTAATAAACATACGTATTATGCAAATATGATAAAAGTCGATGTGAAATTCTTTTCCTTGTTTGCGAAATGTTGATATCATCTTGTATTGGCTAATTTTATATGATATTTTGCTTAAAGTGGCCTGTAGTGGAGCAGTGGCACAAGCGCGTGAATGTAATTTTGTCAGATTCTGAATTCAATCGCCACTCGAGGGGCTGAAATATTTTAATATTATACTCTGGTGGTTTAACGAGGCAAAACGCAGCGTTGAGTTCTGCCACTCCACACACAGTATCTCTAGAATTACGTAGGAATTCACATGTGCAGTATACAGTGTAAAGTTAAAAAAATATTCTTTAAAAGAACTGAAATTAAAACAAGAAAAAAATAATTTTGAAAGTTTTTAATTTTAGAAACTTCGGTTGTTGTTGGCTTCACGCTTTGTCCCGTATATAACAAGGTAAACATGGGGAACTGTGTTACTTACGCACTATGTCAATGCTAAGAAGCGAAACTCAACGCCGCGCTTAGTCTAGCCACATTTTACATGTCATACAAACAGTTGTCTCTTTTGTGACACCTAGACCTTCCCAACCAGTAACTCCTGAGGTTAGCCCGTAAAACCAGATTATAAGGTCTGAAGCGTTAAGTTCCTTACTTGTTTTGATGCAGCGCCATCTATTTTCGATTTATAGCATTGTTTGCAATACTATGTGCTACTACTCCTCAATAGATGGCGCTAATAGTCTATAATTATATGTTATATTGTGAATATATATAAAAACTGCTAAGAAGCGTAATTGTATTTTTTTTAAATAATTTTATAAATTGAGAATTTAAACTAAAACTTCAATTAATTGGATTTTCTTTAATTACCAAAATTTACAGCATGTAGTAATTATATTTTAATTACCATTAACTAAGCTAAATATAAGGCATCGATCGTGTGGTGTTGCGTCTGTCTGTTTACGCGAAAGTTTTCAGTTCGATACCCGTTTTGGGGTAATATTTTTTCCTTGGAGAGAAAGAGAATGGTTTGTCGTAACAAGAAGTTTCTCGGTCTTCGTATATTTGTACATATTTTATATTAGCTAAGAGAAGATTCATAATAAAATATAAAATGAACAATTTTATTATCACACAATCATTTAAGTAAGATATAATAATTCTAATGTTTGCGTTCTACGATAGATAGCGCTGTCTACCGTTTACACAATATTCTTCTTATTTGTTGAACGTTTATACTTTTTTAAACTTTGCATTTGCTATAGATTGTTTACATATTATTATTTTATATTTAAAAATATAAACTAACAGGCCTGTCGTGGCGCAGCGGCACTAGCGTGTGACTGTAACCGACAGGTTCTGGGGTTCGATCCCCGGTCGAGGAAATGAAATATTTAATATTTTCAATTTGAATATTTAATATTTCATTTCTTCGCTCTGGTAATAAGGCAAAGCGTTGAGCTCCGCCACTCAACACACAATGCCTCAAATTCGGCGGAAAGTGGGGAACGGAAGTGGAACGGAGTGCCTTGTCACTAGGTTCCCGGGTTCCCTCTGCCTATCGTGACTCGTGCGGGATACAGCGTGAAGCTGAGAAAAAAAACTAACAAAAATATATATTGGTTACAATAACGTTGAAACACAAAAAAATAATACGTTGAAACACAAAAAAATAAATTTATGAACTTCAAAAATATAAACCTGGCCTGTCGTGGCGCAAGCGTGTAGAGCATTGTGGGCTCGATCCCCACTTGAAGAAGTAAAATATTTAATAATTTCGAATGAGATATTTAACTTTTTCAAATGAAATACTTAATATTTTCATTTCTTTGCTCTGGTAACAAGACAAAACGGCGCTGAGTTGCATTTCTCAACACGCAATACAAAATAGCGGCGGAAAGTCTTAACAGTGGCATGTGGCATACTTAAATTTAAAATAAGATAAAATAATTTCAATCTCCATCACTATACGGGTGTATCATTTTAACATTTTAAACTGTACAAAGAAATTTGATGTGGTTTTCACTAATAGACAAAGTTAATAAAGGTATTAAACATACATATTAGTTACTGTAATCTGAGCGGATTAATAAATCACATTTTTTTAAAATTTATTATATAAGTACTAAAATAAGTTACAGCTTTATCAATAATTGATAAAACATCAAGGAAAAATAATTATAAGAAAAAAAATATAACGTTACAGAACGATAAAAATAACTGTTACTCAAATTATTATAACGTTATAATATTTGTATAATTGAGAAAAAGAAGCATAAAAACAGACAAGCAGATACGTATTACTTTAACATTTTTAATATTATTCCATATTTACAAAGTACAAAGTACGTACAAGTTTATTAGCGTTTTTTAAAAATATTCACCAAATTCCTTATCATTTTCATTAAAAACAACATCTTGTAGCGCCAAAGCTCTCAAGAGCAGTTCCGACTCGTTTTTCTCAACATCTTGTTCCAAGATCCATTCGTTAATCATATTTGATAGATTAATTTCATCTATAGTTTTGTCGTCCAGAACTTTCTGCGGCTCATACAGAATTCTTCTATAGTTTCTTCTTAACAGAAAACCGGCTTCCTTGAGCTTTTTCTTAGCGAGTTGCAGGAAAGTGGGCGATTGTAGAGTCTCTCGTAGCCAATTTTTTATTTTGTTTTTCTTTTCCTCTACACGCGCTTTGAACCTGTAATTTAAAAACGATTTTATTATGTTATCGGCGAATTTTTGAGGTGTTCAGTTGCGGAACTCAACGCCGCACTTCTTGGTACCAGCGTGAAAATAAAAATTACTCATTCCCCTGAGTGGGGTTGAACGCACAACTGTCGGCTTAACAGTAAGAGCCTGTCCTACTGCGCCACGAAAACTTGTTCTTTAAAGTATACTTACAATAAATCTGTAACGATCACTGTCTGTACATGTAAGATATATTAAAAGACATCTTATAGAAGACATTTACCAATGAAATTATTACCTAATTTAAAAAAAAAAGTTTTTTTTGTGCGACTAATCAGATTTAAATGCAGTATACACTATTATATTTCGGCAACCTTAAATATTTACTGTTCCTTTTAATTTCAATCGTTAATAGATAAAAAAATACCTCAGTTTAAAATATTTAGATCTACATAAATGCTGTTGTGGCGCAGCGGCACAAGAGCGTGACTGTAACTGACAGGTTCTGGGTTCTATCCCCACTCGAGGAAGTGTAATATTTAAACTTTTCAATTTTAAATATTTAATAGTTTATTTCTTCGCTCTGATACAATGCAAAACGCGGAGTTGAGTTCCGCCACTCAACACGCATGCCTCAAATTCTGTGGAAAGTGGGCAACGGAAGTGGAACGGAGTGTCTTAACACTAGGTTCCCAAGTTCCCTCTGCCTACCCTGAGAGAGAGTACATAAATGCTGTAAAATTTTTATTCATTTAGCTGAAACTTTAGTTTTTAATGTTCAAAAATTGTTTTTAGAATGTGAACAAAGATTAGTAAATAAAATAGTTTAATTCAAGCGGGCGAAGCCGCAGGCGGCTGCCTAGTTTATGACATTACTAAAATTGTATATAGTATTATAAGCATTCAAAAGTCTTCTATATTTTAAAGTTGCGAAGATATTGAATTTTTCAGGGTTCCGTACTTTAATATAATAAAATGAAGTCTTTATAGGACCTCTTTGTTGCCAGAGTCATTTATCTCGCAGCGAAGAGCTTTTTAAGTCAACGTAATCAAAAGCTACGAGCGTTTACGCACCGTTTTGCTGCATTTTGTATGAAATTCGTCGTGTAATCAATGCCCATAGGATATACTCGTATTTCGGTAGATGTTAGAGCTTATAATTGATTATTATTGAATGGGCCTATCGTGGAACAAGCGTGTGGCTGTAAACGCGAAGAGTTCGATCCCCACTTACAGATATTAAATGTATAATATTTATAAATGAAATATTTAATATTTTCATTTCTCCAGCAAAACGTGGCATTTAGTTCCGTTATTCAACAAGTAATGCCTCAAATTCAGCGAAAAATAAAGAACGAGTGTCTTACTGAGAACGGAGTGCCTTAACGCTAGGTTCCCAAGTTCCCTCTGACTTCCCTGCCGCGTGGGGAAGGTTAAGCTTAAAAGAATATCATATTTAACTAAATGTAGCCTACTTCTTCAATTCTCGCTCCCGTCGCCTCGCCTTCACTATATTCTCCTTCAGTTCCGGTTCGGTGTACGCTTCGTTCGCAGCTATAGTTAGTTCGACCCACTCAGTTATTTCTGACACCCGGCTGTATACTCCAGGGGACCGGGGATCACCGCATTTCTTGCCGCCGAAGGAAACAAGTCCCATGAGAATGCCATCTCTCACTGCTGGGCCTCCTGAGTCATGCTAAAATTTTTTTTTTTTTTGAGATGCCTGTCGTGGCTCAGCGGCACAAGCGTGTGCCCCGATCCGACTTCGATCCACAGTCGAGGAAATGAAATATTTAATATTTTCAATTTCAATATTTGATGTTTAATTTCTACGCTCTGGTAATAAGGCAAAGCGCGGCGTTGAGTTGCGCCACTCAACACGCAATGCGTCAAATTCGGCGGGAAGTGGGGAACGGAAGCGGAACGGAGTGTCTTAACACTAGGTTCCCAGGTTCCCTCTGCCTAACCTGCCTCATGCTGAAAGTAATATTAATGATTTTCTCATTTTGATATTGGTATTTTTATTGTGTTGTATTCAGTTCAATCCGTTAATACGCAATGTGCCTTAAAAGTGGGAAACGCAATGTTTTGTTAACTATAGGATTCCTCTGCCTACCTCGCCATATGTTAGTAAGTAAGTTGTTTATATTAACTACCTTATATAACTTTATATATAAAATATTTAAAACTATTAAAGTAGTAATAATTATACAATTAAGTATATTCATTGTAAAGTTATTATAAGTAGGTAATTATATATTAAGTTTGAGGCCTGTCGTGGCGCAGCGGCACAAGGGTGTGACTGTAATAGACAGCTTGTGGGTTCGATTCTCACTAAATATTTAATGTTTTTATTTCTTCACTCTGGTAAAAAAACGGCAGAACGCGGCGTTGAGTTCCGCCACTCAACACACAATGCCGCAAATTCGGCGCAAAGCGGGGAACGGATGTGGAACGGAGTGTCTTAACACTAGATTCCCAAATTCCCTCTGCCTACCCTGCCATGTGCGGGATACAGAATGAAGCTGATATATTATAAGTAATACAAGTAAGTATATTAATTGCAAAATTATTATTAATAATACTAATATTAAAATAAAATGTTTAATAACATAACGTATAACCAAACCTACGTCCGTTGATACTTATTTCTCTATTATAACCAAATCATCTTTATTCAATACTAATATATAAATTAAAGAGGCCTGTCGTGGCGCAGCGGCACAAGAGTGTGACTGTAACCGACAGGTTCTGGGTTCGATCCCCAGTCGAGGAAATGAAATATTTAATATTTTCAATTTAAATATTTAATGTTTCATTTCTTCGCTCTGGTAATAAGGCAAATCGCGGCGTTGAGTTCCACCACTCAACTCGCAATGCCTCAAATTCGGCGGAAAGTGGGGAACGGAAGTGGAACGGAGTGTCATAACACTAGGTTTCACTTTCGTTCCCTCTGCCTACCCTGCCTAGTGCGGGATACAGCGTGAAGCTGAGAAAAAAAAATAGCCTATGTATTTATTATTCAGATGTATAAATTATAGTACTGAAAAGTTTCATCGAAATCTATTCAGTAGTTGAACATAAACATCACATAAACTTTCACATTTATAATATTAGTATGACAATATACTCGTAACTGTAGACATTGCTAAAGAGTAAAGCCGTGAGGCTTGAATGACATAAATAGGTATATGATTCAGCAATAAAAAGGAATAAAATATTTGGAATTAATATTAAAAAGAAATCATTTAGCTTCGCGCTGTATCTCGCTCATGGCAGGGTAGGCAGATGGTACTTGGTCTGTGTAAAGTGGGGAACTTTCCGAAATTGGAGCATAGCGTGTTGAGTGGCGGAACTCAACCCCGCGCTGTGCCACATCAACACAAAAGACAAAACTGGGAATTGAACGCACAGTATGTCGCATCAAGTCGCACACTTGTGCTTCTATGCCTCAATGCGCCTCTAATTATAGCACAGAAAAAAGTAACCGTTGAATTTCTTGTCGGCGTTTTTCAGCAGAACTGCGTTCCGAGTCGTTGCTAAGTTTATTTTAAATTTACGACGCAAAAGTGTTTGCGAAACTGTTTAAATAAATAATATTTTAAATTTGAATTCGTGTTTGAATAAAAATATAGTTTTGCTTGTATTCCATTTAGCCAAGTCTATTAAGCTTGATGCTCTATCCCGCGTATTGCAGAGTAAGCATAGTGAAGTTGGGAACCTAGTGTAAGACACTCTGTTCCCATAAAGCCGTTTCATTCTCTATTTTTCACCGAATTTGAGGCATTACGTGTTAGGCGGCGGAACTCAACGCTGCGCTTTGCCTTGCGTTCAGAGTTAAGATAGTAAATTTTCATTTACTATCTTAACTCTGAACGCAAGGCAAAGCGCAGCGTTGAGTTCCGCCGCCTAACACGTAATGCTTCAAATTCGGTGAAAATTTTCTATTTCTTTGTTTAGGGATAGAATCCACAACCTGTTGTGTCTACAGCGGTACGCTCGTGCCTCTGAGCCACGACAGGCAAGCAAATGGACTATACTAGATCAATAAATCTATTTTATAATTATGAAATATGAATATTTCCCTTTGGTAAACAAAACCTACAACCATGTGAAAGTATTTTATGACACTATAAATTTTTACGATATCAATTTATAGGCATGCAGATATTGCTATCATATTTTCGTAGGAGTCTTTTTGGTTCACTCTATAGCCTGCATTCCGTATACGTGACCACATCATCAGCAGTTGTTGCACCGACAGGTTGTGGGTTCGAATCTCCCTTCGAAAAGGTGGTAAATTTAATATTTTCAATGAAATATATTAATATTTTACATTTTAATTTCTTTAAATTAGTTCTATATAATATATTCAAATTAAATATTTAATGATTTAATTTTTTCGCTCTGGTTACAAGGCAAAGCGTGGCGTTGAGTTCCGCCACTCAACACGCAATGCCTCAAATTCGGCGGAAAGTGGGGAACGAAAGTGGAACGAGTGTCTTTACACTAGGTTCTCAAAGTTCACTCTGCCTACCCTGCCGTGTGCGGGATAAAGCGTGAAGCTGAGTTAATTTTTTCGCTCTAGTAACACGCAATGCCTCGAATGCTGCTGAATGGGAAACAAAGCAGAGTGTTCCAAATGTTATCTTATCACTAGGTACCAAAGTTCCCTCTGCCTACCCTGCTATGTGAAGGATATAGCGTGAAGCTATATATATATATATATATATATATATATATATATATATATATATATATATATATATATATATATATATATATATAATATATATATATATATATATATATATATATATATATATATATATATATATATATATATATATATATATATATATATATATATATATTATATATATATATATATATATATATATATATATATATATATATATATATATATATATATATATATATATATATATATATATATATATATATATATATATATATATATATATATATATATATATATATATATATATATATGTTGAAAGATTCTGGAGTCATTGTAGCACGTGTTGGAAATGATAATACTTGATTCCCTTCAGTATTAATCGAACCCCAAGCTGTCACTCTTAAGGTATTGCAAGGCTGTGCCGCTGTGCCAATAGTCGCAACTATTACTTAGCTTCACACTGTATCCCGCACATGGCAGGGTAGGCAGAGGTAATTTGGGAACCTAGTGTTAAGACACTCCGAAAGCGAAGAAGGAAGGAGCGAAGATATGAAAGCAATAAATATTTAATTTGAAAATATTAAATATTTCATTTCCTCGAGTGGGAGTCGAACCCACATGAGAAGGAACCTGTCGTTTACAGTCACACGCTTGTGCCGCTGCTCCACGACACGCCTCTATTACTATATCAATATATAGAATTGTTATTAATTCTTATTACTTCTTTATATTTACAAAGGAATTTCTTTTTAGTATATAAATTATTTACATTGCAAGCGTCCTTCCCACCGGTAGCATATCCAGCACATAACATTCTCGGCGTTATATAAAAACTGTATGCCTTTTGACAATCTTCTAAGCGCATTACAGGCACCGGTACGAAACGCAGTCTATCCGGAATGTTTCCATAGCCTGATTCCTGAAAAAAAAAAAAAAAATTTTTTTTTCACTTTCACACTGTATTTCTCAAATAACAGGTTAAGCAGAGGGAACCTGGGAACCTAGTGTTACATAGACATAGACATTTCCGTTCCCCACTATCCGCCGATTTGTGGGCAAATTGTGTATTGAGTGGCGTAACTCAGTTACGCTTTGCCTCCTTACCAGAGCGAGGAAATTGAAATATTAAATTTTTCAGTTGCTCTAGCCTACTCCACTACTGATCTCTAAGAAAGAACATATTTTTTCATAGTAACTAATCTGATCCCGTTTCCGTAGGAGAAAGAAATTTGAGTCTTCTATTATAACTTCTCTACATTTCCTAGTCTAAGTCTTTTTTTGTTTCGCGTTTTATCTTGCATATAACGGGAACCTATCGTCCAATATTCGATAGATTACTTGTAAAATGAAATGGCGGAACTCAACAAGATATGACTTGTTACCAGAGTGGGTTAATTAAATTATTTCATTAGCCCTGGCGGCTGCCTTCATACAGTATATATATATATATGCCTTCATGCAGTATATATATATGGTATGGTAGCCTAACAAAAAATAAAATAAAAAAAATCTTACATGAATACTACCCCAACCACTAACTATCAATATATCGTCGACATCTATACCGTAGTCTTGTGCGGGTAGGTTCAACACCGCTATATTTCTACCTATAGGTAGTGGACGATCCAAACGTAGTAAGGAATAGTCAAAATCTGCATTGCCTGGAGAATATTGTGGCGCGAAAAATACCTACAACAGATGAAATATATTAAAAACACAAGTATTTTTTTTCGAGACCGGTCAAGTGTGAGTTACATTCGTCCACCGAGGGTTCCGTATTAAATTAAAATACATATACAACTCTGATGCATTCATTTTGTATGAAATTAATTTTTTTTTATGGAAAAGACGGCAAACGAGCGTACGGGTCACCTGATGGTAAGTGATCACCGTCGCCCACGGCCCCGAGTAACTCCAGAGGAGCTACAGGAGCGTTGCCGTCCTTTACAGTGGATGGGCACCGGGACCCGGCATTACCTAATGCGAAACGCAGTGGCCAAAGCCACTACTTAACGCCGGTCTTAGTGAGTAATAGTCGAGCCTGCCTATGCGTGTTGCCATTACTGGCAACGTGACTCTACCACACGCACTTTAGTCGCCTCTTACGACACCATCAGTACCAGGGTGATCCTATTCTAAGCCGGAATCACGCGGCATTTTGAGGCAGGGAACGTTAAATACACTCTTTAAAAGAATATCCTAATGCCCATACCTCTTATTTTGAGTAATTTGTTGATGAACTCAACGCCGAGCTTTATATTTATACCAAATCGGAGAAATTATATAAACGAATGCTTGTTAAGAGGCAGATCTTAACGCCGTACTTTGCCTTGTTATCACACGAAGAAAATCAAAAATAAATAATACATTATCTCGAGTGGGGGGTGAAACCCACAACCTGCCACGCTTACAGTCGCAAAAGCACTATTCCACTGTAGTTTAATTTCGCTAATATTTATTATACCTTATTTACTCTCGCTTGATAGCCACCACGGTTATGAAACGAGCTTCCAGCTCTAATAATAAAAGGCAAAAGTTTTCTTTTGTCTCCATCATAAGCTCTGAAACAATTAAAAGTTTTATATGAAAAATTGATTTCTGTCTCGCTGTGATAAATAATTACAACAAAGTACTGCGTTAGTTGAGTAATAGTAAATATTATATGTAAAAAAATATATATGATAAAAATATATATATATGTCTTTTTTTACAGTTTCACGCTGTATCCCGCATTGAGCAGGATAAAAGGTGGGATCCCAGTGTTAAGACACTGACTGTACAGTTCAGAGCGGATCTTACGCCATGTTTTGTTTACTTACCACGAAACAAAACGTAAGGAAATAAACTCACAACCCTCATGTTCAGAGCAACTGTGCTGCTGCGCAACGACTTACTTTTTCATTTTTCTTTCATTTTTGAAGTCAATAGAAATATTAAAAAGTAAATTAGTAGAAAAAATAGTTTTAGAATTTATTCTAGACGCAGTGATACAGTGTCTGACTAAATGGGATAATTGTGGGTTCCATTGGCTCTCGGGAAAATGAAATATCAATATCAATTACTCTATGTGGTCCTTACTAGAGCACGGCATTAAGTTCCGCACAATATTTCGAATTCGATTAAAAATTGAAAAATGAACTTGTCTTATTAGAAAATAAAAAAATAGCTTATTTGTACGAATGGGAATCGAATTTGCTACCGAAATGTATACAATCACTATGTCGATGTGCACGACGCCTTTTTTTTTTTTTTTAATTAGTGTGTAATACTATAAAACAAAATAGGAGAAATATCAGTTAAGACATGACAGGGTAGGCAGAGGGGACTTGGGAACCTTGGGAAGTGTTAAGACATTTCGTTCCGTTGACGGGTTCCCGAAAAATGGAAACGGATAGTCATCTCTTATCACTTTATTATATTAGCGTACAGAAAAAAGCGTACAAATAAAAAAAAAACAAACCCATTAACAATGTCTCGAAATACCGTCACGTAGGCGCCTAAATAATTGTTATTAGCAAGAACTTAATAAAGAATAATTGAATTTTTATTGAAATTTTCGTTAAAAGCAAATTGTGCAGTTCATTTCGGCTGGTTTGGCTCTAGTCCAACACTGGCGACAGATATGATAAGACCGCAATTATTTAACATTCAATATAATTATATATATTTGGATATTGACGATTTTCTCATTTCTGTACATCATCCATTTTCGTTTATCTTGTAGTGATGGTGAAGTGGTGTCCATTCCTACTACGCTTTTACGATGAAAACATATGCTCACAATATGTTTTCATCGTAAAAGCGTAAGCCGAGAGAAATTGGGAGTGTTAAGACACTCCGTTCTGTTTGTCACATTCCATTAGGCATTAAAAGTTAAGTGGCAGAACTTAACGCCGCGATTCGCCTTGAGCTAAAGCCTTAGCAGAGCGATGATATGAAAATATCAATGACGCCACAATAGATACATACAAAAAATATATATTAAAAAAATAACCCCATTCTGTAAGACAAACTGCAGCGTTGATTTCCGCCACCCAACACACAAAAAACAAAAACTTAACCCAAGAAAAAGTTTAAAATTGACAATATTTCTTAGAAAATTTGATGATTTTTCCAATAATTCCCAAATAACTTACGATTCGAAGCAGTGACCAGCTGTCAAGATCCATTGTTCATCTATAATAGAGCCTCCGCACCAGTGCTTACCGTGACTCGATATAGCCACGTTGTACGGATACATACTGATGCTCGTCTCCATACCACCGACAATACGCCGAACTGCGTAAGTGCGGAACGCCCATGCTAACTTTTTGTCGTTTTTCTCTTTAAATATGGATGTTTTATGTATGTTTTGTTATATTCGGCTTCACGCTGTATCCCGCACGAGGCAGGTTAGGCAGAGGGAACCCGGAAACCTGGTGGCAAGACACTCCTTTCCACTTCTGTTCCCCACTTCCGCTGAATTTGAGGCATTGCGTGTTGTGTGGCGGAACTCAACGCCGCGCTTTGCCTTATTACCAGAGTGAAGAAATGAAACATTAAATATTTTAATTGAAAATATTATATATTTCATTTCCTCGACTGGGGATTGAATCCAGAACTTGTCGGTTATAGTCACACGCTTGTGCCGCTGCGCCACGATAGGCCTAATAGGCTTTTGTTATATTTAGGATATATTATAGCGATTCGTTTTAAAACGAGACGGTTATGGTTTCGATTTTCGTCCGCTGACTTTAGACGTGAAGTTTAGGGCTTGATCGGGGGAATTATTAATAACATTATTAATTAGATGTCTCCGCGTACATAATTCCTAAGATTAGACGGTTTTTTTTTATGGAAGAGACGGCAAACGAGCGTACGGGTCACCTGATGGTAAGTGATCATCGTCGCCCACGGCCCCGTGTATCTCCAGAGGAGCTAAAGGAGCGTTGCCGTCTTTTAATGTGGGTGGGCACCGGGGCCCGGCGTTACCTAATGCGAAACGCAGTGGCCAAAGCCACTATTTAACGCAGGTCTTAAATGCAGGGGCTGGTAACAATCCGGTCGAGTCTGCCCATGCGTGTTGCCATTGCTGGCAACGTGACTCTACCACACGCACTTTAGTCGCCTCTTACGACACCATCATTACCAGGGTGATCCTATTCTAAGCCGGGATCACACGGCAAGAACAAAACAAAAAATAAATGTTCTTGAAATAAACTATATATACAAATTGGTACTTATGGAACATGAATAATTTTTATTTCCGTGCTCTACCAACAATACAAAGCGAGGCGTTGAGTTCCACGACTTGGTAAGCAATGTTTGGGAATTAAGTATCTTAACACTGATTTTTCTTTAACTATGTAGCAATATGAGGGGTACAGCGCGAAGCTTTTTAAAATAATATACAATTTTATCTGATTTTTACCTGTATTGAATTTCCTTTCATTTTCTATACGATATCTCTTAGTATTGTTATCATGTTTAAATCTATACCTCTCTTCCAGTAGACTAACTATTTCTTCTTCACTCACACTCGACTCATATTCTTTGGGAACAAAAGTCGCAAGTTCTTCTCCATGAATATCAGAGTCTAATTCAAGTACATTTAAAGTAAATACTAAATTGTTAAATAAAATAGGTAATAAAAAATAAATATTGAAAATGAATTTCATTTTGGCGTATTTTAAGTTTTCATTCTTTCAGTGCATTATTTCAGCCTTGCGTGAACCAACTGACGTTTTATAGGTATTGTTTTATTGCAATGACTATTGGTCAAACGGTTTGCGTATATATGTATTTGTAAGAGAAAAATAAGAGGCCTGTCTTGGCGCAGCGGTACAAGCGTGTGACTGTAACCGACAGGTTCTGGGTTCAATCCCCAGTCGAGGAAATGAAATATTTAATATTTTCAATTTAAATATTTAATGTTTCGTTTCTTCGCTCTGGTAATAAGGCAAAGCGCGGCGTTGTGTTCCGCCACTCAACACGCAATGCCTCAAATACGGCGGAAAATGGGGAACAGAAGTTAAACGGAAGTGGAACGGGGTGTTTTAACACTAGGTTCCCGGATTCCCTCTGCCTACCCCGTCTGGTGCAGGATACAGCGTGAAGCTAACAAAGAAAGTAATAAATAAAGAGAAAATATTTTACATGACAGGTTGTAGGCAAAGCGCGGTGTGGAGTACCGTAACTGAGCACGCAATATCTTAAATAAGGCGAAAAGCGGGAAACTATACAGAGTGTTTTAACACTGGGTTCTTAAGTTCCCTTTGCCTACTCTACCATGCGAGAGACAGGGTGAAGCTAAAAACATAATATAATATTGTATTATTATTTAATGGGTCACCCACTTAAAATCTCACTTACAGTGCACAAAGATTTTTTACAGTTTACAAAGATTTTGCCGTCTGATTCCGGCTTAGAACAGGATCACCCTGGTACTGATGGTGTCGTTAGACTAAAGTGCGTGTGGTAGAGTCACGTTGCCAGTAATGGCAACACGCATGGGCAGACTCGACTGGATTATTACCGCCCCCGGCATTTAAGACCGGCGTTAAGTAGTGGCTTTGGCCACTGCGTTTCGCATTAGGTAAGGCCGGGCCCCGGTGCCCTTCCACCTTAAAGGACGGCTCTTGTAGCTCCTCTGGAGTTACTCGGGGCCGTGGGCGACGGTGATCACTTACCACCAGGTGACCCGTACGTTCGTTTGCCGTCTTTTCCATAAAAAAAATGCTTTAACTTTACAGGGAAAACTTTAGAGGAAAAATAGTTTCCCACATGCTTTTATTTAAAGTAAAGTAGGGGAAAGTAGGCAGTATTAAATTTATGATCATTTTACGATTAGTATTATCGTTTCAACTTGTTGCTTGTGCGAGTGAGTTGCGCGTACAGTCATATTAATGAAATTTTCAATGTTTTCTCCCTTTTTCACTATATATAATTTACAAGTCACAGAAACGAATCAATTATGTTTGCGTAGAATTTTATAAGGAAAATGAAAAATCCAGTGTTTCCCGTTTAAAATGTATATTTTTTATTGTTGTTTTCAGATGTTAATTTTAAATAAGCAGTCAAGTGTCAGTCAGACTCGCCTACCGTAATTTCCATATCAATTGCAGGATTGTATGCAAACGGAAAAAATAACCGATAAGAATTGACGCACTTAAAATTGTAGGCATATAATTTTATGGTAAAGTAAGTACAATGATATTTTTGTAGCTCTACCTATTCATACTGTATTCAGACACAGGGAAAGTGGGAACTTAGTATTAAGACACTCCGTTCCTGTCAAGACACTTCCGTTACCCATTTTCCATCGAAATTGACGAATGGTATGTTAAATGGTGCAACTCAACGCCCGTTTTGCTTAATTATTAAAACAAAAATATAAAAATTTCGTTTTCACCAATGATTTACAGATAAAATGCAGCAAAAATTATGCATAAATGCTATATATAATTATTTTTTAAAATTTTTATTTTACTGTAGCTTACAAAAACCATATAACATTTCTTTATTATAAACTCGTTTGTTAAGATTGATTATTTGAAGGTTGTGTGGAAGTATCAAGTTGAAATTTATACTAAATACGCAGGTCAACAGGCTCCTACGACGTCCTTCATACGGCGGTTATCAGTTCAATTTTCTATTGCCAGAGTATAATGTATCTACATATATTACTTTCATCTCGTCTACAGTCAAGCTTCATGTTTTTGACATACCCTATTTATTATCGTTACTGAGTTTTAGAAGCCTTTATTGAGGTATCTTCTTGCACCTCGCCACTCACTTATTCTTCTTCCTGGCATTAACCCCTGAGTATGCCAGGGTCTGCCTTCATACTCAATTTACTCCACTTTGAGCGATTCTTGATGGCCAGGTGTCTCTCTTGTTTAGTAAATAGTTTTCGCTAATATTTTATTAGTCATTCTCTCGGCAAGTCCAAACCATCTGAACACTTTCATTTTTATTCTCCTCTTGATTTGTAACTAGTATTATGTATATCTCTTTACTGCGGATTCGGTCAGCTAAACGTGCAAAAGTGCTTGCTAAAGCCTATTTGAATAAAGAATATTTTGAATTTGAATTTGAATTTAAACGAGCTCAGTATATAATACCAAGATATTGTATCTTCTTTCAAATTCACCAGCATTTATCTTCTTTCCATACTTCGTTGCTTAGGTATCAGTATTGTGTACCAGCACTATTTTGTGTACAGCCAAAAGTACAGCATAAATATCAAAACACACACAATCATTCCATAGTCATATAATTGGATTATCGTATAATTTACTATTAACGCCTAAGGGTTAAAAGATATTAAGGGCCAAGGTATACAGAAGAAGGTACCTTGTGTATACAAGGTATACAGAAGTTTAATGATGAAGTAAAGAGTTTAATGGTAAGGTAAAGTATTAAGGATAAGTGGTTAAAAGTTTGAGGTAATAAGGGATAAAAATTTACGAATTGTATAGAAAACTTTTTACGCCTCCACGCATAGCGTTGACAAGTTTGTTAGGCTTCATGTAGTTTATATATATATATATATATATATATATATATATATATATATATATATATATATATATATATATATATATATATATATATATATATATATATATATATATATATATATATATATATATATATATATTTGTTAGGCTGAGTATACAAAAGTTAAGTCACTCCATTCCCTATATTTCCTCAAATTACTTGACGTTAGTAAGCTGAGAGTAGTTTAAGTAGAAAGACAGACACTGACAAACGTCGGAATTAATGCCAGGTAGAAGAATAAGTTAGTGGCGAGATATAACAAAACTCACCATGCTCTGTCATACTTGATAGAGGAAATTGATATAAGTCATTCCTTCAAGGGGGAAGCTACACATTTTTTCCACATGAGTTCCTCTCAGTAGAACGAGTTTAGTTTTTTCGCACTGGTAACAAAAACGACAGTCAGCATAGCGTTTTAGCGTTTAGTTCCACCACTTAACAAGGAATGCCTAAGAAAGGAAATTAATATAATTCATTCCTTCACGGGAAAAGCTACTTATTTTTCCACATGAGCTCGTCTCAGGAAAACTGGCTTTTCTCGCACTGGTAACAAGACACATAGACAGCATAGCGTTTCGTTCCACCACTCATCAAGATTTTTTTTCGTTTATTTTATGCGTCAGAAAGTCATAAAATAGGTAATAATATTTTTTAATACTAGGCTTTCTTTTGCGGGATACAGCGTGAAGTTGCGTGAAGCAAAAATAATATAAAACAATCAAAATCTTGCACATATTTAAAAAAAAATAAGATTTAATTTAAAATTTGCTATTAAAAGTACAAGAAATTATAAATAAAAAGGCAAACGTCGAAACTTTAACTATGAAACACGCGAAGGTCTCGGAGCAATTGGTTCTGCTGTTGCATAAGGTACAGAAAAGGTATTCGAATTCTTTATAGGAATAAATTAAAATATCCTCAGAGTTATTAAGCAAGTAGTCTTTTGTTGGTTCCCATATGAATTTAAGCGAGTATTCGAGGATGATAAGAGATAACAGTATCTGAAAAGAAGAAATTACACCGATAACAAAAAAACAGTCCTGTTTTGAGACCACCGTTTAAAGTCATAGCTACAGATTTGGTCCCCATCGACATAATCAATTAACTTCATTTCTCGTCTTAGGAAGGTAAAGCGGCGTTGAGTTACGCTATTTAACACGCTACAAGGTAACTGTAATAAGGTAAACAGTTAAACTAAATGATTGTCAAAGTTTTAGTTTGTATTTTTTTTTTAAATTTTATAGCCATTTGCACCTAGAATTCGGAGATAAGTGGGGAGCTTGATGTTTTAACTAGGTTCCGAAGTTCCCCCTGCCTACTCTGCCCCGTTAAGTTAAGAAAATACACTTACTTCTATCAAGAAACATATAGATAATAGATTTCGTCTTATGTAATATGGTATTATACTGATTTTTCTCAATAAAAGACTTGTACTCAAAAGGAAGACTAATTTTGATTGCACATGCTCATCTGATAAAATATCACCTGCTAAAAAACATTTAAATTAAAAAAAAATGATTATATACGTGATAATAGTGGGTTCGATTCTTACTCAAGAAAATTAATTATATTATTTTCTCGCTCTGGTATCTAGATTAAACGAGATGTTAAACTCGATAATTGGGAAATGTATGGAGACCCAAATGTTTTAACACTAGGTTCCCAGGTTCCCTCCGCCTTCCTGGTACTTGTGGAATCTAGTGCAAAGTATTTAATATAGAGAATACATCTACTTTGCGCAGTAATGGATAATACATGTCACATTTTAAAAACTTTGGTTTTTCTTATAGAAATCGGAAGTTCCAAAGTGCTTGGGCTAGTAAGCTTCCGCTGGAGTATTCACCGACGTACTGAGTTTCCGGTCCTGAGTAGGTTAAGTAGAAGTTTCGATAGGAAATATCGAGAATATTTTCTTAGTATTTCCCAACACTCACTGTAAAGACATCGACCGAGTGTAGTTCGGGCTTTAGAGTTTAAGTTGATATATCACAATAGAAATCTTTGTCATATGAGGTTTATTTTTATTTAAATAAAATGTATTTTAAGCCTCCACAATTTTAGTGAAAACCACATTAAAACCGTTGTGTATTTGGAAAGATTTAATAGTGCATGGTGAATCAGTGTGAAGCGACTTTGTTTTACAGTTGATATCTACATAATAGAAATATGTGATTAATACTTATCGTTGACTAGAGATTTGTTCCGCAATTTTTAAGATATTGCTAGTAAAGTGGTGAAACCCAACGCCACGTTCTGTCTTGCTACCAGAGTGAAATTAGAATATGTATATAAAGCGTTTAATAATAACAGCCTGAACAAAAAAATAACAAGATGTAGCTTACCAGGATTTAATAAAGAAAAATTGTTTATAAGTAGAGAAAGTGCAATTGCAATTGCACCCACACTAGTCATATGTAAATAGAGGTACATAAAAAAGAATGATTATATGGTATAAACATATAAAACTAGAAAATGACTTTTCTACGTGACAGCTGTCATGTTTATTAAGTATACAGATAAGAAAAAAATAAATAAGTACATTGTCTATATTTTTTTTATTATGTCACAACATTTTAACACATCTCTACTAAAAGGAGAACTTAATTAATTTTAAAGCATTGCTTGCTAAACGGAGGTAAACGCTGCTTTATGTCTAGTTAAAAATGAGACCAAATGATATACACGAATCTTAAACTGTCGAATATATCGAGACATTGGGTGTTGAGTCGCGGAACCTAACGCCACGGTTTGTCTTGTTACCAGAGCGATGAAATTTTAATATTAATTTTCATTACCTCTTGTTGGAATTTAACCTGTATGGTTGAATTCAGACCAGAAATTTTCCTATGATTATTATGCATAAACGAAGCTATTTTAATTAAGCTCGCAATCAAACGTGGAAATGCACCCAAGCTTTTCATCAGGCATCGATTAGTTGGAAACCGTTTACTCTCTTGCTTTTCGTATCTTTATATTTTTTCTATTTCTCTCCGATTACTCCATCGGAAAGAATAATTTCTATCAATCAGCTAATCATATTACGGTAGCATAGTGTTCAGATAATACGATCCCAATAAATCTACACTTAGGAAGGAATAACATTTATTTAGAAAACGTATATATATGTTAACATAGCGAAATTTGAACCCACACCTATAGGAAACCGTCCAACCGCTTTAACCACAAAACCAGACGCTCTCATCAAGCTACTTCGAAATTCTTATACTCTTATTATGATTTATTTATGTCCCTAACATCTCTGTAGGGACATTTCCGCTACACAAAGATATTATAATTATCGTTAGAATAATCTATATATAATAAAAGCTATTTTTTTAAAAGTTAACTATTTTTGAAGTGTTAATTCATACTCATTATTTGCATTTTTGGTTTTGGATTTCTTAGTTCTGATAAAACACAAGACAAATCAAAGTTGATTTCTGCTACACGTAAGATTTTGAAAATTAAAAGTTATGTAGGCAATTAAGTTTACGGCGTTTAGTTCCGCCACGCAATAGGCAGTTCTTCAAATTCAGTAAAAAGTCAGGAACGGAAGTGAAACGGAGTGAATTAACACTAGGTCCCCAGGTTCCCTCTGCCTACCCTGCCTTGTGCGGGATATAGCGTAAAGTTAGAAATGAAGGGTCCTGAAGTAGGCTTTGCCTATCTTGCTACAAGAGTGAGACAATAACAGTTTAGCTTTACTAAAAAAAAAGAATACATCAATTTTACACTTAAAATCATAATATTATATTATATTTTATTAATATCTATAATAAATACGATGTCGTGTAAACGGACTACAAAAAACAATAGAGCTGTTTGCATTGGAAGAATAAACATTCGTCCACGTTTTATTTCTAGATGACATATTTTTCTCTTCACGTTTCTGCATTATGCTCAGTCGGTCGATATTTTTTTTACCATCGTTTTGAATGTAAATAGTATTTGGTAATGTTTTGTTTTAAATATGATGAGTTATGAATATTTCGTATTTACTTACTTAGTCACTCAGCTTCACGCTGTATCCCGCACATGGCAGGGTACACAGAGGGAACTTGGGAACCTAGTGTTAAGACACTCCGTTCCCCACAAATATTTGGTATTTGAATTACCCATTTACATGTCATGTCTGACTATAGTAAAGCTTGTAAGTTCGATTATCTTGTATATCCTATCATTTTCCCTATTATTGGTGACAAGAATTACTGTACTCAACTTAGCTTCACATTGTATCCCGCACATGGCGGGGTAGGCAGAGGCAACTTGGGAACTTAGTGTTAAGACACTCCATTCCACTTTCGTTCCCCACTTTTCCGCTAAATTTGAGGCACTGCGTGTTGAAGTAGCGGAACTCAACGCCGTATTTTGCCTTGTAGAACGAAGAAATAAAAACGTTAAATAATTAAACTCAAAATATTAAATATTTCATTTCCTCAAATGAGGGTCGAACCCACAACCTGTCGGTTGGAGTCACACGCTTGTGCCTCTGCGCAGTCTAGTGTCAGAATACTCATTTTCTTAAATTTTCTCATTCGTTTCAGGCACTAAATGTTACAACGCATAAATGATACGTATTATCTAAACAAACTATTTTTTTGTCAAATATCTTTAAATTCTTATATTTAAACCGCGAATTCAAACCGAATCACCTACAATTCAATGTACACCCAAACAGTACCACTGAGCCAACACGGTGTCTATACTAAAATTATTATATTATCAGCTTCACGCACATTTTAAGGCAGAGGGAACTTGGGAACCTAGTGTTAAGACACTCCGTTTCGTTTTCCACGTTACGCCGGATTTAAGGTACTGGTGTTCAGATGGCTTGATCCCAGAGCGAAAAAATGAAAATATGAAATATTTCATTTCCTCGAGTGGGGATTGAACCTACAGTCTGTTGCTTTAAAAGTCACACGTTTGAGCCTCTGCGGTACGACAGGCCTCCTATTTAAAATTGCAATGTAATATTTTTCCTAAGTGAAGTCACATATAAGCACTTGTGACTCAACGTCCCCATTCGAAAGTATTCGCTTTGTATAACAAAGGCATTCCACTGAAATGAACGTTAAAAACTAAATGACGACTTACGAGCTTTGTTTTAATGAAAATTTTACAAATATGCTTGAAATATTTGAAAAGTTTATAATTTCTAGGTCAAATTTACTGCTAAATATATGATTTGGCGTCTAATTGCTCAGTGGCGGGACGTCTGAATGTAAAATATTATGGTTGTAGGTTCGATTGCCAATCGGGGGAATGGGATATTGTCACTTCTGATAAATCACTTTGCATATTATTTTTTTTGTATATTATTTATTTATTTTGGACATGAACCCCTCTTTGGGTAAAGGCCTCCTCCAGTTTTTTCCAAGCATCTCTGTCTTTGCCAGTACTTATACAGTTACTTCCTGCCATATCTACTATGTCGTCTACCCATCTCCTTTTCGGTCTATTTTTTTTGTGTATTATTTATTTATTTTTCAGCTTCACGCCTATATAACCTGTACAGTAAAGTCCTTCCATCATCCAAATTCACAACAATTAATATTAAAAGGCGAAATACAACGTTGCATTTTGTTATCAATATGGAAAAATAAAAGTAATTCGTACTTTTAAGTTAGGATTTAGACGACTGTCGTTGCTCAGCGGCACAAGTGTGTGACTCAAAACAGGATAGGTTTTGGGATCCCCATCCCTATACTCGAGGAAATAAAATATTTCCAAATTAAATATTTAATATTTTAATTTTTTTCGCTCTGGTAACAAGGCAAAGAACAGCGTTGCATTTCTCCATTCAACACGTAATGCCTCAAGTTCGGCGAAAATTCGGCAACGGAACTAAGTGTCATAACACTAAGTTTCCAAGTTTCCTCTGCCTACCCTGTTTATGCGGGATTAAGCGTGAAGCCACGATAGCCTCTACACATTTTTGGCATCACTATTAGATGACTTTATTAGACTCATATAGCACTTACATGTATGTAATTGAATACAGAAACGCAATGCTATAATTGTGTGGCAGTTTAATTAATTTGATTGGCGGTTACACCCACGTCCCTAGAGACAAGGCATATGAGGCTCTTCGTATGAATTTTATTATAGATAATACAGGCTTTTTTCCAGTAAAAAGTATTCAAGAAATGATTTAGATTTTAGGTTCAATTTTTATAATAAATTATGTATTTCAGGGAAACAATTGTGTTTTTAATAGCTTAGGAAAGTGTAATTGTATGTAGCACATCATCATTGAAATGTTCGTAAGGAAAACTAGACTTTAATATTTGATTTCCATAAATAATTTGCATTTTCAATTATTTTAAACTTGTAATAAGGTAAAGCGCAGCGTTGAGTTCCGCCACTCTATACGCAATAACTCATATTAACTTGAATGTGGAGAAGAGAATAAAGTATCTTAACACTAGTTTCTCAAGTTCTTGTTCCCGCTTTATTATAGCATGAAGCTAAAAAAAAATGTTTCATTTTATAAAAAAAGACGTATAATACATGTGATTTGTTAAAAATATATATTGAATGTCAAACGATATTTGATTTTACAGTTCTTTGGGATATATGTAAAAAATCTAATAACGGTCAAAGAAATGTAACCTCTAATAATGATTTTCAAATTTTTTGTCTAACAGTTGTGTTTTTGCGAATTTGTGTCCGCTAATCCTATTCTAAGCCGGAATCACACGGCATAAAGGGTTAAGTATATTTATGGGACAAAATGTCTATAGATAGTAAAATGCAAAGCGCGGCGTTGAGTTCCGCCACTCAACACGCAATGCCTCAATTCGGCGGAAAGTGGGGAACGGAAGTGGAACGGAGTGTCATAACACTAGGTTTCACTTCCGTTCCCTCTGCCTACCCTGCCTAGTGCGGGATACAGCGTGAAGCTGAGAAAAAGAGAGAGATAGATAGTAAAATGTAACTATTTTTCAAAAATCTAAATCTCCATAAATCACCTTTATCATCTTACACGAATAACATAATATTCCATGTAAACGTATCAACTATGGTAGCGACTAGGGTTGTGGTTGAAAACGGTCTCAAACCGCGTTGCAAAAAAATTTTTCTATTCTATGAGGCACATTTTACCCCAGTATTTTTTAATTTAAGTTGTCTTCTTAAACGGAAAGAATGGTTTGGTTGGTTTATGTAAAATATGTGTTTTTCATTTCTTTATTAGTTTGACGGAATAGTCAGTCAGACCTTTATTATCTTAAGATATTAAGCTCTCAATGGCGCTACGTACTTTCAATGGTGGCTTACCTCTTGAAATCAGAAAATATATATAAATATACCTAAAAGTTGTATAAGATAAATGAGCTGTTTTTCTTTAGCGATTGACGCCTCAAATTCGGTGGAAAGTGGGGAACGGAAGTGGAACGGAGTGTCTTAAAGCTAGGTTCCCAGGTTTCCTCTGCCTACTCTGCCTCGTGAGGGATACAGCTTGAAGCTAAAAAAAAATGAATTGTTGGCACAAGAGTGTGACTGTAAACGACAGGTTATGGTTCGATCCCCACTCGAGGAAATGAATATTTAATATTTTCGAATTAAATATTTAATGTTTTTCATTTCTTCGCCCAGGTAACAGGGCAAAGCCCGTCGTTGAGTTTCGCCACTCAACATGCAATGCCTCAAAATTGGCAGAAAGTGGAACGTGTGTCTTGACACTAAGTTCCCAAGTCCTCTCTGCCTACCCTGCTGTGTGCGGGATACAGCGTGAAGCTAAGATTGTTAATATAAATGAAAAAAATAGACATTTTCTTTGTATTGTTTTGGAAAATGTGGCACGACATTATTTGTAGCATGCATTATACTTTAAAATTAAAAAAATAGACTAAAAAAAATATTTTTTGTCTGGTATAGAAAATATAAATAATTTTAGTTTTTACTCTATTTAGCTGTAAGTAAATAAACTGTAAAGACATATAGCCATTAAAGAAAATACATTAATTCTAATAACTAGATTAATTGTGACACCCGACTCGTTAAACAGAAGGAAGGAAGACAAAGGGCGTTTGATTATAGCGGACCCTACTCACGGCTTACCCTAAAGACGATAAGTTAATGAGCTTTTAATTACGCTTTTAGGTTTGTTTAAGGGAAGGGAACCTAATGTTTTGTGCCTGAGGGAATTTGGGAACCTGGTGTTAAGATACTGTGTTTCCCATTAAAATAATTTACCGTTCTGCCCCTTGTGTGTCCGTGTGTAACATTTTCTCATATTGTTTAATGAGTACAATTTTTATTCGGAATATCATATAATATCAGCTTTATCAAGAATTCACGACCGATTCAATACACGTTCACAAATTTTTGTATGGGAAACATATACAATATGTGGAGGAAGATACGGATATATGGAATCAACTTATTTTTCTTATTTTTTTTTTAAACATGAGGAAATTATAATCTTATTTTAATTCAAATGCTATCCAGTACTTAATCTTTAAAAGGACCTTTCCGAAGACTAATCATACTTTTCTGCCTACTCAGGAAAGTAGATAAATATCTAAAAGATATATCTTAATATATCCGTTAGATATAGCGATATCTGACAGTTATATAAAAATATAGGTATAAGAAAACACAGAAACTTTTCATTAATTTTATTAGATAAAGTATGAAATTTGTATTTACGCTTACTATCACAATATCTATATATATATATATATATATATATATATATATATATATATATATATATATATATATATATATATATATATATATATATATATATATATATATATATATATATATATATATATATATATATATATATATATATATATATATATATATATATATATATATATATATATATATATATATATATATATATATATATATATATATATATATATATATATATATATATATATATATATATATATATATATATATATATATATATATATCAAATTCGGCGGAAAGTGGGGAACGGAAGTGGAACGGAGTGTCATAACACTAGGTTTCACTTCCGTTCCCTCTGCCTACCCTGCCTAGTGCAGGTTACAGCGTGAAGCTGATAAAAAAATAAAAAAAATCACAATATATTAACTGTACACTGTATCACAACATAGCAAAGTAGGCATGTTAATGATATTTTTTATTTTGTGGGGTAAAATGTGACTGACTTTTGTTAACCAGTTTATTAAAAGTTTGAATTTAATATAGTTTGTGTATTTCGGAATTTTATTTATACTAATTGTATCTATATATTTTAAATTTTAAAGATCGGCAACGCACCTGTAGCTCCTCTGGTGTTACACGTTCCGTGGGCGACGGTCATCACTCACCATCAAGTGACCCGTACGCTTATTTGCCATGTCTTTTCCATAAAAAAAAAAACTTACGTTATATATTTCACCAACCAGCATTTATATTCTCTTAAATAAAAAAAAACGATTATACATTGAGTCGTCACTATATTTCTATTTATTTCTAGAAAATGAACGACGTGTACAAGATTGTTTCTTTCATAGTATGAGAAGGAATACAGAAAATATTATTGGCAACATCTATAATAATTTTCCAGGGGATCCTTTAGCTTTCAACAAATCTGTTTGTGTAATTTTTTTTTTTATTGCATTTTTTTTAATAAAAATTCTCTCAGCTTCACGCTGTATCCCGCACGAGACAGGGTAGGCAGAGGGAACCTGAGAACCTAGTGTTAAGACTCTAGTTAAGACCTCTTCCGTTCCCCACTTTCCGCCGAACGGTAAAAATATTTCTGTAATTGGCACAAACCCTCCGGCGCCCCATCGTCATATGCCTTAGGATTCTTAAACGTTATACAATGTAAAACGCTGCAATGAACGATTTTAAAAGTCAATATTGGAAAATATATCCCTTGGGACGATTCTGGGAAATAAACGAGTAGCGGATGTAAGATAACATTTTCTATTTAACTTCCATTATAGATACTGTCGATGGAATTCTAACAGAATCTCAATAGACCTTCATTTGGAAATTTGTATTGGAAAAATTCTATTACAAATCGTCTTCAGTTCAATAATGAGACAATCTTGTTTGTATAATTGGGAGTCGGCGACACAGTTATTTCCTTCTCTGTATTTTGATTATTTAGAAAAATCGGTCAAGTGCGAGTCGCACTTTCTCACTGAGGGTTTTTTGTATGATTTAAAGTGCAATAATAAATTTGCTAAATTTTTGTACCTACATATTTTTATTGTCGATTTCTTTTTTACTTTATTTGTATTGTGAGTTATTACTTTGTGTCTAATTTAATAATTTTTGGAGGAACAGATTTTGAATTCGGTGCGAATTTCATACAAAATGGAGCAAAAACGATGCTGAAATCAATTGTAGTAATTTCAGCAAAAAGATCGAGTTCTTCTAAATATATATATATATATATATATATATATATATATATATATATATATATATATATATATATATATATATATATATATATATATATATATATATATATATATATATATATATATATATTATAATATATATATATTAAAGTAGTATTAAACATTGTTCACGTTAAGATGCTTTCGTTACCGTTCCATCAACGGCGTTCACACCTTCCGACGGAACTAAACGTCACATTTTAACTTTTTACCATAGCGAATGAAAACTTTAAATATTCCATTTCACCGAGTGGGTATCGAATTCACAAACTGTCGGGTTTATAGAAAAAAAGGCATAGTGTCTTGTCATAAGAAACTCTTTTCTTTCTTCTCTCTCAGCTTCACGCTGTATTCCGCACGAGGTAGGGTAAGCAGAGGGAACCCGGGAACCTAGTGTTAAGACACTCCGCTCCACTTCTGTTCCCCACTTTCCTTTTCGCTGAATTTGAGGCATTGTGTGTTGAGTGGCGGAACTCAACGCCGCGCTTTGCCTTATTACCAGAGCGAAGAAATGAAACATTAAATATTTAAATTGAAAATATTAAATATTTATTTCCTCGACTGGGGATCAAACCCAGAACCTGTCGGTTACAGTCACACGTTTGTGCCGCTGCGCCACGACAGGCCTCATCTCTTTTCTTTCTTCCTAATGGGTAGAAAATTAAGCAAGATATATTTTTTCATCAGCACTTAACTGGACTCAACAGCGTCTTGGTTTGTCTCCGTACTAATATAATACCTATATTATATGATTGATGTCTTGTATTAAATTCTCAAACAACGTTGACTTTTGAAATTGAGCTTTCACACTTTAAAGTTAAAGTCCTTTTTAGATTAATATCAACAGAAGATATCTAATTAGTTTATGTTAAAAGAAAATATGCTTTATTTATATTACTTTAAGATTTAAAATTCAAGTAATGGTAGTTTTTCTATCATTTTCTTCTCTTAATAATATTTTATCAATTGAAATAGAACATTATTATTTATGCAATAAAGTCGTATTTACGACGCTCTAAGTACTACAGCTTCCATTATTATACGACTAATGAAAAGTGTTGGTATTAAGCAGTAAATTGTATGAGTACACAAGATATGTCAGATTAGTCGTGTTATGATCGCTTTTCTATGGAAATGAGTATATTGCCTTTTTGAATGTTTTTACTTACTACTAGCGGTACGCTTGCGGCTTCGCCTGCTTACATATAATGATGTTTTTATTTAACTTTCTAAGTTTATTTCAAGAAATTGGTTGTTAATTTTATTATGATTATTATCTGTATTTTATAATAGTAAATTGTAATTTCAGCCTCTTTTTTTTAATATTTTATTTGGTTTTACTCGTATAGATTTTTTTTTATTATTTCATATATATGTATGTGGGTGGTTAGCACTTTCGTACGGTAAACGACATTTTCACCTTACATATCTCGATACGACGGGAAGTATGTGATAAAAATTTGCATATGATGTTCTACAACTTTCCCAGTCTTTCAAAGAATATCTTATAAGAATGTGTTCAGCTATTTTAGAGAGAGTCTGGACAAACAGAAAGACAGACGAAAAGAGGAAAGATTAAAATTTATTGCTTCTAAAATTGCTTGGGTTCTAGTATCGCGTAATAAATACGATTTTGAAATGTACAGACATTTTTTTTTTATTTTTATGTAAAGATATTAATTAGCGATATATGTTTTTTGTTATATAATACTAATTTTTGTGGTTCATTCCAAACAAGACTTGCATTAAAAATTTTGCTTACAAATGTATTTTATTTGGCTTTTCTCTTCAGCTTCACACTACATCCCACACTTGGCAGTGTAGGCAGATGGAACTTGAGAACCTAGTGTTGAGACACTCCGTTTTCTTAACAATTAATAACTTTAAATAGATTGAAAATCACTCCGTTCCTTGTGACACGTCTGCTTTGTCAAAATATACTACACACGTAACCCTAGATTTTTTTTATGATATTGTCAGATACGAAAAAATATTTTTTATTATTATTATTCTTTTTCAGCTTATATCCTGCAGGGAACGCAGAGGGAACCTAATGTGGAGACACTCCGTTCTGTTCCCTACTTTCTACTGAATGTGAGGCATTGCGTGTTGAGTGCCGGAACTCAACGACGAGCTTTGCCTGATACCAAAGCGAAAAAATAATAAAAAAACAATTCAAATTGAAAAATTTTGATATTTAATTTCCTCGAGTGGGAATCGAACCCACAACCCGTCACGTTAACAGACTCAAATAATGACCTCTAATTATTTACATATACAGTTCTATTTTGAGAAGAGTGCCGCTTACTGTGCTATGATAAAAAAAACTAGAATAGACTTTCTGATTTTTTAGGCTGGTTACACTAAAATTGATCTAATGATAACCTTGAGATAATATTACTAATATATCAAGATACCCAATAATTAGGGTAATTTTGTACATGGCAACCCCACGGGCAAACTGTTGCTGGGTGGGCGGGCGCGGGGCTCAGCTACTGTTGCAAACTCAATACGAATAATTACTTGAGATGCTATAACTTAAAGACTTGTTACATTATTTTCATGTTTATAGATTTTTTTTTTTAATATTTCTGAGCTGAAGTATTCGTTTGCCTTGACGTCCTAACCTCAGAACAAGAATTGAAATGACAAAGTTTATATATAGAAATGTTAGTTTAGCACAGATGGCTGTAGGATATATACTACATCATGTCCATCTTCAATATTTACCTTAGACGCTAATAATATTAATATATTTTTTTAGCTTCACGCTGTTTCTTGGACAAAGCAGGGTAGGCAGAGGAAATTTTGGAAACCCTTCTATTACTAAGATACTGCGTTCTCATAAAGATACTTCTGTTTGCCACTGTCTGCCGATTTCTGAATTGAATAACGTGTTGAATGACGGAACTCAACGCCTCTCTTTGTCTCGTTACCAGATCGATCAATCAGAAATGAAATTATTATTTTCAGTGATTTTATTGTTCTGACTCGAAAATAGGGCGGAACTTAGGGAAAGGACTGCTTTAAACCTAGGTTCCTTTTTCAAAATATTTTAAGTTCCCTTTTCAAAATAGATAAATATTACGAGTCTATATTTAAATTCATAAAAAAAAAAACCAATACAAAAATAAATACACAAAACAAAAACTTCGTCCCAATACAAATATTTCTCGATCAATTTCATCTAACATAAATAAACAGCTCTATGTACATACATCATAAACCACCCCTGTTACTCCAAGCGTTAGTACACCACCGGCTTTCTAAGTGCGAGGACGTTATAATGCATAGGTGAGTGACTCTTGAATATAATAATTAAAGAATAGACACTGAAATAACAGAATAAATAGAGCTCAGTCACTAACTTAACCTCGAATTAAGAAAATTGTAATAAGAAATTAAGAAATATTATTTTAAATGGATATCTGTACTAATATTATGTTCATACGATTATAATTCTAATATCGATATTTTATTAATAACATCAGAGGGTTTTTTTAAATTGTGTAAACTTGTAAAGGTTTCAGGTTTTATTTTAATATGGTCCGTTCGGTTAAAATATTAGATGTTATATTTTTAGACGTAAGGTGGAGACAGTGTTTTCTCTCTGGCTCCACTGTCATCACGCGATATGCGGGATAAGCGTGAAGACGTTTTCCGTACACTCATTTACCTTCCAATTAGTCAAATGTGTCATACGGACAGACAGTGTTGAGTTATATTTATATTATATATCTTATATATATTAATAAACTGCTTTATTGTTAATAAATTGAAATTTCCATTCTTGTTCATATTCAATTTATTATCAAAAAAAGTATAGTAATATCTTTGAATAAATACAGAAAAATAAGATAAGAATACCACTTAATTATTTTCTTACTAACGTACATATATACATATATATAACTAATTTAATACGTATAATTGATAAAGTAGGGTACAAAACGGAACGTCTTAGCACTAGGTTCCTAAGTTCCCTTTTACCCTGCCACGTGCTGGATACAACTGAAGCTGAAAAAAAGAGTAAAACTCGTATAATTTGAAAAATAATGACTAATGTATTTTTTTATAATATTTTTTGTCTGTAGTGTAATTTTTTTGTATTCAAGACACTGTCAATATATCTAATATATTTTTTAAATGTTACCATCCTAAAAAATTGTGCACCATTCTAATAACAGAAAAATAGCTACGTTAATTTACATTTTATATCCGAATTTCATAATTACACAGCGTTTATTCATAAAGTATTTCAAAGTGTAGGTTTTTTTGCCCATAAATATTAATTATTTCTTAATTAAGCCTCCAAAGTCTGTCTATGTGTTTAACGATGGCACCGTAACTCTTGAATGAACAAGCCAAATTGAGTGTGGTTTTTTTTAATCCAAAGCGCTTATTATAGATATGTTTGTTTTATTGTACGGGCTAATCTCAGTAACTATAAATCACGGCCAGAGTTATTTCCAGCTCTTAGGAGAAGAGTATCAACTGGGTGAATATTTTAGGTTCACGCTATATCACACATATATGAAGAGTCAAAGGGATTCTAGAGCCCAGATACTCACTCAGCTTCATGCTGAATCCCGCACACGGCATGGTAGGCAGAGGGAACTTGAGAACATAGTGTTAAGACTTTCCGTTCCACTTTCGTTTCCCATTTCCGCCGCGATTGGAGGAATTACGTGTTAAATGGCGGAACTCAACGCCGCGCTTCGCCTTTTAAACAGAGCGAAGAAATGAAAACATTACATATTTAATTTGAAAATATTCAATATTTAATTTCCTCGAGTTTTCTTTTTATATCTGATATTTTCTTTCTTCCGATTAGAGAGGAAGTAGTCATATGTAAAAAATCAACTCAACTCAACTCAGCTTCACGATGTATCATGCACGTGGCAGGGTAGGCAGAGGAAACTTGAGAACCTAGTGTTAAGACACTTCGTTCCACATCCGTTCCCCACTTTCCACCGAATTTGAGGCATGGCGTGTTTGAGTGGCGGAACTCAACGCCGCGTTTTGCCTTGCACCAGAGAGAAGAAATGAAAATATTGAATATTTGAATTAAAAAAAGATAAATATTTGACTTCTTTGAATGGGAATCGATCCCAGAACCTGTCGGTTACAGTCACACGTTTGTGCCGCTGCGCCACGACGGGCCTCAAGGAAAAACTCATGAAAAAACTATTCTTATACATACATACGATGGTAGATATAAACGTAATTTTATTTACAAAGCAAATAAGGACGAAAGCTAAATAAGCGATTAGGGCGTAATGTTGTACGATACATTATTATTTTTCTTTTTGGTTTATTCTTGGCTTATAAATATTAAAACCGGCGTTGAAGCCCGTCATTTGCTTTAATTTGGGTGGAAAATGGGCAACGAAAGTGTTGGTATGTTCTCAAGCTGCCTCTAGGTAGAGGAAACTTGGGAACCTTACAACATGTGGAGAAAATAGCGTGGAGCTGACAAATAGAAATAGAAAAGAAAATGAGTCAGATTTCGACCCTTTGATGATATGAGATATATTTTCGAAAACGCTTCCGAAGTACTTTTCTTATTTAAAACGTTATTTAATTGAATTTGAATTTACACTTGCTTGCCCCTAGGTACCCAAACCATTCTCTAATTTCCACCTAATTTTTGCTTGTAAGGGCGGAATTCAACGCCGCGCTTTGTTCTGTTACCATAGCGAGGCAATAAAAAAAATGTTACTCAAATTGGAAATCGAATCCAAAACGGGTGCAACAATCATCACGGTTTTAATAAAAAAATATATTGTGTAGGATATTTAACTATAGTAGCTTAACCTTAAAGGAGAATGTTCGTAGGGTCACGTAGAAAAGACATATATAAGGACTGAGCAAATAAATATATTTGTGGCCTATTTTTTTATCTCAACATATTCTTTTAGTCTATTTTGGCTCAGTTACACTACGTCTGACTGTTAATGCAAAGGCATTCTAGCCAAGGAAATGAAATATTTAGTTTCTTTATTTTGTTTCCTATGTTCCCTCCTTTTACCTTCTTGAACCCGAGTATTTTGGCAAGCGAAGTCCGGTGTTAAGTTCCGCCATTTAGAGTGCAATATTTCGAATTAGTCTGAAGTCTAAAATATATATTATATTAGTTTGTTTAAATGTTTTACGTACAAAACAGTGTACATTGTTTTTAGAAAAAGATAACAAAAGGTGATGTCACTTAAAAATCATCTCTACATAACAGTACTTAGTATCCGAGAAATTTGTAATTTTTATCTAAACATACAGACACTTGTAATTATAGTTAAAAATATAATTAATTAATTTAATTCTTAATTTTGCATTCTCGTGTATGCTTATTGAATGTTAATTTGAGGCCTGTCGTGGCGCAGCGGCACAGGCGTGTGACTGTAACCGACAGGTTTTGGGTTCGATCCCCGGTCGAGGAAATGAAATATTTAATATTTTCAATTTAAATATTTAATGTTTCATCTCTTCGCTCTGGTTATAAGGCAAAGCGCGGCGTTGAGTTCCGCCACTCAACACGCAATGCCTCAAATTCGGAGGAAAGTGGGAAACGGAAGTGGAACGGAGTGTCTTAACACTAGTGAAAGCTTGTGAGTTTGTCCAACTTTCCCATAAAAAACTAATGAACGGACTTAGATGAAACTTTTGTATATAAGAATTATAGGCTACAATTTATATAAATATTTTATATAACATTCTATAACATTTAGCGGGTTAGGCTAATATAGATTTTTGTCATTTAATGTACTTTTTAAAATTTAAATTTAATTTTGATAATTTACAAGCTACATATTTTTCAGTTTCACACTGTATCCCTCACTAAGAAAATTTAGCTCAGGGAACCTTGGAACGTGTTAAGATACTTCCATTCTATTTTCGTGTTGAGTAATTTTACTCAATATCGCGCCTTGACTACCAGACTGTCTTTACTAGAGCGAAGTAATGAAATTAATTGTTTGCCCCCATTAGGAATGGTACCCATAACCGTCCAGGTTACAATCAGAATCTCGACCTCTCCAGATCAGACTAGATGGCCTCTTTTATCTATTTTTTTTATCTTATACAACAAAAATACAAAGCAAATAAACTTAAAATGCCGGATGAATCTCATAAATCTTACGATATGCTGACAAGTGTCTTTCGAGAAAATCTCATCCCCTCCACGTTTCTGCTGCTCTAGTATATTTCAAATGGATTCATTGAAAGTCATTTGTGCTCGCTCACTTACTTTATCACAAGCTTTTTAGTGACCTTGTATTGTTTTGTATATATTATTTTATATTTAAAACTTTATACATAGTCTAAAGTAAATAAATAAGTAGGTCTTAATTAATAAGTTGAGGCCTGTCATGGCACAGTGGCACAAGCGTGTGACTGTAACCGACAGGTTCTGGGTTCGATCCCCACTCTAGGAAATGAAATATTTAATATTTTCAATTTAAATATATTAATGTTTCATTTCTTCGCTCTGGTAAAAAGGCAAAGCGCGGCGTTGAGTTCCGTCACTGAACACGCAATGCCCCAAATTCGGCGGAAAGTGGGGAACGGAAGTGGAACGGAGTGTCTTAACACTAGGTTCCCGGGTTTCCTCTGCCTAGCCTGCCTAGTATGGGATACAGCTTAAAGCTTATTAATAAATAATAAACCTGCCGTCGCGCAGGGGCATTAGGGAGTGATTGTAAATGTAACAGGTTGTGAGTTCGATCCCCACTCGAGGAAATGAAATATTTATTAATATTTTAATATTTTCGCTGTGTACAAGGCAAAGCGCGGCGTTGATTTCCGCTACTCAACATGTAATGCTTCATATATAGCTATATATATAGCATGTGCGGGATAATGCGTGAAGTTGAAAAAAAAAAGGCTTAGAAGGGAAAAAACCAAGTCAAATGCTGGTCGATCTCGCCTATTGAGGATTTCATACCAACTTTAGGGATGTAGGTCAACTAGAAGTACCTTATAAGTTCTGATTATGAATAAAGATGACAAACTTAAATTTGCATACGCCTATGAATTAATTTCTAATTTATATGCATTTTGTTGATTTAGAAGCCCAATATGTAATTTGCTGCAATTCAACACACAACGCCTCAAATTCAGCGGAATGCGGGGAATGGACTTTGTTGTCCATTTGTCCATCTATTAAGACTCTGAATCGATATCACAGGTAGCTTAATCACGAACCTTAGAGCAGAACAATTGAGCATCCTTTTTTAGACTTCACTCTGTATCCCGCACATGGCAGGGTAGGCAGAGGGAACTTGGGAATCTAGTGTTAAGACACTCCGTTCCACTTCCGTTCGCCACTTTCCGCCGAATTCGAGGTATTGCGAGTTGAGTGGCGGAACTCAACGCCGCGTTTTGCCTTTTACCAGAGCGAACAAATGAAAACATTAAACACTTAAATTGAAAATATTAAATTTTTTTTTTTCCTCGAGTGGGGATCGAACCCAGAACCTGTCGGTTACAGTCACACGCTTGTGCCGCTGTGCCACGACAGGCCTCAATATATAATTTATTTAAATATAAAAGTAAATACATTTACGACGTAGACCTTTCCCCTATCATTTTACCAATACCGTATACCGAGTCAAATAATTCTACTATCTCACATCGTGTGAATAATGCATGATGTTATATCTATGTTAATATTGTATCTATGAAAATATTATTAACATTTCATTAATGAATCATCTTTTCTTATATATTTATTTTATTTATTTATTTATTTTTTAAGGAAGACATACAGTATTACAAGTACTTCAAATAAAAACCAAATTTTCATATCGTCGGCAAATAATAATATTTCGGAGTTCATAAGTGTTGCTTTAATGTTGTTTATAAAAATATTAAAAAGGAGAGGACCGAGATGAGAGCCCTGGGGCACACCTGAGGTAACAGGTACAAAAGAGGAGCGAAATCCTTTAACTGTCACAGCCTGACTCCGCTCCCTAAGATACGAAATCAACCAACGAAGGGGATCGCCATGTATACCGACCTCTACAAGTCTACAAATTAACAAGCAATGTGAAATTTTATCAAATGCCTTGGAGAAGTCGGTGTACACCACGTCTACTTGACAACCACCATCCATATGAGATAGAACTCGGTGCAAAAATTCGTTTAAGTTAATCTCGGTCGATTTTTTGTTAATGAAATCATGCTGCTGTTCAATTATGATAGGCCTTAAAGTTGGAAAAATGGAGTCGTATATAATTTTTTCAAATAATTTTGCTACAACACACAATTTGGATTTAGGTCTGTAATTCCAAATATTATGTTTATTACCAGACTTGAAAACTGGCACGACAAATGATTGTTTCCATAACAGCGGCATAATTCCGGAACTCATATTTAACATATTTAGAGCAGATGAAAATCGAATCTACGGCCTTTCTTATAGAAGAGATAAGTCAAGTCTAAATGATCTTTAAGCTTTGACGAAACCACACAATTGTTATCAGTTTGACGTGTCTTTGTTTGTGTATGTCAGTCTGTGGCATCGTTGTGGCGAACGGATAAACCCATTTTGATTTAGTGTGGTCAGGGGTACACGAATGTGCGACTGTAAATGCTACCCAGGTAGTAGATACGATCCCCATTAGAGGAAATGGAGGAAATTTTGATGTTTTTGTTCTGGTAACAAGAAATTGGCGAAGTCCGGCGTTGATGGTCTACACTTAATTTTTTAGCTCAACACGTGAGCACTCTCATACTTGTATACATCACTCATCAGGGAGACCCTAAGAATATAGTGTTAACACACTGTTCTCCATTTTCTGCTTTTTTTAAAATACTCGAATCTTATATTTGCTCACTGACAACCATAGTGAGGTAAGAACAACGTAATTTCCTAATTATAATTCAAACTCAGGACCATCCCATGTACAGTCAAATTAAATCCCAGTATACCAAATTTGTTTCAACTTGTTTATAAAACTATATGAAAATCAAGCAAAAGGATGCTAGTAAAATGTCACATGAAAATAAGCTCAAAGCACATTTAAAAGTAATTTTAAACTCAATTCTGTACGAAAGTAATAACATTTCTGAATCATTCCCTATGTAATATGTAGAATGTTTTTCTCTAGTACTATAGTATTTTTAAAAAACCTCGCTTGTTTATGGTAGAATCGAAAATATTGTACATTTGAAGCCATAACTGAACAAAATCTTGCTTATATTTATATTTGAGATGGCGTAGGGGCACGCGTGTTACTGTAACTGCTATAGGTTGTGAGTTTGATGCCCACTCGAGGAAATTGTTTATTTAATATTTTCGTTTATTCATAATGATAATAAGGCAAAGCGTGGCGTTGATCCACCTATCAAATATGAAGAACAGTGCGGAACGTTCCGTTCTCACTGAACGGAGAGTTTTAACACTAGGTTTTCCATATGCCATATGGGACAAACAGTATATTCTTATTTTATATTTCGCCTGTCACTTTGCTCAATGTATTAAGTAATATATTTTTTAAATAACAGCTAATTCTCATATAATAGAAAAAATATATATATTTACACAAAAAACCGTTTCTAATACTTATATGATTATTATTATCGTCCTCTATTCTATTGTTACAAAGTTAAAAAGTTTTTTTTTGTTTGTGATTACCTCAGACTAGTTTGGACTGAAAAAATCTTTTTATGTTGAATAGTCTATATATCACTCAACACGCAATGCCTCAAATTCGGCGGAAAGTGGGGATCGGAGTGTCTTCACACTAGGTTCCCGGGCCTACCCTGCCTCGTGCGGGATACAGTGTGAAGCTGAGTAGTCCATATATCGAGGAAATTAATCGTTTCGATGTTGCACTGCGGTTTCGGTGATCTCGAGAATATGTGATGTTATTTCGAATTTCCTGGCTATTTTCATTCGATTAATACGGATGGAAAAACTAGTGAAAGTTACAAAACATAGTAATATCTTTATTGCAATGTACAATTCTCGCCATTCATTTTCGGTTTCACGCTGTATCCCTCACATACTAGGGTAGGGAGAGGGTACCCCGGAAGCTAGTGTTAAGACACTCCGTTCTGATTAATACTTATCCGCCTAAAGCCATTCAGTACCATTCATATAGTTCAGTGTGAAATATTCAATCATATGTAACTTGTTATTTATAATAAATTTTATCACAAATGTTACAAATACATTTATAACACGATAAAATGTATTATAAATAATTTAGAATTATTTAATAATTCTTAGCTTCACACTTAAATTTGGCAAATTTTATGACACTCAATTCCCATTAAGACACCTCCGTTCCCTCCTTTCCACTGAATTTTAATGCATTCCGCATTAAGTGGCAGAACTCTACGCCAATTATATATATATTCCTACTAAACCTAAAGATCAATAATATATTTATATTTTGTATACAAAATATATATCTACCAAACAAAAACCAACTTTGAAACTCAACGAACGTTACTCAAATATAAAAAAGGGGCGACAGGCTAAATAGATCTCCATGAAAGTCCGGGCTAAAAAAGCTTTACGTTACACGATAAGTTTTTGCTATCCCTCGCACTGAAGAAATTGCGTAGGTCAGATAAGCATATATTTATAACGTATGTATATCACATATTGTCGGTTCAATAGAAACGTGGCACTTTACAAAAAAATCGTATTAAGATTATGATTTCGACACCGGCCGGCGTTAAGAGCCGCTACTCACCATGCAATGTCTCAAAATTCGGAAAAAAATGAGGAACGGAAAGGTGAAAGGTTCCTAAGTTCCACCTGACTACTTTGCCATGTGTGAGTGATATAGTGCGAAGCTAAAAAATAAAGAAAACCGACAAACAACGTTCTCTATAGATATATTTCTTTATGAGCTAAGAGCACTAGATGTAAATGTTGTAAGTCGATTTTTTTTGTTTGTATGTATATATATATATATATATATATATATATATATATATATATATATATATATATATATATATATATATATATATATATATATATATATATATATATATATATATATATATATATACATTCCTTTAATAGGAAACAATAAGACGTAAGCGCGGAAACCTTTCGCATCGACATCCGCATCCGTATCAGTCTATAGCATATTTACAATTTTCTTTCGTTATGTATGCAATATGAGCAACAATTTTTAAATTGTATGTTATAATTATTTTAAAAAGTACGTGACGTAACTTAAAGCTTGCGTGTTTATTAATTAATAGACCTATCTGTAGATAGAAGCAGAAATACTTTGAAATAATCCCAAAAATACTTGAACCAGCAATCATTATCTTGGGTTTTATCTACTCTGTATAATATAAAAAATATATGTCTCCTTTAAAATAGTGTCATAAAATATCGTTTTATGATATAAAAGGCCACTACTCGACGGATTGAATATATTTTCAACCTCACTCTGGTAATAACACGAAACGCGGCGTTAAACTCCACCACACAAGACACAATACGGGATTGAGCGTATATTTATTTATATATATATTTTTTGTATATCATTTAGATTTTTTTTCTGTGACATAAAAAGTAAAAAGGAACCAAAGGGCGTGGTCTCGGTATGATAGGATTAAAAATATGGAGGTCACGCTTAGAAAGGAAGTAACGATGTTAGAACAAGAGCTTTTGAGAGCTTTCGACAAAATTTCGGGCGTTAATAAGTTTCTTAAATAATGATTTTATATTCAAGTAAAGTAATTTATAAGGGTACTTTATTATAGTGATTTATATCTTTCGGGGGAGTATTTTAATGTAGGTCAAATAAAATTCTTATCCTGATATATATTGAATAATAAGGCAAAGCGCGGCGTTGAGTTCCGCCACTCAACACGCAATGCCTCAAATTCGGCGGATAGTGGGGAACAGAAGTGGATCGGAGTGTCATTACACTAGGTTTCACTTCCGTTCCCTCTGCCTACCCTGCCTAATACAGGGTGAAGCTGAAAATATATATATATATATATATATATATATATATATATATATATATATATATATATATATATATATATATATATATATATATATATATATTTTTATATATATATATATATATATATATATATATATATATATATATATATATATATATATATATATATATATATATATATATATATATATATATATATATATATATATATATATATATATATATATATATATATATATATATATATATATATTGAAGACGTGATACGCGTTAGTTTTGGGTTCGATTTCCGTTATGAGTAATTACATATTAAATACAACATTTTTTTTGTTCTACTCTAGTCGACATTTTTCTTATTACTATCACATACAACGTTGTTGTAAAAGACTTTTTTGATCAAAGTCTTTCATAACATCGTCCTTCTTCTTCGTCTTTGATAGCTCCTTCCTTTCGGCTTAAAACGAGTTTCTGAATAGAGTGTATTGCTGTACTTATTGGCTGTGTTTATTGGCGGAACTTAACCCCGCACTTAGTCTTGCTAGAGCGGGAAAATGAAAATAATGTGTTCTTCTAAGTGGAGATCAAAACTACAAACTACTTACAAGTCAAAGGATGTCCTATAGCGCTTCGATGGCTTACACATCGACGGCTTAGGGTGTACTCGTAAGCTTGTTTGATCTGTTTTTGGTGATAAATAAATACAAAATGGACCTTTACGTTTTTGCAAAAAGTGACTGACTGACTAGTTTCTCGTTGTACAAGGAGAGGACTTGGGAACCTAATGTTAAGACATTCTGTTCCATTTCCCACTTTCCGTCAAATTTAAAACGTTTTGAGTTATTTGAGCGAAGAAATGAGAACATTAAATGTTTAACTTGAAAATATTTAATATTTAGTTTTCCTCGAGAGGGGATCGAATTCATAACCTGTCAGGTTTACACAAAAACTATTGTTATAAAGTAGAGAATACAAAAATTCGAAATTGAAAAGAACATTCTCATAATAAAATATATTTTTTTTGAATAAATTTAATCTAAATTTCTTTTATTTTCGCGATTGTTCCACATTTTAGTGGGCTCTCTGAAACAAAGATTTAACAACGGTAGAGAGATAGACATTCAAAGAGCCTACCACCTTTATGATTCTGAACAATTAGGGGGATGAGCTTCGACAGGTGAAGACTGCCCTTCATCAAAACAAGCTACCAGTTCCCCGCCAGCATTGTCAGAAGATCAATAAGACACCCATAGTTGAGAGGCAACCGGCACTTTTACCATATGTAAAGGAGATTACAGACAAGATCGGCCATATATTAAGAAGAGCTTCTATTAAAACTATATTCAAGACAAATAAGAAAGTGAGCCAATTCTTGAGACCAGTAAAATGTAATATTCCTTTGCATACAAACAAATACAAGCTTGATTGTGACTGTGGCTTATCATATATAGATCAAACACATCTCTGATGTCAAGAATGGGCATATATCGAAGTCAGCTGTGTGTGGGCATATATCGAAGTAATCCAACCATTACATCAGGTTTGATAAACCCCACACACTCGCTAGGGAGAATATATATTCCTAAAATGATCCGCGAGACTATTGAAATACAAAAAATTCTAATTTCAATAGAGAAGATGGTTGGAAACTTTTCACAACCTGGGACTCACTCTTAAAAAATTAAAGTCCCCAGCACACTACACCACAGGACCAGATAGAGTTAGCTCATTCTGCAAGAATCCAGGACAGTACGCGAGGCAATTAAGAAATCGTTGGCGGTAATTTGTATATAATAATTATATCAACTGACAGACAAATGCCACCTCAGTCTACCCGTGACCACGGACTACTGTAAAGTGTTCGAAACGTCGGGTTTCCAAAATGATCAAAAACTAATATACACGATTAATCCGTTTAAATGTGTTTCATTTATTTTTATTTATTATTTATTGATTCACCAACGCTTGTTTACATCAGTTCAAAGAAAAATGGATACACAATACACAAAATTATATCTAGATGCAACAAACACTTACAGGCAGAAACATCAAGCTCAAAAAAAAAAAAGAAATAATAATACTAACCTACTAAGTGCTGCCAACAAGACGTAACATAAAAACATATCATAGTTTAAAATGGGTAGTGTTAAATAGAGACCGTTAATCGTTAATTTCAATAATTTCATAGCAATCTCTGAAATCCGTATGCTTAGGAGTATTATTAGTTGCAAGCATTTCACAAATTTGTTTACCATCAGAAGTAGCCACAAGAACTTGTGCCACCACGTTTCGTTTTAATGTAAGTCCAGAAAAATCGAGGGTTCCTTTAGATATATATTTTTTTCGATTTTCCAATGTATTTATTATAGCCATCAACAGCCAAGCGTGTACAACGAAAATTCACTGATCGCAATTCTTGCTTGTCCATGTTTTGAAGACGGCGTCTATGATCATATATTTCTTTTAAGCGTCGTTTCAAACTACTATTGAACTAAATTGGGTATAGTGATTTTTTCAGTTTTTGCTTAGGCTGAAATTTATCAATTATAACATTAATGGTATTGTAAAGTTTTGTAAAAACAGTGTTGACATCATCGTCGTCCCATCCATTTAAAATTTTAATCCTCATTGGAAATTTGCTTAATAAATTGTTAGCAGATATACATATATTATGTATATATGTATGTTTGTATGTATGTATTTACATTTTAAACAAAATTAAATATATAAATCAACCTAAAACTTTATATCGAACCTACTGCCCAGCGACTTGAAATATCCACCTCGCGTGCAGTCGGCAAGTAATACATTTATCGTTCCATGTTTATTTACATTAGAACGTGTGAAATAATTTAAAGAATCTTACTGCAACTGTAACGGTACACTGTCACGGGACTGTTTAACACTATAGTGCATGCGATAGCTTTTATTTTAAATGTTAAAGTGAATGAAGGTGTTTGGTTAACTAGAGGCCTGTCGTGGCGTAGCTAGTAGCGGCACAAGCGTGTGACTGTGAACGACAGGTTGTGGGTTTGAATATTACTCGAGGAAATGAAATATTTATTTTTTTTAATTTCAATATTTTATGTGTTTATTTCTTTGCTCTGGGCTAAAGCAAGCGCAGCGTTGAGTTCCTCCACTTAACATGTAATGCTTACTAGAGGAACACAACGCTGCGCTTTGCCTTAAGTGGGGACCGGAAGCAACCTGCAACACACACACAGGAGTGATGCTAAAAAAAGGAAAAAGCTAACTAGATATTTTTCCAAGTACAATGGAGGGGAGGCACAGGGAACCTAGGAACCTAGCCTTAAAACATTCCAATCTCCTCCACTTTCATTTCGCCATATTCTGGAGGTATTGAAGTGTTAGCAGCGAAACTCAACTCCGCTCTTCCCCTCACTATCAGTGCGAGGAAAACGAAAATGTAATCATTTTCTTACCTATAGCCTATACTTCGTAACAAGACTATACAATATAAAAAGGTTTTTAACATTCGAGCTAGGAATTCTAGAGAATACTGAGTTAAACAACAAACTTCTCAGCTTAACAATATTAGTAATAATAATATCCCGTACGTGACAGGGTAGGCATAGGGACCTTGAGAACCTAGTGTTGAGACATTCCGCTAAATTTAAAACATTGCGTATTGAATGGCGAAACTCAACGCCGCCTTTTGCCTTTTTGCCAGAGCGAAGAATTGAGAAAATTAAATATTTAAATTGAAAATATCAAATATTTTAATATAAAAATAATAACAACATATTTAAATATATATATATTAGTATAGATATGCATATATTAATTTAATAATCCCTATATAATGTCATGTCCACGTGGAATAGTGTCAAGAATGCTTCCTGTATTTCAATGAAATGAAACTTCTATTCTTTTAAAATAAAAGAGCTAGATTTCTTGTTACTATTGTAGAGGTGAAAAATATTAGAGTAGCATATTTTAAGATATAATATGTATAAAGTAATTATAAAAATAATTTTTATCGTTATTTAGTAATAGCGACTTTACTCGCTTATTTTTTTGTGTGTTAATATAGCTGAATATTTTTTTTTTATTTTTTTTCTACTTCACTCTGTATCCTATACATGCCAGGGTAGGCAGAGGGAATTTGGGAACCTACTGTTACGATAATCCGTTCAGTTCTCCACTTTCTACCGAATTTAAGGCAAGGCGTGTAGAGTGGAGATTTACTTTATTACCAGAGCGAAGAAATGAAAACATAAAACATTTAGTTTGAAAATTTTAAATATTTGATTTCTCGAGTGGAGTTTGAAACCACACCCTGTCGCGTTCACAGTCACACGTTTGTACTTCTGTGCTATGACAGCCTATTAGTTTTTACGTATGTTTAAAGTGTTAGGCTACACTTAGGAAAGAAAAGTACAAATTTTAAAAGTGTATAATTATTTTTCACTATTTCGTTAAAATGTCTCAATTCTATAGATTATTCTAATTTTTTTCATATTTTATTATAATTATGTATAACACATAGACATTTGACGTATAAGCTTTATTTTTTTTTAATTTTATCTTAATACATGCAATCGTTCCATCTCAAACTTTCCTAGTTATATATTTGATTCTTTATCCTGTTTATATTTGATTATATTTATATTTCTATTTTTATTTATTTTTTTATTTTTATAGCTTCACGCTGTATCCCGCACGAGGCAGGGTAGGCAGAGGGAACCCGGGAACCTAGTGTTAAGACACTCCGTTCCACTTCCGTTTCACTTCCGTTCCACTTCCGTTCCCCACTTTCCGCCAAATTTGAGGCATTGCGTGTTGAGTGGCGGAATTCAACGCCGCGCTTTGCCTTATTACCAGAGCGAAGAAATGAAACATTCAATATTTAAATTGAAAATATTAGATATTTAATTTCCTCGACTGGGGATCGAACCCAGAACCTGTCAGTTACAGTCACACTCTTGTGCCGCTGCGCCACGACAGGCCTCAATTTGATATTTATATTCAAAAAGATATATTAATTTTCCTGTCGCTAACATTAAACGCGGCGTTAAGTCTCACCAATAAACAAGCAAAATCTGGAATTAAGTCTAAAAATGGAAAAAATAACAGTCTGACTAGATTACCATACTATTTTTCAAAATATTATAATTATATTATTTTATTATTCTACCCCATTTTTAACGTAAGTTACAAAACAAAAATATTTATTAATTAACACTTTTAATTACCAACTCCACAGAAAAAATAAGCTTTAGTTGTCTAAAATAAGTATAGCTGTCTAAAATAAGCTTTAGTTTATAGAACCACTCAAAAGAAGACTAGTACGACGCTACTTTGTAATAATGAAATGCAAGGGAGAGGGCCTGGCAGTTAGTTTGGACATGGCAAAGGCCTTCGATCGTGTGTGGCACGGAGCGCTCCTTGCGAAACTTCCATCTTACGGGCTTCCCGAGAATTTATGCAAGTGGATTGCTAGCTTTCTCACTGGGCGCAGCATCAAGGTCGCTGTCGACGGTTTTTGCTCCAAATACATGCCCGTGAACGCCGGCGTCCCCCAAGGCTGCGTGCTGTCCCCTACGCTATTTCTTCTGCATATCAATGACATGTTAGAGGACTCTAACATACATTGTTATGCAGATGATAGAACTGTGGACGCTGTATACTCCGGCCATGCAAGTCTTTCTCGGGAAAACGTCGACCAGTGCCGAAATCAACTTGTGTCCTGCGTTGAGGCATCCCTCGAGAATGTCTCCGCATGGGGTGAAAAGAACCTTGTTCACTTCAACCCCCAGAAGACACAAGTCTGCGCGTTAACCGCTAAAAAAACCCCATTTGTCGTATCACCAGTTTTCGAGAACACTCCCCTTAAAGCCGCGCCCTGTATCAGTATATTGGGTCTCAGCTTTTCGAACGACTGCCAGTATCGCGATCATCTGGAAAGCAAGGCCAAGTTGGCCTCGAAGAAACTGGGGGTCATCAGCAGAGCGAGACAGTATTTCACGCCAAAACACCGTTTAGCCCTGTATAGGGCCCAGGTGCGGCCTCATATGGAATACTGTTCTCACCTTTGGGCTGGTGCACCCCAGTATCAGCTTGAACCATTTGATCGCATACAACGTAGAGCCGTTCGAATCGTTGGGAACCCAGCGATCTGTGTGGGGCTTGATACTTTGGCTTTGCGTAGAGACGTATCCTCCCTGTGCGTTCTCTACCGCATTTATCACGGGGAGTGTTCTGGAGAACTGTTTGACTTGATACCTACCGCCGAATTTTCCAACCGCACAGTACGTCACAAACTAAAGTACCATCCACATCATCTGGACACGTGGCATTCGACTACTGTGCGGTTTCGTAGGAATTTTCTTCCACGCGCCACATATCTGTGGAACGACCTACCCGCGGCAGTATTTCCAGGTCGATACGACATGGGTACCTTCAAAAAGCGCGTCTACCTCCACCTTAAAGGCCGGCAACGCCCTTGTAGCTCCCCTGGTGTTACACGGGGCCGTGGGCGACGGTGATCACTCACCATCAGGTGACCCGTACGCTCGTTTGCCTTGTCTTTTCCATAAAAAAAAAAAAAAAATGAAATGAAATTTCTTAGCAAAAAAATAAAATAGAAGCCCAAATTTCATAACTTTGCATTTAAGTGGAGTGGAACAGCATCCGACTGTACATACAGTGGTCCTAGATTCAATACAATATCAGGGAAACGATTATATTAACATTGGTTTCTTTGTAACATGACGGCTGCGGGTACGTTTTGCATTTAGGGGAATGATATATAATGTTTTTTCTTTTTCCTTGCTCTGGTACTGAGATTATTCGCGGTGTTGAGTTCTGTCTTTTAACTGGTTATTCGTGAAAATTGGGCGTTAATGTAGGGATTGGAGTGTCTGAACACTAGGTTAACTGCGTCTACTCTGTTATTTTCGGTATAAAGCCAAGGCACAGTGTTAAGTTCCACAACTCCACGTACAATGTCTCGAACATGGGCGGTAGGTAGAAAACGAAATATTTTGATAAAACTATACTTTGTTTACTCTGCTATCAATCTTTATCAACCATAATAAATGGATAATGGAACCCAAAACCTCTATAGCTAAACACTATGTGACTGAACTAAAATATTATGGTTGTATTGGTTGTAGCATTTTTTACAGCTTATTGCATAGCAAGATAGACAGAGTAAACTGGTGTTACGACACTGACTTCACCAATTTCCACCCCGTTTTCGAGACATTGTGGTGGAGTTAAACCCTGCTTTTTATCCACCAAAGAAAAAAAAAGGAAATAATTTATAATATTATTAATATTTTTCCAAGTCAAATTCGAATCTACAAAAGTAACTTTAACATATATTTCCTTTTCCAATCAATATTTCTATATAAAATCACATGAAAATTCCCAAAGTGCTGTAATATTCAAAACCTCACTGATATTACTGTAAGTAGCATATAATACGGTGGTGTTATTATCGTAACGAAGTTAGACGCAGATCTGAATTTTTTATTGCAACCTTCTCTTCGATGTATTAAGTACAATATTTATTAGAGGCAAGATATTTATGATGCTCTGTGGTAATCTAATTTTTGTATTGGTGTAAATATAATTTTATTTTATTTTTGCTTTTCGTTGTTTATAATAAAATAAATGACCTTACTCTGGTTATACTGTTTGGCGGATTGGAAGTAAATAAAAGAAACTGGTCAAGCGCGAGACGTACTCGGCCGGGTTCCGTATTAATTTCAGAGTTGTAGGTCAACGAAAACTGAGGTTTGCGGTTGTATGCACTAAACTTGTACCAAATTAACAACAAAAATAAGTTTGTAATTATTTTTACTATGAAATAACTTATAAATTTTTGTTAATGTTGCCAAAGAGTAAGTCCACAGAAAATAATAAAGATAGTATACCCTTCTTTCTTTCTTTCTTTTGAAATCTAATTTCCATTTTGAGGTGTTTTTTCTCATTCATTCGTTCACATCTCAACTTGTTTAATTACTTTATTCAGTTCGAACGTGCTTTGGTTACTGCATCTGGATATTCCCAATTAATTACGACGAACGATGGAGCAAATTGCTCCGAAAGTTAACAATGCGGTACGTTTTCTACGTTTGTTTATGTAGTGATTTATATTTGAATATATTTTAATTTATTGATTTATATTTATAGTTTTGTATCTGTCTCTCAGCTTCACGCTGTATCCCGCACGTAGCAGGATAGGCAGAGCGGACTTGGGAACCTAGTGGCAAGACACTCCCTCCCACTTCCATTCCCCACTTTCCACCGAAATTAAGGCATTACGTGTTGAGTTGCGGAATTACTTATGCTTTGCCTTATTACCAGAACGAAAAAATGAAAACATAAATATTTAAATAGAAAATATTTCATTTCCTTGATTGGCGATGTAATGGGGGATGTTATTATATTATCACTCTGGTTAAAAGGTGGGATATTAAAATAAACTTTCTATTCATTAAATGATGCCATTGTAGTATATGTCTCTGTATGGGGTGAAAAGAACCTGGTTGAATCCAACCCAAGAAGACCAAGTCTGTGCGTTTATCACTAAAAAAAACCCCATTTGTCATATCATCACTTTTCGATAACACTCCCCTTAAAGACGCGCCCTCCATCAGTATATTGGGCCTCAGCTTTTCGAGCGACTGCCAGTATCGCGATCATCTGGAAAGCAAGGCCAAGTTGGCCTCGAGGAAACTGGGGGTTCATCAGCAGAGCGAGACAGTATTTCAGGCCAAAACACCGTTTGACCCTGTACAGGGCCCAGGTTTGGCCTCATATGGAATACTGTTCTCACCTCTGGGCATCAGCTTGCAGCATCAGCTTGAACCATTTGATCGCGTACAACGTAGAGCCGTTCGAATCGTTGGGGACCCGATGATCTGTGAGGGGCTTGACACTTTGGCGTAGAGACGTATCTTCACTGTGCGTTCTCTACCGCATTTATCACGAGGAGTGTTCTGGAGAACTGTTTGACTTGGTACCTGCCGCTGAATTTTCTAACCGCACAGTACGCCACAAGTTAATGTACCATCCACATCATCTGGACACATGGTACTCTAGTACTGTGCGGTTTCGTAGAAATTTCCTTCCACGCGCCACATATCTGTGGAACGACCTACCCGCGGCAGTATTTCCAGGTCGATACAACATGGGTACCTTCAAAAAGCGCGTCTACTTCCACCTCAAAGGCCGGCAACGCACCTGTAGCTCCCCTGGTGTTACACGGGGCCGTGGGCGACGGTGATCACTCACCATCAGATGACCTGTATGCTCGTTTGCCTTCTCTTTTCCATAAAAAAAAAGTATACATATAGATATCTACCTGATTTTTATATGAATATGTAATCACCGCGTTTAATTATCCTAAACATATCTCAAAGTAATATGATAATATCAAAACAATTGCTAATTTCTTAGCTTCACCTTCTATCCCGCATATAGTCAGGGAAGAGGGAACGGAATGGTAAGGTATACATTTCCCATACATTTCAAATTTTGAAGACATTGCGTGTTTGCAGGCGTAACTTAACGCTGCAGATTATCTTGTAATCAAAGCGAGAGAATAAAACAAAATATACCTAAATGGGAATAGAACACACAACTCTAGCGCATATAGTCATTCACTCAGCACTCATTTTAAATGAAAAATTACAGAACTCCCTCAATCTTATTAACTAGAAGCATGTCATTCGTCAAATGTGATTTTGTGTTTCGTTGCCAACTTATCAGAACAGACGATGTGTGTAAATTTTACTGTTTCCAAAGTTAAAGTAGCACATAAATATGCCTATATTTTACTGCATATTACCGTCTAAGACAATTTTATTTATTTTTTATTTTTCTAAAGAGCACGTAGCACAGGGGCATAAGTGCGACTGTAAACGGTTTTGGGTTCCAAAAAAGAGATGAAAAATTTATTATGTTCATTTTTTAGATATCTCGGATTTCGGTTACCGTTGTTTAACATGCTATGCCTCAGTATTTCACCAAAGTTGGGGACGAAGTGTAAAATCTAAACCGACCAATCAGGGGCAGCTTTCAAGTAATCGTATAATCGTATTTAATCTTGATTTAAAGTGATTAAATTGGTAGTTTATTGTAAATTTATTTGATTTTACTTGTAATAATTATTAAAGGAATAATGCTTAGCTATTTCACTTCAAACTATCTCATGGATGTTCTCGAATATGGAGTAGCTTATATGTTGCTCCACAACCTCCTCTATTTCACAGTGAAAGTTCCATAAAATCGGGTTTAGCAGTTTTGGAGTTAAGCCCGGACTAATAGAGTGACAGATAGACAGACAAAAATGTTGAAATTTTTTGTATGTTGTCTCGTGTTTTGGGATCATATAAATAATTCTGTAAATGTATAAGCAGTTGAACTTGGTTTTTCACAATCTCAAACACACAATACTACTACGATTGCCATTACACATTGCAGGGTAGGCAGAGACCTAGACTTAAGCACTCTGTTGCCAGACCCAACGACACGCTTTGTCTTGTTACCGGAGCGAAGAACTGAAAACTTTAAATATTTAATTTAAAAATATTAAATCCTTTATTTCCTCGAGTGGGAATCGAACCCATAGCTTGTCACGTTTACAGTCACACGCTTGTGGAGCTGCGCCACAAGCATCACTTATTGCTTAAGATAATGTGAAATATACATAAAAAAATGATTTGTCTTAAAATACGTGAAAAGTTGTTTTCATTTATGTAAGGCTATCGCTTGTACTAAGCTTGTATTACTTGTATAGTGAGAATATGAGATGAGAAATCTAGATATAATACAATATGACAGTAGACAAAAAACATATAAGTAACTATACCACCTACGAGTCACCTGATGCGAAATCACCGCCGCCAATGGCCCCGTGAAATACCAGGGGAGCTACAGGTGCGTTGCCGATCTGTAAGGTGGATGGGCACCGGGGCCCGGCATTACACTACTTAACGCCGGTTTTAAATAGCTGTGGTGATAATACTCCGGTCGAGTGTATGTTTATGTGTGCATGTGTGTAACCGCACAATTTTTGAAACATTACACGTTGAGCGACGTAACTCAACATCGCTCGTTGTCATATACATCATTAATCTAACCAACAGATAAAAAAAATAATATTATAAGACTTGTAAAGAAGCTTAAAAAATATTATAAACGAAAATAATACAGATATTCCCGTAAAGAAATAAGTAGATACTATAATATTTCCCTAATAAAATGAAATCATTTTACACTGGCAATGTTAAAGCGGAAATTGAAAGCGAATGAGTCCGATTTGGCAAAATGTGAAGTAATTTGACACAGAATCCATTGGTTGGAATTGAAATAGTATCTCCTTTTGATTAACTTTCTTAATTACTATTGAAATACGGTATTGGTTTTTTTGTAAGGAAAGTTGCCAAATATGGAATAGTTCCCTAATATGGAATACTGGCATTTCTATCAAACGGAAACTGATAAACGCAGTAAACAGTGTTTGTCCTCTTCTTCTTGTCCACCTTCCCGCGTAGAAGTCGTAAAATGTAAGTTGAGCGAGTCCTTTCATTACAGTCGCAGTGTTTTGTTTTGTCGCTTCCGTATAACTTTCTAAGGTATGTAAAAAACACATTTTTTTCGTTCAAAAAATATACACAGTATTGTTGTTATAGCTTCTAGATATAGTTTAGATGTTTTTTTGTGGATTTTAGCAGTATTTGATTGTTTTACCTTATCAAATATAATCATATAAATTTCAATTTGAATCCGTTGGAAAATCCAAATATGGACAAATCATAGTATCCAATTATGGAATATTCCATAATTGGTTCTTTTAAGCATCAACTGATTTGATTATTTTGTTAATTATAAATTAAATGTATTTTTCTATTTTTCTCGCAGTAGTTTAAGATTGGTTTCTCCATATGACATCAGTACATTACCAAAAAAGAAAAGGGAACCTAATAGAGAACGAAAAGCATCTGTTGCAGCAGTCATCACATCATCCCTTTATAAGAACGGTCTCATAGAAAAAAGTAAGAAGAAAGAAGAAAAAGAAAATAAATGGCCAAAGGACATAAATAGAAAAAACAAAAAGAAAAGAAATCAAAAGGAAAAAAGCTAAGAGAAAAGATTAACCCTAAGTAAGATGGTGCTGATGATGATGCTTTTGATACAGACAGTGAGCCCGATACCTTGATAGGAAATACAAATCCAGACTCTGAAGATTCAGAGTGTATTTTTTGTGTCATGCTGTATTCAAATGATACCCATTTAGAAACATGGGGCAAGTGCCTTATGTGTGGGCTCTGGGCACATAATGATTGCGTAGAACCAGAGTCTGATGCCTGGATTTGTGATTTTTGCAAATAATTTGTTTCAATTTCTCTGTTATACCAAAGTTTCCAAAGAATTTCATTTAAATAAAGGTTAAATTTTGATAGTGTTTATGGTATTCCATATATGGGTACCTATTCCATATTTAGATACCTTTATGATAATTTAGTTTTTTTTATTTTATTTTGATTAAAATTAGTCATTGTACCCAAAACTTGTTACAAAATAAAGCGCAAATATATGATTATTATTATTAAATACAAAATGTTTTTTATTGCTAAAGTTTGTGCAAATTATATTCAAAAAACAAAATGGTATTCCATATTTGGTCACTTTCCTTATTATATATATTTGATTGAGTATTGGATTTTTGTATTATTTACAGTTGTACAGTACTGAAGTATGTAATTTGTATTAGTGGTAAAGTGACACAGCTTCTACTAGTACGTAATTTCAGCAGTAGTAGGTAAAATTATGATTCGAAGGATTTTCTTTAATTGAGGCCTGTCGTGGCGCATAAGCACAAACATTTGACTTTAACGCGACGGGTTCTGGGTTATATCTTTATTTGAGGAAACTAGATATTTAATGTTTTCAATTTAAATATTTAATGATATCTCGTCTTCGCATCTGGTTACAAGGCAAAGCGTGGCGTTGAGTTCCGCACTCCACACGCAATGCATCAAATTCGGCAGAACATAACTAATGTCTTAACACTAGGTTCCCAGAGTTTCTCTGTCTAGGGTGTAATGCGCAGGATATGGCGTAAAGCTGAGTATATAAAGCTTTTATGGACAGCGGAACTGTGAGCTTGACAGTAGTGGATGCTGTTCTCACTCAGAGAAATTAATTACTTTACAAGTCTTCGTTCTGGTAACAATAAACAGCGTGGCATTGAGCTCGGCCTCATACGGTACGCTGTCTCGAAAGCTTGGCTGAAAAGACTAGGCTTTGTGAAAATATTTACATATTATCTTTTACTAAAGTTTCATACAACATTTTCAACAAAAGAAATGTATATTAATTGACATTTATATTATGTAAATATTCCTTATTTCGCTTCGCTCGGCCTAGTCGAACGCTTAATCACAGTAACATTCTAGTTCTAGCTTAACAAAGTAATACCAAATTTCTTGTGAGCCATATATCAAGGAAAAACAGGGAATTTTAAGGCTTGTCGTAACGCAAGACCACAAACGTGTGATTGTAAATGCAAGAGGTTCCGGGTTCGATCCCTTTCGAAAAAATTAAATATTTAATATTTTCAATTCTGTTTGGTAAAAAGCCTCAAATTCAATGGTATGTAGGAAACTGAAGTGTCTTAACACTAGGTTCCCAGATTTCCTCAGCCTACCTTGCCACGTGCGTATTACAGTGTGAAATTAAGAAATAATAATATTAATAATAATCAGGCCTGTCGTGGCGCAGCGGCACAAGCGTGTGACTGTAACCGACAGGTTCTGGGTTCGATCCCCAGTCGAGGAAATGAAATATTTAATATTTTCAATTTAAATATTTAATGTTTCATTTCTTCGCTCTGGTAATTAGGCAAAGCGCGTCGTTGAATTCCGCCACTCAACTCGCAATGCCTCAAATTCGGCGGAAAGTGGGGAACGGAAATGGAATGGAGTGTCTCCAGGTTCCCGGGTTCCCTCTGCCTACTCTGCCTAGTGCGGAATACAGCGTGAAGCTATAAAAAAATAATAATAATAATGTCAAAATTAACAATGAGCTTAAATATCTAAAAGTTAATTGTTCATGCAAATAGGAATGAAGATTATATCTACTTTAAATTTATATATAAATAATATTTATAGAATTGAAATTCATAATATCCTTGTGTTATTAAGATATTTAGACACTAAACGCAAAAAAAAAAAAATATTTTTTGTGTACCTGTTGCTTTTTCTGTTCAACCTGGCTAATCTCCAAAACTGCTGTACCGATTTCTATGAAACTTGCTGTGGAAAATAGAGAAGGAAGTAGAAAAACATATATATTGCCTTAGTTCTCTCGGAACCGTGATTCACGCGGTTAAAACTACATACACTACGCGCGATTACCAACCTAACGATTTGAAATAACTGAATATTTGTAATGTAATGAAAATAGCCCATTTTTATTCCTAGAATGAAATGGTAATCGAACCCACATCCGTCGGGTATATCAGACTCGTGATTTAAGGTAGCATTAGCAAATAAAGTAATTCACCAACTATAAAATTAACTAGCGCCTGTTTAAAAGACGCTCCCATCTTAAAAGGCGCTATAAAACTTCAATACAATGTTACTTTTATTTCATTGATCGTAAAAACTAAAAAGCTTTGAAGCTCAAATCAAAAAGCTTATTTTAGGTGCAACTGGATTGTACAAGCGATGGTTCATAGTTCGATTCTACAGAGTTACAACAATTTGTAACCAGCCAGAATAAAAGAAGAGAAGAAGTCTCTTCTTTTATACTGGTTAGTGTCTACATATTGTACGTTTCTCGCTTTCCACCTGAACAACACATTGTGTGTTGAGTGGTGGAACATAACACCGAACACACACACACACACACACACACACACACATAGCTCAGCTTCACGCTGTATCCCGCACATAGCAGGGTAGGCAGAGGGAACTTGGGAACCTAGTGTTAAGACACTCCGTTCCACTTCCGTTTCCTACTTTCCGCCGAAATTGAGGCATTGCGTGTTGAGTGGCTGATACTACAGCGAAAAAATGAGAACATTAAATATTTAAATTGAAAATATTAAATATTTCATTCTTTCGAGTGATGATCGAACCCACAACCTGACATTTACTGTCATATATTTTGTATATATTTGTGTGTAGCAATCACAAATGCAGCCGGTTACGGAAATAACACCGCATCCTTCCTGATACTTACCAACTACATACATCAAGGTTTGCTCTATCTATTCATATCAAGATACCGTTAAGTTAATACCTATATCAAAGCATCACATGTCTGAAAGAATAATGTATTATTGTATGTCCTATTTTTAGTGGGAATTGTTGCACACTGTTAATATGTGTCTATGTCCGGTTTACAAATTGATATTACGATTGTGAAACATAACTATCATATTTTTAATATTTTTACTATTTTTTAAAGTGTTATTCCACACTTAGGACAAAAAATACTAAACTTTTTTTTTAATTTCTGGTTTTTCTGTCCTAAGTGTGGAATAACACTTTAAAGCTATATATATATATATATATATATATATATATATATATATATATATATATATATATATATATATATATATATATATATATATAAATTTATATATATATATATATATATATATATATATATATATATATATATATATATATATATATATATATATATATATATATATATATATATATATATATATATATATATATATATATATGTATATATATATATATATTTCATAAATAGTTAAATAGTATTCTCTCTCGCTAAACGATAATTCTTACTCTCTTTGGGTAGCGGAAATTTGTAAAAATCTCCCTACAGAGATGCCAACAACATAAATAAGTTGTAATAAGTGTATAAGAATTTCGACGGCGCTTGGTGAGAACGAATGGCTTAGTTTGTCAGAGCGCTTGAACGGTTTTCAAGAGGCGCGGGTTCAAATCCATCCATTCTGTTCAAAATTTTTATACGCTTTTTAAATTTAAGTATCACTATCATACGTTTTTTTTTTTTTTTCTGTTTTAATATATTTTAATCTACAATCAGTTTTATAACTTTTAACAGATGGTTTGAGAGGCAGATGGCTTGTGAGTGTGTCCTCCAACGAGGGCAACTACTTTTATTTATATTCAATCAAATTAGAATGACAAAATATCCTTTTTCAAGTAGCTAAGATTTCTTCCTTTACAGTTTTCATCTGTAGCTGAGTGTGGATCTCTGAATTTTTGACAAACCATGGAACGTTAGCTATACTTCTGAGAATCGAATTTTGCATTCGCTGAATAATATTTAGGTTGGAGTTACTAGAACTACCCCATAGTTGGATACTATACATCCATACTGGCTTCAACATGGCCTTATAAATGAGCAGTTTATTGTCAGTAGATAGCTTACTGTTGCGCCCCAATAGCCAGTATATATTTTTGAAGCGTACATTGAGTTCTTCTCTTTTAGTTTTAATATGTTGATACCATATTAATCTACGGTCCAGGTGGAGGCCTAAGTATCGCACGTTATCTTTATGTGGTAGCGTGGTGCCATCAAGTTTCACTGGTGGGCAGTTTTCTTTGCGTTGACTGAATGTGACTTGTACGGATTTCGTAGCACTTGATTTTATTCTCCATATTCGTAGCCATTTTGAAACTTCATTAAGACCTCTCTGAAGAACTACTGATGCAACTGTTGGGTCTTTGTTGGAAGCCAGTACAGCAGTGTCGTCAGCAAATGTGGCAGTAGTAACTCCATCAACTTCGGGGAAGTCAGCTGTGTAGAGTGTATAAAGGATAGGCCCTAATACGGAACCTTGTGGTACACCAGCTTTTATTTCATATAGCTTCGAAGTAGCTTCTAGTCCTTTGACTTGAAATAATCGCTCGACTAGGTATGACTTTAGTAATTCTGTATAGCTGTGGGGAATGTGCGTCTTTATTTTATAATGAAGACCCTTGGCCAGACTCTGTCAAAAGCTTGCTGAATATCAAGAAAAGCAGAAGAGCAGTATTTCTTTTCTTCCAACGATTTCCTAATAGTGTCACTTACTCTGTGGACCTGCTCTATAGTTGAGTGGTGAGGTCTAAATCCAAATTGATGTGCCGGAATTGTGTTGCTCTCTTCAAGGATTGGTTGTATTCTATGAAATAATATTTTTTCAAATACTTTTGATATAACTGGAAGTAGACTGATCGGTCTGTAGGAAGTGACTTCATTACTTGGTTTTCCTACTTTATGGACCATAAGCACCTGAGATATTTTCCAGAACTGTGGGTAATATTGCACTCTAAGTACTCCATTGTAAAAGCTTGTGAGAAAAACCACTGCCTTTTTCGGAATCTGACTGAGTATTTCTTTTTTAATTAAGTCGAAACCAGGTGCTTTTTTGTTATCTAAGCTTTTTATGACAGCCCAGACCTCTCGGATTGTGACAGGACGTGGGGGAGGTGACATTTGATAGTCCTGTTCAAGTACAGCGTCTATAGCGACTTCAGTCTCAACATCACCTGGGTCATTTGGGCTGAATATTTTGATCAAGTGGTCAGCAAATAGGTCCACTTTTTGCTGTGGAGTTTTTTTTGAGTGGTAACTATCATACGTTGAATGCATTCGTTTCGCTTCGCTCGTATCGATCTGGACTCCAAACTCACAATTGATGAAGAAGGATCCAAGATACCTGAAGTCCTCCGAATTTTGTGACAAGTTTAGAATTTCTATAAAAAGTTCTCTAGTTCTTCCCAAACTCAACTCAAGTTTTAAAAACATTAGTTTATTATATCATCGTTCTCAATCATATCTCTCCAATCACTCACTCTACCCCCCAAGTGTCAAGCGCTTCCTGTTAATAAGTACTTCTATGTCATTCGCATACATTATTAAGGAGAAGCGGGTATTCGATGTAAACCAGAAAATTATCTAGTCCTACATTATTGAATTGAATTAAAAAAGGACAAAAAAATAACTATTGTGTAGTTTTACTATAATATAGAAGATTCAAGTGCCAATAAGAGCAGCTTTAGGCCTGATACGATAGCTTTGGGATCTGCTTCTATGGTTTGCCATAGAAGGAAAGTTGAAGTACATTTCTGATAATATTTACATAAACCTCGAGAGTTCTTTCGAATAGCCAGTTCTTTATGGCCTATCAGATAAATTGACGAAGCATAATTTACAAGTACTTTTAGATCCAAAAAGCCACAAGCTGAGCTCTCCTTTATTTCCTATTTGCCTCCATCAAAGTTCTAAGGGGAAGCATAGTAATCAATTTGAGTTGAGTAGGGCCAATCTTTAATTATGTAGGATATGGTAGTATGGGCTTTCATTGGAAGAGCGTTAGCTTTATAGTAAAAAAATAACTATGTAACATTGTAAAAGTATATCAAAATCTTATAAAAACCTTCGATAGCCCTTGTAGCACTTTGTGAAGAAAAACTTGTCTTAATTTTTTAGGCGTATATATTAACTGTTATGTACATATTATCGTATTACACGTACGCTTAAAAGAGTGCAGGTGTTTACAACGAACTGCTATTAACAGATATACACAGATTAAAAGATAGACGAGCTTCACGTTCAGCGAATCTAGTGAAAAATCTCTTGATTTCACTGCACAGCCATCGATAACTTTTATAGTATGATTGCCCTGTGATTCGACAATACTCGTATCTATATTACCCACCAGTTACCAGAATAAGATTTTTTTTTTAATATTAACTTTTACAAGCTGTTTGACTATAAACGTGACAGGCTTGTGATTCGCACTCGAGGAAATGAAATATTTTATATATTCATTTCCTCGCTCATGTAACGAAGGAAATCGTAGCATTGAGCTTCGCCACTCAACACGCAATACCTCAAGAATACGTCGGAAAGTGGAGAACAGAAGTGTCGTATTGGCAATGATGTGCCTATAACCTAGAATCCCAAGTTCCCTCTGTCTACCCTACTTAGACAGAGGGAACTTGGGAATCTATGCGCGTGATACATTGTGAAGCTGAATATAACCATTACGACATCATCAAACATGATCGTATCGTCACAATAAAAACGCACTTATAAATATGAATCGATTGTCTCTATTATTAATTCAGATGTACTGGCCTGAAACGATTAGATCATTGACAACATGGCCGCCCGTGGTATATAGCGGAGAATAGTTAATTATAAATTGTAGGCTTCATTTCTCATGTATAACCTTGTAGTTTATATACATATCGTATCGTTATGACCTTTAACAATTTTCTAGAATATTTTATAAAGTTTAAAAGTGTAGGTAAAGAGTGTTGTGGTAAATAAAGGTGTGCTGGTTATGGATATATTATTATACTCAGTTTCACGCTGTATCCCGCACATGGCAGGGTAGGCAGAAGGAATTTGGGGACGTAGTGTTAAGACACGGCTTTTCACTTTTGTTTCTTACTTTCTGCCTAATTTTAGGCATTGTGTGATGAGTGGCGGAACTCAACGCCGCGTTTTGGCTTATACCAGAGCGAAAAAATGAAAACATTAAGTATTGAAATTGAAAATATTAAATATTTCATTTCCTCCAGTGGAGATCGAACACACAACCCTTCGTTTATAGTCATATATTGAATATAATATTGAAATATTATATATTATATTTATTTATAAATTTAATATATTACTTCCGTTTCGGCGGCGCCAAGTCAGGCGTTAAGCCAGCTGTGTTATCCAATGATACTTTAAGACGTAAAATTTAAAGTTCCATCGTTTCCCATAGGAGTTTTGTGAAAGCCTCTCTAAGTGCTCCTGTATACTACCTAACTTACTACTTACTAACTACTCCTAGTCTACAAGTGTAGTATATATGTACATCAACATTCACCTTTGACAGTCGTGTTACTCTGCCTAGTCAAATTTCATAGGATAGCCTGCTTATGCAGCCTTACATACTCGTTTTAAAATAGAACAAGCAGTCAGTTGACAAATCGCAGCAAGCTTCTTGACATGTTCAGGGTTTTTAGTTGGTTGTAAATATTTTTTTTCTGCATCAAAGTTAAAAAGTTACGATATCTGTAGCTTTTTTTGGCTAGTTAACTTACTAATATTTATTTTTTTATTGTGTGGTCTTTAAGTATGTTTATTTCCTACGGTACCGTAAGTTCTACAAGGAACTACGTGTTATCTGAAGTAATAAGAAACTTTTATATTAGATTCGGCTATGGCTGTGGATATTTCTTGTATAATTTTCGATAGTTACCAAACTCCATAACATCGCTGCTTATCATAATATAATCATTAATCAATTTGTATAAGTATAGTGAGACTTCTCATGGCGCAGGGGCTCTAGCTCTAGGTGTAACTGTAAACGAGAGGTTGTGGGTTTGAATCCCACTCGAAATAGTAAAATATTTATATATTTTCATTTCTTCACATAAGTAATAATGCAAAGCGCGGCGTTGAGTTCCGCCGTTCAACTTACAATGCCAATTCGGCGGAAAGTGGAGTCTTAATACTAGGTTCCCAAGTTTTCTCCGACTACCCTACTATGTACGGTATACCTAGCTGAAGCTTTACAATGTAAAGCTGAAAAAAAAGTAAAGAAGGTTAGCATATAGAAAGATAAAAATATATTCTTACTATTCTTATCAAAAAAAAAAAGAAACTGGTATATATGCCCTGTATTACCACCACCTTTGTCAATTAACATTTTCATTTAATATTCAGTATACGTGCTTACTTTTTACAATAGAAAAAGTAGTGACTTTACACTCTATTACATATTCTCAGAGAAGCTCTATATGGGGAAAGTTGTTTGGAAAAAACTAACCTAACCCTGAAATTTTACTACCGCAGCGTTTTACACTCTTTAACTGACAAGAGCTCTTCAGGCTTTCAGTCTTTTCATACAATGGTGTTGTTCTTTAGTTACAAGTTTTAGAGTGTAGGAATTAAGATCTTTTTGAGTGTTTTATTGACCTCTTTAAGTCATCAATATTTTCTAAACGGCGTTGAAATTTGTCACTTAACGTGATATTCAGACATTGGGGTGATACATGGTGAACGGAATGTCTTAACACTAAGATCCCTTTGCGTACTCTGCTTCATAGCGGGATACAGCGTGAAGTTAAAAAAAAACCTTTCATAGTAAATCTTCCTCGTTACTTCTAGCTAGTTTTCATGAATTCAAATCCGAGATTTCGAGATGTAATATTTTTTATTTTTCTTAACTATAATACTTAAAGTAGTCTTAATGCTAGGTTCCCAAGCCCCTCTGCCTACCTTACCATATGTGGAGTATGAAACTGAAAAAAAAACATAGTTGAAAAGCGTCTGAGTGCAAATACGTTCGCGGTCGATCTCCACTCGATAAAATAAATAAAAACATATAAAATGAACAGCCGCTGTAAAATACAGCTTACAGTTCTCCAAAATATACTTCTTTTATGTATTCTTACTTTGCCGTGTGATTTCGGCTTAGAATAGGATCACTCTGGAACATGTGGGAGAGTCACGTTGCCATTAATGGTTATTGCCAGACTCGACCGGATTGTTACCACCCCCGGCATTTAAGACCGGCGTTAAGTAGTGGCTTTGGCCACTGCGTTTCGCACTAGGCAATGCCGGGCCCCGGGGCCCTTCCACCTTATAGGACGGCAACGCTACTGTAGCTCCTCTGGAGTTACTTGGGGCCGTGGGCGACGGTGATCACTTACCACCAGGTGACCCGTTCGCTCGTTTGCCGTCTTTTCCATAAAAAAAAAGAATTTAAAATAGAAAATGAAAATTATATTATTATACGATATTTTTCTCAAGCAAAGGCAAATCGCGGCGTTAAACCACTCAACACGCAATACCTAAAAATTAAGCAAAAAATGGGGAGTGGAACAGAGTATCTGAATATTACTAGCATGTGCGGGATACAGCATGAAAAAAAATATATAAACGTTCATACGCCAGCCGGAGCAAACTGCCACGTGAAATTCATACAGCAAATATATTCATGAGAAGGATAACATAAAAAAATATTATATTAAAGTTAATAAACGTTTTCAATGGATTCTCTCTCAAGAGCCAATGGTAGATATTTACAAGTTTTTGCTGAATTCGCACGTATTCGTAATAACGCTTTCCCTTCAAAGGTCTCTCAGAAAGCTTTGGAAGCTTTTGCATTAAGTCCACTTTATATATATATATGTTGATATGGAATTGGCAACGTGTCATATGTTTTTGTATGTAGATGAAACAGAGGTATAAGGATAAAGGTGTCCATTTTACTGTTTGTGGCATCATAACTTCCTAACGGATGAACTGATTTTGATTCAGTTTTTTTTTTATGTTTTAAAGGTAATGAAACGAAAGTGTTCTTAGTCTTTCAATTAAATATGTTTAGATTTTAGGAAATACAGCTCATTCAAATGTCAGCTCTTTTTGATTTGTTTTCTTACTGTGTTAGATTTTTTATTTTTTTTGTTAAGGACCGTCATGGTGTAAATTAAAAATTAAGTATTTTCATTGGTTTGCCCTGGTAGCAAGGCAGAAATCGGCGTTGAGCTCCGCCACTCAGCGTAGTGTCTAAACACTAGGTCTTCAGTTCTCTCTGCCTATCCTTGCCTTTTTTTTTCGTTTTATATTTACATTATTGTATAATTTTATTTGTATAAAATAGAAATAAGACAATTATAAAAGAACTTTAATTTAGTAAAATATCTCAAGCCTTTGATTTACAGCAATGATATGTCATTAAAATATGTCATTAAAAATAACCGTCTAAACAAGAATTGAACATGTAACCTGTTTATATATAAGAACATTTAATTACATCAGCATTCTTCTTATAGCACGGTAGGCAAAGGAAACTTGGGAACCTACTGCCAAGACGCTCTGTTCAAATTAAGATTGTCCCACTTTTACCAGAGGCCTAACATGGCGGTGATTGTTTTAGTTTTACTTCGATACCCACCCGAAGAAATATTTTCATTTTCTTAGTCTGCTACCAAGGAAAAGCGCGGCGTTAAGTTCCGCCACGCAATACGCAATGTCGTTCAGGTACTTTAACAAATGGTATCACCATTCGAAATTTCATACAAAATTAAACTGGCTAGGTTAGACCAAAGTTGTGTAACAATCAAATATGTCTCGAACGTGACATGCATTCGTTCCCAAAAGTAATTTATTCCCAAACGTGTACGTACGAGCATGTATCGAACGTTTATCTTTGTAACTATAGGGGGTTAGAAAATTATAAACTGTTTAACGCACTCACTCACTCAGCTTCACGCTGTATCCTGCACTAGGCAGGGTAGGCAGAGGGAACCCGGGAACCTAGTGTTAAGATACTCCGTTCCACTTCCGTTTCCCACTTTCTGCCGAATTTGAGGCGTGATTGGGTGTTGAGTGGCGGAACTCAACGCCGCGCTTTGCCTTATTACCAGAACGAAGAAATGAAACATTAAATATTTAAATTGAAAATATTAAGTATTTTTTTTTTATGGAAGAGACGGCAAACGAGCGTACGGGTCACCTGATGGTAAGTGATCACCGTCGCCCACGGCCCCGAGTAACTCCAGAAGAGCTACAGGGGCGTTGCCGTCTTTTAAGGTGGATGGGCACCGGGGCCCGGCATTACCTAATGCGAAACGCAATGACCAAAGCTACTACTTAACGCCGGTCTTAAATGCCGGGGGTGGTAACAATCCGGTCGAGTCTGCCCATGCGTGTTGCCATTACTAGCAACGTGACTCTACTACACGCAAAATTTCCTCGACTGGGGATCGAACCCAGAACCTGTCGGTTACAGTCACACTCTTGTGCCGCTGCGCCACGACAGGCCTCTACAAATTCATATAAAAGTATAAAATTAGAATACGCTTTTGTAAACTTATATAATAAATTTCTAGTTCTCAATTATTTATTAGAGTATTTTTAATAGGTCCATATGTGGAAAAGCGACAGAAGAACATATGTACATTTTAAATTTTTATTTCTTTATATAACTCTTTATTGCATATAACCTACTTATATATGTTAGACTGTGGAAATACATGTCAATTCAAGAACCTATTGACGAGAAACTCAGTTCCTAACAAGCAAATTCCGTTCTCAAGTTTACGCCGGATTCTTGATGCATTACGTCTTGTTAACACAGTAAAGTTATCAATATAATAAATATTCTTTATAAACTTAGGCCTCAAGCTGTTTTGATAGTTAGATAAAAAATAACATAACTAAATATAGGCCTGTCGTGGCGCAGTGGCACAAGCGTGTGACTGTAACCGACAGGTTGTGGGTTCGATCCCCAATCGAGGAAATGAAATACTCAATGTTTTCAATTCAAATATTTAATGTTTTCATTTCTTCGCTCTGGTACAAGGCAAAACGCGACGTTGAGTTCCGCCACTCAAAACGCAATGCCACAAAATCCGGCAGAAAATGGGGATCGGAGTGTCTTAACACTAGGTTCCCAAGTTCCCTCTGCCTACCCTGCCATGTGCGGGATACACCGTGAAGCTAAGCAAGTAAGTAAGTAAGTGAGACAGCATGGTGCTATCGTGCTGAAACGAATACCAAATATTTTAATTCCTACAAAAGAAATTAGATTTAAATTCAATGATATTAAAAAATACTAACATTTTCGCCTTTTATATACGAAATTCGCTGTGTAATTAAAGCCTATAGAAATAGTATAGGTCTACAATTATGAAATTTGGCTACAAGAGCACTCGCAGTGCAAAAAGGAAAATCTCGGGAAATTTGAACTTGTATTTACATTGGAGAAAAAAAATGGATTTTATTTTTTTTCCCAGCTTCACGTCACACATGGCAGAGTAGGAAGAGGTGACTTAGGAACCTAACCTCTGTCTACTCTGTTCCAATCCCCAGTTTCCGCTAAATTTGAGACGATGCGTGTTGAGTGGCGTAACTCAACATCATCTTTACCATGTTAGAGCAAAGAAATAACATCAAATATTAATATCGAACATTTTCTAATACTTCATTTCCTCAAGCAGGGATCGAACTCACAACCCGTCGCGTTTACCTTATGCCGTTGCGTCAAGGTATGCCTAAATTTAATTAATACGTACAAAATTAATGGCCGCCTGCCGCTTACTTAAGTTGATAAACTTAATTATGTTTCATCTGGTTAACATACTTGTGTGTGGTGTCTGGGGACACAAAAATGTTTTAAAATACGAAAATTTCTTCTTCGTGCTTAAAGGACGGTGTTTCTTAATTAGATTTAAAGTACCTCTTCTATAGACTTTTAAAAAAACTTCAATTTGACAATAAATTGCTCTTAAGCTTGGTAAAGGCGTTAAGTTCCGGGGAACGGAATAAATGAACACTAGGTTCCTTAATTTTCTCTGCTCCTGTCCTATACAGGATACAGCGTGAAGCTAAAAAAAAAAACAAAACAATATGTCATTTTTTTTTAGCTTCACGCTGTATCTCGCGTAGGGTAGGCAGAGGGAACCCGGGAACCTACACCCACTTTCCGCCAAATTTGAGGCATTGCGTGTTGAGTGGCGGAACTCAACGCCGCGCTTTGCCTTATTACCAGAGCGAAGAAATGAAACATTAAATATTTAAATTGAAAATATTAAATTTTCATATCCTCGACTGGGGATTGAACCCAGAACCTGTCGTTTACAGTCACACGCTTGTGCCGCTGCGCCACGACAGGCCTCCAATATACATTATATATTATATAATATTTGAGGCACATTGAGATCCGCCACTCAATGTGACTCAAATTTATCGGAAAATGGGGCACAGAACGGAATATCTTACACTCATTTCCTTAGTTCCCTCTGCAAATCTCCATATAAGGGATAAAGCGTGAAAAAAAAACCACAAAAAACAGCTATTTTCTCATAAATATAATGTAGAAAAAAAAAACACTAAATTTAGCCTTTGTATAGGTAAAGTGTACTTCACTCAACAAAATTGGGTCGACATATTGACAAGGTAATCGCCTCTCGAATCTACTAGATCCGTGTGAACTGCAAACGACTATTTATAGCTTTTAGCGTTGTATGTCGATTTACGTTCTATTGAGGAGGTAACAGGTTTATTTTTATGTTGGATTTTCGGAAATTTTAATGTCAAATTGTATTATTTATCATTTCATGCATTTTCTGCTTTTAAGTATACATTTTTTTTTCAGCTTCACGCTGTATACCGCACTAGGCAGGGTAGGCAGAGGGAACGGAAGTGAAACCTAGTGTTATGACACCGTTCCACTTCCGTTCCTCACTTTCCGCCGAATTTGAGGCATTGCGTGTTGAGTGGCGAAACTCAACGCCGCGCTTTGCCTTATTACCAGAGCGAAGAAATGAAACATTAAATATTTAAATTGAACATATTAAATATTTCATTTACTCGACTGGGGATCGAACCCAGAACCTGTCGGTTACAATCACACTGTTGTGCCGCTGCGCCACGTCAAGTATACATAAGACTGTAAAGGCACTTTATGAAAAGTGTGGAAAGTGTCAATTTTTTGATCTAGAAACACGAAAATATTTTTATTTATATATTTACTTTTTACATTTCATTGCTCAAGTAACGCTCCAAGCTCCGTTGTCTCAGGATTTTTCCTCCATTCAACACGCAATGCCTCTAGCGGAAAATTGGTAAAGGAAGTATTTTAAGAGGAGTCTTATGACTAGGTTCCCAAGTTCCCTATGCCGCTATTAGCCGAGTGATTTACACGGGCTAAAACCTTTATCACAAAATATTATTGTTGAAAATATATTTTATAAACCATAAATAATCTGTGATGAAAAAAATCTGGAAAAGGAAATATAATGATGAGCTTGTATATCGTATTAATTACGTATTTCATAAGGAACTCGTTTAGAACGACCGATTCATTAAACGTAAGTTCAGATTTTCAATGTTTTTAAGGGTCTATTAAGTCCTTTTTAATTTCTCAAATTGGATATTCCAGAATATTTGTGAATTATTCGAAAGACGTGATATCTCTTTTATTAATTTTTTTTTGGACAATGTTTAAAATCGTTATAATGCTTATACTCACTCAGCTTCACGTCGTATCCCGCACATGGCAGGGTAGGCAGATGGAACTCGAGAACCTAGTGTTAAGACACTCCGTTCCCCACTTTACGCCGAATTTGAGGCATTGCGTGTTGAGTGCCGGAACTCAACGCCGCGCTTTGCCTTGTTAGCAGAGCGAAGAAACATCAAATATTTAATGTAAATATGTTAAATATTTCATTTCCTCGAGTGGTAATCGAAACCATAACCTATCGTTTGTAACCACACGCTTGCGTCGCTGCGCCTCGACAGGCCTCAGGTTATAAATACTTAAAATAAATTAATTAAAAATAACGTCTTTTTCTTTTCCATCTAAACAATTATATATCTAAACAATTATATTATACAGTGCTAGGCAGTATTCATATATTTTTTACATATACAAAGTGATATCTAGAATATCACTTCATATATGTTGTAATTAGGAGAAAAAAATACTTTTAGACAAAACATACAAAAATATTTAAACATTGCAGAATTTTTTTTTTTCGAGTAGAGAGCAACTCAAAACGCAATGCCTCAATTTCGCGGAAAGTGGGGTACCGGAAGTGGAACCGAGTGTCTTAACACTAGGTTCCCGAGTTCCCTCTGTCTACCCACCAATGTGCGGGATACAGCGTGTAGCTGAGAAAGAAACTTCAACTATAATATAAACACGTGAAGTTTGTATCAAGGCAAAGCGCGGCGTTGAGTTCCGGCACTCAAGTGTCCGGAGTGTCTTAACACTAGGTTCCCAAGTTCCCTCTGTCTACCCACCCATGTGCGGGATACAGCGTGAAGCTGAGAGAGAAACTTCTACTATAATATAAACACGTGAAGTTTATATCACGAGTATGTCACAAGATATAATCGAACTAGTGACCTTGTATCTTTAATTGCCGTATCCGTTGTATCCAGACTAATATTTATAGCTTTGTTTGTGAGTGGCATCGTTTTGGCAGAATTTTATGTTATTTGTTTCATAGGAAAGGTGACTTTTACGCTAAGAAAACATTAATTTGATGTTTTAAGATATATGATGTATTCAGGTTTTATCTCTCTGTATTTTTTTGGCTTCACGGCAGGCCAAACATGGCAGGTTAAGCAGAGGGAACTTGGGAACCTTATATTAAGACACCGCGTTCCGCTTTCCACTTTCTGCTAAATTTGAAACATTACGTGTTGAGTAGTGAAACTCAACACCGCGCTTTGCCTGTATCTTAATATATGTATGTCAATGTATATCGCCTGTGTTGCTTCAAAAGCAGTGGTGATCAACGCCGCGTTATGCCTCGTTATTATATATTTTACTTCCTCAAGTTGGAATCGATCCTACAACCTTTTTTATTTACGGTCACCGTCTCTTGCTCCTGCACCACAACTTGCCTCATACTATAAAATGTACCGTCAACTTTAAAAACATAACCTCGAAGGTTTGCGTGTTCACATTATTTGTATACACGGAAGGGAGGTATGTACATACTCGTAAGTATATTTATGAAACGATCTTATCTTGCAGGTATTTTAAAGTACAAATGGCACTTTATATTACACAAGGTTGGAAATTGTTTATTTTTAGCTTTTTTAAATTTAATTCAAGGTACTACGATTCTGGGTGTTAAGTTCCGCTATTTAATTCGAACTGTGGTTGCTTCTTTGAAGTGTTAATCTACTTTTCTTGGATCTTATTTGATACATTTATTTTTTATTTAAAGTTCTCTAAAGAAAATTTTAATTTTATATTATATATTTAAAATTTTGACAAAACGCAGCGTTGAGTTCCGCCATAGAAATGTCTTGAATTCGGGCGCAAAGCAGGGCACGTAGTGTCTTGACTAACTAGATTGCATTGCAGATTGCAAAGGAACTTATGCAAAACCTGCTATATTTAGATTGAAGTTGGAAACTATATAAAAGTCACATTTTCTATTTTTTTTTCATCTTCGCGCTGTATCCCTCACTAGGCTGGGTAGGCAGAGGGAACGGAAGTGAAACCTAGTGTTATGACACTCCGTTCCACTTCCGTTCCCCACTTTCCGCCGAATTTGAGGCATTGCGTGTTGAGTGGCGGAACTCAACGCCGCGCTTTGCCTTATACCAGAGCGAAGAAATGAAACGTTAAATATTCTATATTTATTAAATATTTTTTAAATAACCTAGTATATATAAGTGTTTAATAAATAATTTGCGATAATTGTGGGTTCGATATAAAACACTTGCAGTGTAAGCGGCGTAATGCTAAAATATTTACCTGTCCTTTTTTCGCTTCACTCTGTAGCCCACACATGGCAGGGTAGACAGGGGGAACTTGGGAACCTAGTGTTAAGACACTCCTTTCCCACTCCCACTTTCCGCATAGCTTGAGGCATTGCGTGTTCAGCGTTGGATCTCAACGCCCCTCTTAGCCCTGTTACCAGAACGAAGAAATGAAAATTAATTATTTAAATTAACAATATTTAATGTTTCATTACCTCGAGTAGGGATCGAACCTACAACTTGTCATTACAGTCACACGCTTATGCCCCTGCACCTCGCTAGGGCTCATAAAAAATACTAACCATATTAAGAACTTTTTGAAATTAGCTAAAAAGCCATACATTTTTATCTTAATATCTCGTTAACAAGTCACACAATATTAGTGTTTCCATATAATACAACGTTTTTGCTACTCTTGGATCATTACCAAGTTCTGGGAGAATTGAAATCTTCTATAGGATCCGTGACATATGGTGTTCTTAACTCCACAGATTTATCGCTTTGGCCATATTTATCGCTTTTTGTAGGTAAGTAGATTAACTTTTTATTTTTTTTCTTTAGCTGAAAGCTGTATCCTACACATGGCAGGCAGGCAGAGGGAACCTGTGACACTTTGCTGCCATTAACACACTTCCATTCCTCAGTTTCTGACGAATTTTAGAGGCAATAGCGGAACTCAACGCCATGCACTTACCCCGTTCACTCACATTTAAAATATTAAATATTTGATTTCCTCAAGTAGGAATCGAATCCACAACCACGATCTGGCATCATATCAATTGTTATATTTATCAATAATAATATGTATCTTTTATCTTACTATGGCCACATTTTAGCATACACTAATAGCAATATTGTTTTTAACGAAATTAATAAAATATATAATTGAGTCTATTTTCCCAACCCGTACAGCCGCAAGCCTGAGTTGAAAGACTGCACCAACTGTTACCACTGACTTCCTCTCAAGCAGCCACTACTATACTTTTTATAGGGACAAGGTTCCTACTTTCAACCCCATCCGGTGTCTCTGGAAAAGCTAGTATATTTATAATATAAATAAAATATTAGCAAAAATAGTTGTCCCCAATGAGAATGTAGTGTACTACGTTCCCAAGTTACTTAACCTGCCATACAGCGTGAACCTGAAAAAAAAATTGACTTTTGATTACAAATATTGACTTGAAAAGGGACTCCTGAAGCCTGGGGATACTGTCTTCACAAGTCCCAGACACTGCTCTAAGATCTAAAGTATAAGGTACTTTGGCTTTCTGTGGTTTTTTGATATAAATAAAATCATACATACCCACAGATTATAATTTTCATTTACATTTTTCAAATACAGGAGACAACTATAGAGACAGTTAGAGAGAAAGTGTTAATAATTCTATCTATTTTTAAAGTGTTATTCCACACTTAGGATAAAAAAATACTTCATAAAAAACATATAAAAATATTAACGTTGTGTAATTCCTGTTGTGTAACATTGACCTCTCGAAATTGGATTCGAGGCCTGTCGTGGCGCAGCGGCACAAGCGTGTGACTGTAAACGATATGTTGTGGGTTCGATCCCCACTCGAAGAAGTGGAATAATAAGTTAATATTTTTATATGAAATATTAAATATTTTCATTTCTTCGCTCTGGTAACAAGACAAAGCGCGGCGTTGGGTTCGGCCACTCAACACGCAATGCCGCAAATTCGGCAGAAAGTGGGAAATGGAAGTGGAACGGAGTGTCTTAACACTAGGTTAATAAGTTCCCTCTGCCAAGTTTATTTTTTTTTTACGTTTTAGTAAGTATCACTCTGTTATCTATTTTAAAAACACTGCATGTTTAGTTTCATGTAATTTTTAGCTTCATGCTGCATATCTAGTCTACTTAGGGGAAAGAAGCACTGCAATAACTCGCAATATTGGTGTCTGAAATTAAAAAGTATCCTAATGAAACTAGAATGAAAAGAACTCAGTTTTCACGTCTCTTTTAACTTGCTATATGCGGGATACAGCGTGAAGCGAAAATAAATGAGCATCGAAACCTAATCGATGGCGTTTAAATTACCGCTGGTCAGAATGCCTTCAAATGACAATTTTAATATGTAAAATAAAATTTATTGTATATGTGAAAGTATATTATCTTTTTCTACAGAGTTTCCGCAGAATCAGATAACTTGCTGGTAATTTCTAACCATTTTTTACCTCTTTTTATCTTCACACACGTCCCGCATTTAGAGGTGTAAGTAAAATTCGGGTCATTACACGATTCTCGATTACCTTTTTCTTTAGTGTTTCTTTTTTAAATTGTTTTCTTTCTTACATTACATTGACCAATTCTTTTGTTAAACATTCCTTAATAAAAGCTGTTAGGATATAAAAAAATAACTTGATGTCGAAGTTCAAACTTTAATGTTAACAAAACAAATCATTTTTGTAATCTTTCAGAACAATCGTACGTATAATTTTAAAGACATTAGTTGTACCTTATTGCCATTTCAATCGATCAGTCATAGAAAAATATATATTTCTTCCATTCCATTCACATAAAGTTGGACGAGTTATAGAGAACAAAGTATTTAGAATATACGCTTTCCACCTATTTTTCAAAAAGTAAGTATGTTAAGAAACACGAAAATAAACACCCCACTGTTTAGATTTATATGGGAACGTATGGCTTAAGGTCATAGCACTTGGACGGCTTCCGAGAGACGCGGGTTGTAATCCCGCAACACAATTTTTTTTCACTATTTCTAAATATTTTTTTTCTTTCCTTTTGTAGACAATTTAAACTTTACAAAACTATATACGAAATAAATAAGACATTGTCGTATTGACAGTCGGATATTGGCCCCTAGGCCGCAATGGCCTAATTTTTTTTTACTTTACGCTGTATAGGAAGAGGGAACTTTGAAACGTTATATTCAGATACTCCGTTCCCCATTTTCTGTCAAATACTGGAGGCGTTGTGTGTTAAGTAACGGATCTCAACGGCGCACTCACTTCAATAAATTAAAATTGTTTAATTTTAGCTACGACTGCATACACTGTCGTTTCTACTTTAATAAACATCGTAATTACCTTCAAAAAGCACTTCCACTTGCTAAGTTTCGCTACAAGAAGTGAGCCACTGATAGCTTACATGCAATGCTTTTATACGGTGTGTTTCAAAAGGCATAAAATGATTTTTTTTTTCATTTTCTATCCAATGTTGTAATAGTGCAGCGGTACAGTGTTTGACTGTAAGTTCAACAGTTGTAGCTTTGATTGTCACAAGGTGGAGTGATTTATTGTAATTTCTTCCTTCTAGTAACAAAAAGATATGCCTGGCGTAGTGATTCGCCAATTACTACGCTACGTATCGATAGCTGTAGAACTAAGTGTCTTAACACTATGTTCTTTCTCATTCTCTCAGTTTCACGCTGTTTCTTGCACTAGGCAGGGTAGGCAGAGGGAACCCGGGAACCTAGTGTTAAGACTCTCCGTTACACTTCTGTTCCCCACTTTCCGCCGAATTTGAGGCATTGCGTGTTGAGTGGCGGAACTCAACGCCGCGCTTTGCCTTATTACCAGAGCGAAGAAATGAAACGTCAAATATTTAAATTGAAAATATTAAATATTTCATATCCTCGACTGGAGATCGAACCCAGAACCTGTCGGTTACAGTCACACTCTTGTGCTGCTGCGCCACGACCGGCCTCTTTATTCTTTCTGTTTATAAAGTATTTACGAGTCTAATTCAATCCGGTAGTATTAAGTTCAAACATTCACATGTTAAACTCTAGATAGGTGTAATAATTAATTTTAGAAATTTTGGGTGACGATGATCACTCACCATAAGATGACCTGTACGCTCGTTTGCTTTGTCTTTTCCATAAAAAAATATGTTTTTGGAGCTCATCGCCATATCTTTATTTTTTATGCGTACTCAATGTTCAATTAGACAAAAAATACGAAAAGGCCGTCATATTTAATGGTTGTCCTAGCGCAGGGATACAACCGTGTGAACCCGACAGGTTGTGGATTCGATCTTCACTCAAAGTAAAGAAATATTTATTATTTTCAAATTACATATTGAATGTTTTCACTACTTCGCTGTCTTAACAAAGGCGAAGTACCGCGTTGCATTCCGGTACTTAACCCGCATTGCTTAAAAGTCGACGAAAAGTAGGAAGCGGAGTGGAGTGTATTGATACTAGGTTCCCGAATTCCCTTTGCTTACCCTGCCATGTGTCTAAAACGGGATGAAGCAGAAAAAAAGGAAAAACATTACGTATCTTGTTTGTATAATTTAAACGTTTACTATTGAAATAAAAAGAAAATATTGCTAGTTTGGTTTTTCCACTTCACCATGCGGACTGCACAGTGCCATATAGTACACTAAGCGATCCTCGTAAATGTCATTTCTAAGGAAAATGGTCAGTCATTTAGTATTAAGATGTCTTCTAAGAGAGAGTGATGTTTTTTAGGTATCCATTTTGTTTTTCAATCTTTCATCTTTTAGAACAACCTGTATGTTCAAGTTTTTCTATTTTTCATCAAAGACAAGGCCTTTAAAATGGAATGCATTTTCAGGAACTATTGCTTGTTGTGTCAGAATATATATCAGTTCAAAGTATTTTTAAAGTAATATTCCATTCCAGTGTTACGGAAAGATTTTTTTGAACGTATAAAAATTTGGGATGTTTCAATAAATTAGTAAAAAAGTGATATTGTTATATTAAAAGCTTCAGCCATTTCCTGTATAGATAAATAGGGCAGTATATACCAAGATAAGGAAACAGAGGGAACCTAATGCTAAGAAACTTTGTTCCCCATACATTTCTATATATACCCATTATCCCTTTTTAAGACATTGTATAGTGTACATCGGAAACCACTACACTATCTGTCTATTATAGTTGCTTATGAAAAAAAAATATAATTTAATTATTTTCATATGGAACTTGTTAATAAAATATATAATATTTATTATCTCGGCGCGTTAGGAAGGGACTACCTACTATTAGAACAAACTCTTGAGAGGCGCAACTAAACGCCGTGTTAGATCTTTTCAAAGTGGGAACAAAATAGTAATCGCGATCACTTTCAAGTTACACTACACTTTTATAAATGAAATTTGCGTAAAAACGAATGAACAAATAAAACAACTTTTTCAATTTAATATCTTATTTCTTATTTTTCCAGGTTATTTCTAATATTACGTAGAATTTAAGGCCACAAGTCTGAGCGACCCGAGTTCTCTTACCTTAAACTTTGCTCATAATATTCACAAAGCGTCTATAAGTTATTTGAAATTATAAAACATTTACAAAGAAGTTTATTATTTTTCATATAAATATATATTATTTCTAATTTTACGGTTCAAATTATGTTATTGACAGTGGTTTTGTGTGATTTTTGTACGATATTACAGCTTTAAGCTTTTTCTATATACCAAGGAAAAAGTAGCAGCTTGTGGAGTCGAACCTCACTCGAAGAACTGAAATATTTAAAATCCAAATGAAAACTTTAATGTTTTCATTTTTTCGCTCAATGCAGCGTTGATGTCCACCATTCAGTACAATGTCTTAAATTCCTTACAATGCCTTAAATTCAGTGAAAAGCGAAACAGCATGAAGTGTCGTGATGTTAGGTTCCCAAACTTCCTTTGCCTACTCTATTATGTAAGGGATGTAACGTGAAGGGGAAAAAAATGAAGTAAATCTAATACCGACGTGCACCTAATTTCCAAGATATTGTTCGTCGAATTCCCTCGAGTGGTTATCAAATCCATAATAATCTCGTTGTGTCCCACGACACACTGAGATGATATTGCTATGTATATGAATATTGAAGAGGTATGTCGTGGCGCAGCGGCACAAGCGTGTGACTGTAACCGACAGGTTCTGGGTTTCGTCCCCACTCGAGGAAATGAAATATTTAATATTTTTAATTTAAATCTTTAATGTTTTATTTCTTCGCTCTGGTAATAAGGCAAAAGCGCGCCGTTGAGTTCCGCCACTCAACACGCATGCCTCAAATTCGGCGGAAAGTGGGGAACGGAAGTGGAACGGAGTGTCTTAGCACTAGGTTCCCAAGTTCCCTCTACCTTTCCTGTCATGTGCGAGATACAGCGTGAAGCTGAGTATGAATATTGAATATATGCTATCTTTATTAATTGGAAGCATTAATTATTTTTGTTTTCTCAACGATAGCACAATGAATGCCGTATACTAGAACAGCGTATGTCATTCTCGAGAAAATATTGAAAAGTGCCCAAATAAGCTTCGGCCCGACTTGTTTCAATTCCACCCCCAGAAAGATAAAATTTGCTTGTCAACCAATAAAGAAACATTGCGTTATGCGTCAAAAAACTCAAACAAAAAAACTCTTTAAGCCATGTCAGCATATTTGACTTCAATGTTTCCAGTGACTGCCAATGCCGCCATCTTCTAGAAAACGAGGCCTAGTGGGTCATAGAGAATCGTAGAGCCGTTCGAAATATTATGAAAATCTGTGAGAGATTTTCTCTTTTCGTTTTCTAACCTAACCGTACAGTAAGTCACAACCTTAAGTGTTATCCTCCAATATCTGGGCTCGTAGCACTCTAAATACGTGTACGGGCGGCAGTGTTTCGATGACTGAAGGAAGATGATTTTTTCAAAATTGCTATAGGATCGAGAAAAACCGCGATTTTCCGCTTTAAACCCTAAAGTACATACAAACGTGGAACAGTTTATTTATTAAGCATATTTATTATACAAAAGTTTGTTATTTTAAACGATCGACGCTCTCAATATCCATTCTACCATGATATTACTAAAATGAAAACAAAACGTGCAAAACCCGTCAAAAAACAAGCGTGTTTCTATTTGTTAAAGCTTAGGCGTATTGGAGGTAGAACTGAAATAATAATGCTCAAACATTTATGTACATCAAATGTTGTTTTTTTTTTTTTAATTTATGTAGATTAAATGTACAGTGTTTTTTTTTATTTATTTAACATTAACGTCTACATAAATAAATAAAAAAAAGGATATTTGAAATTGTTAAATAAATAAAACAAAGGATATTTGATTTCTTCGCTCTAGTACAAGGTAAAACGCGGCGTTGAGTTCCGCCACTCAACACGTCTTGCTTCAAAATTCCGTGGAAAGTGGGGAACGGAAGTGGAACGGAGTGTCTTAACACTAGGTTCCCAAGTTTCCTCTGCTTACTTTGCCATGTGTGGAGTACAGCGTGAAGCTGAGTGAGCGAGTAAATTACATTTACATTTAGGCTTCGGTTTGTGGGTACGATTTGCACTCAGAATTCTGCAATTTAACATAATTATGATTACAGAAGAAAGTGAATAATAAACAGTTCTGACATCAGAATCGCTCTGCCTAAATAAAATTTTTTACTTAACTTTACTTATGTAAGGCGTTTTCTTAACTAAGGTTAACGGCATTCGAGAATTTCATTGGTGTTAAGAAAATTAATTAAGCTTTTTAATATTATAATCTATGGGATTTGTTTGGTTGAACGCTCTTATCTCATAAAATAGTAATGAAAGATGAATTGAAGTAAAAAAAAAAGATTTTTGTTTTGGATAGTGCAGTCATTGAAAGCATAAAATCTTATAAAATATAGTACACCCGTCGTGGTGCATTGAAATATTGAATATTTTTATTTTTTTCATTCTGGTAACAAGGCAAAGCACGTGTTGAGTTCCAGAGTCTTTTAACAATAGGTTCCCAAGTTCCCATTGTTAACCCTGCCATGTGCGGAATACAGCATGAAGCTGGAACAAAAACCTCGTACATCAGTTACTGAGCGACTAACAGAAGCGTACTAACTAAAATTATTGGACTTAGAAAGTTGAAACGATCTATGTGGATACATTAGAAAGTGTAGGGTTGTAGTAGTAGGAAATTTGTAGAAAATTTCATAGGAAGTGGAAAAAAAATCATTTTATATATTTTAAGTCCTACCAGAGTTTGTATATATGTATGGTCATAGCAATAAACTAAATCTCTTTCTGAGGACTCTTATTACTTTAAGTCATTAGTAAAATACGTTCTTTTTTAAACCATTACTGGATACCATTAAAATAGTCACAGCACAAATGCACGCTTAAAATTTGTAGGTGCAAATGGTTCCGTATGAAAAGGTCAAGGTGAATTTGTTGTTTGATTTTTTTTTAAATTTACTGTAAGACAACTT